>VYZX01009669.1:100805-233437 GCA_013401335.1 Brachypteracias leptosomus | reverse complement strand
CCGCCGCACCGGCTCCGCTGAGCGCTCGGCAGCCCCGCAGCGGCCCGGGGGTCCCCGCCGCTCCCCGGGCCAGGCGCCGAGCCAACACCTGCCACATGCTGGAGCCGGAGCCGCGGCCCCGCCGCTCGGTGACCTCCTCCCGTCCGGGCACCGGCGCCGCACGACACCAGCGCGCGCTGCCGTAAAGCGCGGCGGGGCGGGAACCTCCGCGTAATGGCGGCTAAAGGGGAGGGCTGAGGGGCCTCAGTGCGCAGCGGCGGGAGGGAATGGAGGCCGGGCAGGGGCTGCAGGAGACAGAGGGACTGCCCCTGTGGTCCCCAAGGCAAGGCAGGCCCGGCCCGGGGAGCCCCCGTCGGGGGGAAGCGGTGCCGGGGCTGCCCGGGAGGGTGGAGATGCAGCCCCGGGGGCAGGAGTCAAGCCTGGGGATCGTGGATTCAAGCCCAAAACGGCAGCAAGGCCTCGTAGATTCTTGACAGTATTCCAGGATTTTAACAAGATCTCAGTGGTGTGGGGATGGGTGAGTCCAGCAGCTGTTCTGGGCAGGGGTTGTGGGCACAGCTTCCCACTATTTTGAAATAAATTGGTTTGTAAAGGGGTGGAAATAACAAGGGTAAAGTGCTTAGCGGGCCAGCACCACACCCAAAATCCCACCCCAGGCATTGCAGCTGGTTGCTCCACACTGCTTTATGAGGCTGCTGCTCCCAGTCATTCTGGCCTCAACACTATACAAGCCTGGAAGTGGAAGCAATAAAATTTATCACCCCAGCAGCCAAGCAGAGCTGCTGTTTCAATTTTCTGGTGTTTATGCCAATTTTGGAAGTAAATATAAATTTTACTAACACTCATGCTGCTCTTCTTCAGTGTGTGTAACTCTTATGTCTGCTAATCTCACAAGTAACAGAGTAATACTCAGAAGTTAATAGAAAAGGTTTTCTAAGGAGGGTAGCCTTAAACACTCCAAATTATTATCTGTGCCTTTTCATTTCAAAGCCATCTTCCCTTCCCAAGCACAGCACAGACTCAGTTTGCAAACCCCATTTTATTGAGATAACTGCTTGGTCCACTAATCCCAGGCTTAACCATCTCTGGTTGAGATGTACAGATGAAGCTTCACTTCCCTAGAGAAGAGGCTTTGGAGGAACTGCCCTTTCTAAGCAATGAGTGCAAACATCAGGGTTTCTGTGAAAATAGACTTTTACACAGAGCATGTATGTTACACAAGCATGGTACAAGTACAGGAATGGAAAAATAACCATATGAAATGTCAATTTCTAATGGGCAATTATTTGAAGTGGTTTAAGAACAAGAACAGGCTGTGTCCTGTACCAGCTAAGGGTTTTCTTCATGGAAAACTGGATTGAAGACTTAGCTTTAGAAGATCTAGGAACAGATCCTGTATCTTCAGTGCTCCAGAACCACCCTGCTCAGCTTGGAGTAGCAGAGAGGGACATGGAACTGGCACCTAGAGAGCTTGAAAACTCTTAATTTTAACCATAAATTGACTCTTGCTGAAATGAAAGCGATGAGTAAAACCTGAAGGAAAACACTTGAGGAAAAACATGCAATTCTAACACACTTGATTTCAACATCACACCCCCAAGCTCTCTTCACCAACCCACTTAGAGATCTCATGCAACAGAGAAACTATTTCCAGGGAGAGAGAAAAATCTTTATTTTCCAAAAGAGAGAGAGATTTCCCCCCCTACAGCCCATGGATGAAGGTGTTCATAGAGGAACTTTCCTACTGTTGCCTATAAAGTCACCACAACTTGTCCAGGAGGAGGGATGTTGTGTTGTGCCAATGTGGCACAGAGCCACAGGAGAGCCTTCCTGGACAGTGAAGCAGAAAATAAATAGTATTGTTGCTTCCTACTGAACTGGCAGAAAGTACAAACCCCAGTAGGAACTCGTTGGCTTCCCATAGCGAAAGTGATGAGCCCAGTGTTGTGTTAAGAGGAGATGATAGAAAACACCTCAGCATCCACTAGAAAAAAATGAGTAAACCACAGTAAAACGCGTGCAGAAATATACAGAGAGCACTTCACTAGTATAAAAATATCCACAGTCCTCCCACAAATGTAAACTGGTACAAAATCAGCCCAAGAACAGGAACGTGTTTACAAAAGGACGTGTCGATATAAAACAGTAAACCCGAGTTCCCCCTCTCCCAGCCTCATGCACAGACACAGGCAGGCCCCAGGAGGAGCATCTCACCTCCTCCTGACTGTTAAAAAAGACCCACAATGCAGAGAAACCAACCCTCGAAACCAAACCCCTCAGGGGTTTTTAGGGTTTGTTCTTTCCCATGCAGTCGTTTTATTTCGTGATCATCCAGGCACCCCAGGAGCAAACGGACCCTTGGAGCTGGTGGTGTAAGGGATGGAGTTGGTCCCACTGGTGTGGATAAGGGGTTGGTGGCCCTGGCAGTGAGTGGGCAGCAGTGCAGGGGGATGCCCGGGCACAGGAGGTGCCAAGCTTGCTGGAAGAGGAGGGGGCAGGAGTGCAGGGAAAGGGGGGCAATGTGGAGAGGGGTTCTAAGGACTGCTTCCAGCTCCCTGCAAGTGAAATCCTTCAGCAAGCACCAGGATCCCACAGCCCCCGTGGCGACAAAGCAAACCCAGAAGCGAGCAGGACTTTGGAGAGCAAGTGGGCAAAGCAGGGCTAGGAAACAAGCCTGAGTTTGGGAGAAAAGGAGCTTTGCCAAGCTGGTGAGCTCTGCATGCATGAAACCTCCAGAAGACTCTTCCCTCCCGAGGTCAGGTTTGGACACAGCAGTCTGGAAAGTTCACTCTGCTCTGCAGCACATGCAGGTCCAAGACCAAAGTTGATCAAGCCTTCAAAGTTGATTAAACCTCCCCATACTCTAGTGACTCCTGACTCAAAGTCACAGCTTCATTTTCAGTGCAGGTTCCTCTAACACCACGTACAAGAAGCCAGGCTTGGAATCAATCCTGCCCCATGTATTGCAGGGATGGAGAAGCAGGGGAGGGAGCAAGGCATCATTAAGGCCTTCAGGGTTCAGCTGACAGGACAAAACAAGGTGTTTCCTTCCCCCAGACCTGTTGTTCCAGTTTTAAAACCCTGTCTGCACTTGGGCATGGTGTCCACACACCCCACAAGCATTGCCCAGTGTTTGTAGAGAAACCCTCTTTTTTTTTTGGCAACTTGCATTGGACTCCTTCCAGCACACGGGATTTTTGGTCATCCTTTGAACTCAGCAGCCAGTTACAGGTCTCCATAGTGACAAGACTTCAAAGCTTGGCTAATTATCCCCATGGTCTTCTTCTACCCAGGCCACAATTTTCCCCTCCCAGCCAGGAATGATGTCATCATCATGGAATACCTACAAAAAAAAGGGAGTCCAGTCATATCTGTTCCTGCAGAATGGCCACATACCCAGCAAGCAGCTCCCAGACCCTTTGAACTTACCTTAATTGGTGAAATTACCCCAATAACCCTTAATGAATCCAATCCACACTAACACCAGCCCGGCCAAGACAGGGCAGTAATGCAGTACAGGAAAAAAAATACCACTAACAGTTCTCTGAAAACCTTTAAAAGAGTGTAGAATAATGTTTTCTGAATAAACAAACCATGTTTGCCTGAAGTGTGTCATTGCAACAGGTTTTATGAAGCTACTTGAAGGACAGGAGGTGTGCTCTGGGTTTTTGTCCAGCAGGCAGCTCTTTGTCCAAGGGGTTCTGCAGCCCCTGGGCAGCTCCAATCATTCATGGAATGGTTCTGGCTGGGAATTAAAACATCCCCTCTCAAGAGGAGCTTAATCTGCAGTTGTTTGGGGGCAAGTTCAAAGATTTCATTAGTCTAGAAGGGAGGTGACCAGAGCCTGCAGGGTTGTGAGGTAACACTGATCCCAGAGTGGCACATCCCACACTTACCTCCTCCTTGACTGTGCCAAACTCTGGGTCCAGGGCTTTGAAGTGGTACCGGTGGGTTCCCTCACGGTCAATAGCTACCTTGAAATCCTTCAGAGTCACTTCCCCTAACCTGCAAGGGAAGAGTTTGGCACTAGCCCGTGGTCCCCATGGCTTTAGCTGGAGTGTGCAGAGGCACAGCACCAGCCTAGCTCAGGAGATAAATCTCTTGGGGCTCTAGAACAGCAGCATTAACTTGGGGACTGCTTTGGGCAACCTCCCCCAGCCAATGGGATGAAATCCAACGCCCATGTTAAATGCCGTGCTAGTTGTGACCATACCCAGAGGAGATCAGAGCAGTGTTTTGAGGGACACAAAGCCAGAGCTCACCTCTTTGGTATGTTGACCATGAAAGGGGTGAGGGAGCGGTCGGTGAAGTACAACACTTTGGTGCAGGCACTGGTGCTCATCACAGGGGTGCTGTGAGAATGAGGCAGTTCTGCAAAGACAAGAGCACAATCACCCACTCAAAGGCTTTAATTTTAAAAAAAGGTTTTGGAGTCACCTCTTAGTGCTCTTTACATCTAATGGTTGTGGCTGCACAACTCAATGTTCCTGCTGCAGTGGAGGGGGATGGAGACTGCTGAAGGGAGAGGTAGAGTCTGCATGCAGAGAACACATGGCTATGGCTGCTCTAAAAACTGCAGCTTATGGGAGAGGAGGCAGAACCCAGAAAATCCTCCTCACAACCTACTTTAGGCTTCTGAGTTCCTCTCCCATCTTCCTCTGCATCTTGTACCTCCAGGCCACCCTACTGCTGGACTTTCCCCAGTACCTAGTTCCCTACAACCTCAAAGACATTCTAAATGACATTTACAGCCAACGCTGAAAAAAACAGTCCTTGTGATGAAAACTAAACACGGGCTGGAGCCAGGAAAGGTGGTGTCAGAAAGGGAAGAGGCAGCTGTCCTGTGATCTGTGCCCACTAGATGGTGCAAGGCAGCAGGAAGGATGAAAACACATTTCCAGCTCCTCCCAAGGGTAACTGTCATAGTTATTTACACTGCAGTGCTACCAAAGTGGCCCAGACAGGCCCCCATTGTGAGGGAGCTTCACAAACAAGCAGCCATAGATGGGCTCTGTCCCCTTTCCCCTGCAGGCAGGTCTCATCTGTACAGAGAAGGGCTCAAGGGAGGAAAGTGAGCACTGGAAAGGGAGTGAGAAGGTGGAGTTGGGGATGCTACACCCTGGACTCAGGCCAGGAAACCTGAGCCATGAGTTTGGCAGAAGCTGAACAGCACTTACTGGATTTGGGAGGCCAGGAGTCTCTACACTCATTTGTTGCTCTGCTTGCTGGTGATTTCCCCCGGATCTAGGGAGCAAAGCCACAAGAGTGAGAAGAAGGCATCACCTCCCAGCTGGAGCTCTCACTGCTTAGCTCTGGGTTGGGAGGGGCAGGAGTGAAGTGCCCTAGGAAGCCTTTACCCTTCTCTCTTGCCTCTTCTGGGTCTCCATGCGGTAGAGGCGCTCCATGAGGCTGGAGATGCCCTGCTCCAGGCTGTCGATGGTGTGGTGCTGGGGGTCATGGCCACTGAAGCTGTTCCTGAGGCTGCGGAGGGCGTCACGGACCAGCTGCAAGTCACTTGTCTGCCCAAGAGACCACAGGTCAGCCAGAACAACTCCAGGCTGCTGCCTTCCCTTGTACAGCCACAGGTCTTAGAGAGGGGAAATCTCTCTTAACATGGTAACAGCTTCCAGGAGATCTGGAGCCCTGTGTCTGAGCAAGAAGGTGTCCTTTAGGTGGCACTTACCCCTCGGTGGGCTGTGGGAGCAGCTCCTTTCCCTGCTGTCTGGAGGAAGCCATTGCTCTGAGCACTGTGCCCACCATAAGCCATCACCTGTTTGGGGGAAGATGCACATGCCACTAAATGTGTTAGAACCTCCCCAAAGACCCCCCCGATTTATTTCTGAACTTCAAAAAATGGTGAGAGGGCACAAACACTTTCCACATCAGTGACAAGTCCCATATTCCACCAGGCAGACACCAGTGTTCAAATGGGTCTATGCAGGGACAGGTTTTGGGGCTGCCACTCCTTCCACCAGGAAAGTGCTCAATGCAAGGGTCATCAGGAAAAGGAGATAAGAAGCTAAGCCCTGGTCTGGCCCTTAGCCAGCAGAGCTGGAGCTAAAAGCCAACACTGTCCTCCACTCACTGGTTCATCCCTTAGGATTCTGACAGGAGGCTAAGCCAGAGAGACTGCTGAGAACTCTGGTGGTTTGGATGCTTTGTGCCTTGGGTAGAGCACTGACAGCAAGATTGCAGAGCCAGGACCCTCTGGGATGATTTCTGGAGATAGGTAGCTAGAGAGTGATGGACAGAACCATCCCTCCAACAGCCTGATGTGCTGACCATACCTCTTCAGCTTCTCTCTTCCTGCAGTGAGCCAGCAGAGCCTCCTTGTGCTCCAGCTCCCGCTCCAAATCCACCTGTGAGGGGAGCACAAGAGTCAGCACAGACTGAGCCACCAAGGTCAGGACACCATGGAGCCCTCCTGCTCCATACCTGCTGGTAGCTGGCCTCAGAAAGCTGCCTGAGCATGTCATCCAGCTTGCTCTGGTGCTGCTGCAAGTGCCGGTCCTTCTGGCACAGCTCTTTCTGCAACACAGGGACCAAGAGCATCAACAGGGCAGGGAGTGAGGACCTCAGTGTTGTGTCATCTGCCAGGCTCAGGCTCCTCTACAGGCTGTGGGCACTTCTAGCTACTTGGTAGAACTGTCCAAAGCCTTTTTCAACAAGAACAGTCAGGTGGTTGTTGCCTGGAGCCCCCGTCCCCAGCAAAGACCCACTTCTGGGGCCAGAAAACTGTCCCAGACAAAACAGATTTAAGGGATCACTGGAAATTCAGGTGGCCCAACCTCACCTGACAGGCTCTGCACCAGTGTGAGATGCTCAGAAGCCACCACAGAAAAAGCACAACAATAAAAGACCTGCTATAAAAAACAGGACACAAAGAACACCTGATCCCTCCTTATTAAACATCCCTGGCTACTGCAACTCATCCACTACCCCCAGTGCCATCCCCAGAGGTGCCCACATGCCAGGGGGACACAGTGACATTCCCACAACCACAGAACCACCAGATGCTGCCCCAGCAAAGCCTCCAGTGAGGAGAGGTTCTATTACTTTGTACTCTGCCAGCAGCCGGTTCCTCTCTTCCACCTTCCTCTGGAGGTCAACCTGCAGAAATAACACAGGGATTCCTGGGGTTAGTGACAATCTCTTTGCCCCTTGTGCTCAGGGGTGAGCTGAGACCCTATTTTCCAACAAAGACTGCAAATATCTTCCAACCCAAACCTTCCTATGGTTCCTTGCCCTTCTCTCTCCACAGACACTGTATGTGGCAGCTCCAGTGCCTCTTGCTAACCCAGGGAGCACAGTGAGGAAGAATGTACTGAAAACATCCTCCCTGTTTCAGCTGAAGGTCTTGGAGGATGGGAAGTGGGAATGATGACCAGGAAACCCCAAGTCTCCCAGCTAGCTAGCAGACTACGTGCTGGTTTTACTCTGCAGAGACCTTTGACTGGTTGTTCTCTATCCCACGACCCCAAGAACTTTGCTGCAACCACTCCCTCCACCCTGTGGCTGCTGGAGCCCTCAGGGCCACCAACATCCTTCTGGAATAACCCAACCCCCAGCAGCAGTGACTCACATTCTGGTTGTGCAGCTCCTCCTTGTCCATGTTTGCTCTCAGCAGCTCCTGCTTCAGCTGAAGGACTGAAGCATCCTGTTGAATCAGCCTCTGCTGCAGAGCATCCTAGGGAAGAGATGTTCTCTGTAGGAAGGTGCAAAAGAGGCAGAGACCTTTCCCTGGGAAGGGAGTGACCTACACCAGTGGCCATAACATAGTGGGGCTGAAGCGTTGCCAAGAGCCCAAGACAGCAGCAGGTAACAGGCTCTCAGCCCTTCTGCCTTTCTCTTATATAAAAGTGATTTTCCTGCTAAAACTAAGTCATCTGGACAGATTTCTGTGCTTCTACCTGAACTTCCTCCTCCAGAAGTGGCCTGATAATTTGCTATTATGGAAAAAAAAGCAGCAGTGTCTTTGGAGGGGCTTTTCCAGCCTACATCTAGTGTCTCCAGCCCTGCATCTGCAGCACCCAGAGGGCAGAAAGAGGCCAACGTCAGCCAAGGACACCAGGCAACTTAAGCCCTCAGAGTGACCTAGTTGTGCAATGAAATCCTCTCTGCAGAGGCCAAAGTCAGGACTAATTCTGCACCTTTCACTCAGTGTTACGCAGGGGCCAAGTGCTCTGCCTTGAACAGCTCCTGCTGCTGCTCCCTCCCCACGAGCCTGACGGGCAGCTCTAAAAATACCCCTATTAGTGCTCAGGGCTCCAGAGGGAGAGGCTGAGCAAAGAGGAGCCTGAGATGTGGAAAATGCTGCAGCTGAGGAGGACAAGGATACCCCTGAGGGCAAGGAAACCCCTGTGCTGCCAAGAATGAGTTCACTGGGCCAATCCTACTGTGTGCTTCCCAAGAACGGAGCGTGGGGGGAGCCCTGAGAACCATCCTACACCTCATTTTATTTAGGAGACAGACAAAAGGACATTTGACCACAATCCTACAGACAGAAACAGAACCCAGGAGACCCAACTTCTTGTGCTTCTCTCCCCAGAGCCACAGGATCCCCAACCTTCAATCTCCCTCCACAACCTGAGACTCCTCAGCAGTGTGGTTGCTCCTGCCCCTCCTCATGATCTGCAGCAGCCTCTAAAGCTTTGCTCTTTGTATTTCCCCAGGTGCCCCTTTCCTCACCTTTATTCCCTGCAGGTTTCGAGCTTCTTGTTTGTATTTCAGTAGCTCCTTCTGTAAATACAAACACAAGTGGATTACATTGAGAAGCCACTACAGCCTGCACATCTCCAGCTTCAGGAGGAATAAAAATTAAATTGAAAGAAATAAAACGTACTTCAGGGCTCATTTAAAATTCTAGTAACACTGGGCTTTGCTTTACCACCAACTGGCTTCACCAGCATTGGCTTGAGACAAAGTGGGGAGGCAGAATGTATTTTTAAATAGTCCCACAAACTTTTATTAAGTGCTGATATGGATATAATAAACACTTCCCAGCCAAGTATTGTGAGTGTTCTCCAGGTCAGTGAATTACAGTCTCAGGGAAGCAGATATCTATGCTCCTGCAGGGATGGAAACCCCACACAGCAGAAAATAGGAATATAATTGGAGCCCTAACATGACACATCCACCATATTACCCGTTGTGTTGTGTCCCCCACCCTGCAAAAAAATCAAGCAGGGCAAAGTCTGCCAAGATCTCAACTCAAAACCTCTTCATCTGTCCCCCTCTGACCTTTAGGTCTTGATTTTCTTCCACACTCTGGTCCAGCCGACTCCGGATGATGATCTGAATCAAAACACCACAGTTATTATGGGGGCAGGGCAGGGGGCAGCTGGGGCAGAGCCATGTAGGGACAGCAACGTGCTCACCAACTGCTCCTCAGGGCAGGCTCCACGCTCACAAAGTTCAAAGGACCCTTCCTGCTCATCCTCAGGTAAAGAGCCATTGAGCAACAGAGCCTGGGGAGATTGGGGAATAAAATAAATTAAAATAAACTAAACTATCTCCAGGGGTTTCAAAGAGCTGCAGCTCTGGCTCACAGTCATTCATACCAACAGTCACATTTTTCTTTTCTGCTGGCTTATTCCCCTCAAAAATAAGCTGAGTTTTTCCAGGAATGAACAAAATTTATCCCATAAAAGCTCTCCCAGAGATGCCCAAATGAGGAAGAACTCAAGGCACTTGGTATGTGCCAGGATGTTGCATATAACTGGGCACACTGGAGGAGTCATGTCTCTTTCTTTCTAGTTTATTTCTATTTGAACTCCAGTCTAAACCCAAATTATCCCATTTGCAGTAACACCCCAGTTCAAGGCTGACAGGTTCTGCCTCCTGACAGCATCTCCCAAAGGGCTGCACCTGCAATTTGTATTCAGTTAATGCCAAAACTCTCTGGAAAACTCTTTTCTGAGTGCACCCCAGGCTCCCCAGCAGGAATCCCACCAGGACACAAAAAGCTGCCCTGGTTTTAGCACCACCTTATGGGGTCTGTGTACAACAGGTCCCTGATGTTTCAATCACCCTCTCAGGAACTGGAGGCTCTTAAGTATTGAGCAAGAGGGGGGGGAAAATCAATTAATCAAACCCAATTTCTTGGCTGGCAACATCAGCTGCCTCTCCCTGCTCCCAGGGGCTGGGGGGCAGTGATGCCAGCTGCCTGTCCTCAAACATGGGGCCATCATTGGAGGAGCAGGACATGCCAGTCCCCCCAGTGCAGCCTCTCCCTGCTCCCAGTGGGCACATAATGCAACTGGATCTCAGCAGTGGAGCAAGCCTGCTTTTTATTTCCCCCCCCCTGAGTCTTTTGTTTCCTCCCCATTGTGGGCAGGGAAAGTGCCTGGCAGCCCCCACCCCACCCTCCAGCCTCTGCTCCTCACACAAGCTCTGCTTTGTTTACTGGCACATCAATATTTACAATTCAAAGCCAGTATGGTTCCCAGCACAAACAGAAAGGGATATTCCTGAGAGAGTTCAGGGTCTTTACCATATGGATCAGGGGCTCTGCTCCCCACCAGAGTCAAACACACCGGGCTGGGGGTCATTTGGGCAGGGAGGGGCTGGGACAGGGCAGCAAGAGAAGGTCCTGCACGTAAATAGTGGTGTAGAGAACATACCAAATATTAGAGCTCCCTGAGAGGCTGCTGCAAGGCTCTGTGACCCCTGATCAGCTCTGGGAACCTTGATTGATCTCCTGACATCCCTTGTCTCTCTGCATTACTTCCAATCAGGGATCACAGAGCCCCCTCTGTTCCCCCTGGCTGCTCACAATCCCTGCAGGCTGCCAAGAGTCCTGCTGGGGAAGGGGATCCCAGCCCCAGCACATGGGAACACTGCTGCATCTTTATTTTGCACCATTGCAGCTGAGCTGTGCCCTGGGACAGCTCCTACAGGAGTTATTACAGCATCACAAGCCACCTAAAGAACTCAGCTATGGTCTGGACTCCAACCAAAAGAGATTTAATCACCTTTTAAACACAGGGTTTGGTTTATTCTCTCTCATGGTTCCATTCCTACCTGCACTCAGTGCATCTTTTGTCCCCTCACAGTCCATTTAAATGAATATCACTGATCTCCAGCCTTCAGAGCAATATCATCTTCCTCCATCTCTCCACAACCTTCCCTCTCCCTCCCTCCTGAATGAGAGCCTCAAATCACACCACCATCAAGTTCTGGAGAAGCCTGAGCCCCCTGTGGAAGGGAACTCCAGCTGAGAAGAGAATCTAGTACCTGCAAACCTGAAATCATCTTCTTGGCTTCCTCCATCTCCTTCTCCAGGTGGTCCTGTTGTTCCAGAAGCTGCTCCTCCCATGAGTTCTCCAGGAATGAGCCAGGATTCCCTGCTTGCCACTCAGGCTGGAAATGAGATTCTACCTCTTCTGCAAGAGAGAGCAGCTGAATGTGGCCATCACAGAGGAGCCCAGGAAAGACCTGCACCACTACCTGCTGTCCACACTAGCACACAAGCATGTTTCTAGTCAAGAAGCTGCTACAAGTTTGGTGTCTCATCCAATCTCAAGGATTTACAGCTCATTCCTTATACAAAAGCAGCTTTCCTGCATAGACCTATTTCAAAAATAAGCATCTTTCCTGCAATGAAAGCATGTACCCTACAGTGTAAGTTATAGATGACCCTTAATCCTTCTCCAGGGCTTATTCCCCAAGCATTATTTTGCAAGCCTCAGACATTGTGGCATTATTATATTGTTAAAAGTTTTAGGATTTAGTTTGATGTGAACAGATACTCAGCATCACACTCCCCACATTCATTTCCATCAGTATTTTGACCATTTCCATCAATATTTTGATCGTTAATCATTTGATACAAATAAATCCCAAAAGTGTGAGCTGTAAAACATCCTCTGCAAGGTACCTGTTTTAGTTTCTGCCTCCTCAGTGTGGATGATCACCAGCCTCTCCTTCTCCTCTGATGGGGCTACAGTGGAGTCACTCTTTGCACTGTGGACAGGGCTGGGTGATGTGAGACTGCAGAGGAAAGGAGAAAGTTCCTTCTAGTGCTCACCAGCATCATGCTCATGTAAAATAGAGGTGAATATGCAGGGGCAGGCTTGTGGAAATTAAGAATTATCTGCACACTAGAGAAGCCATGAACAAACAGAGCTGGGCAGGTAACTTTTCCACCTCGTGTCATAGCACAACGTGTCTCTTCCTTAACAGAAGATAAGTTTGAAGCTGCCACCACAGAATTCACATCTACTCCCCCAGGGCTCAGACCACACTCTACTGAAGGTCTGCTCAGAAAATTCCCTCTTAGCCTTATATTCATACTTCAAGCTGAACAAAGACACCCTCCAGCTTTCAGCAGCAGCACTTCACTAACTTGAAATACAGGCAAAAATATTTTTTAAAAGTCAGATGCCACCCTCTCATGTGAAGTTCACACTTCTCCAAAGTACCCACACATTCCCACTGCAGCCTTCTCAGCTGACTGGGAGGCTCAAGCAAGATTTTCTCAGGAATTCCTCCTCAACTCATCACCCAGACAACACCCAGAGGTGGCTGAAGCTCACTGACCCTTTCAATGTACCCCTGAAGTCACAGGAACTAATCCTTGCAAGTGCTGAGCAGGAGTTAATTTTTCATCCTCCCCAACACAGAGACAAAGGGCAGGGAACAAAAAAAGAAAACAGTGTTGAAATCATAGAATAGGTTTAGAAAAAGAAGATGCTTCAGCAGCCTGCCTGCTGCAGCTTTGCAGAGCTGCTGTTCCATATTCCACAGCTCTCAGAAGAGCCCTGCAATAGAGATGGAAATCACTTGCTAGCAGCTCCCTTCCCATCCACTCCTACAGCCAGTGCTGCCCTCATTTCTATCACAGACCCCCAAGCAGTCTGGTTGGAACACTCCAGGCTAAAGGGACTTTCACCACGGTAGAGGAAAAGATGAACACAACTTAAAGGAGGAAATAATTTTCTAACTGGGGTCTCCAACAGCTACAGCACCTGTTTTTTCTTGCTCAAACAGGGTGTGCACAGTTAAAGGGGATCAGGCCACCCAGCTTTGCTCAGGTACCTTCAGGAAGGTTAATTACAGCAGTCCTTAATCAGGCTCATTTTGTACACAACACCTAACTAGCCCTCTGCTCCCGTTTGTCACTGGATGGGTGGACAGCAGAAAATTAAAATAACTATCTGGGAGCCCAGAGAGCACTACTGGGTTTGTATTATATAATAAGGAGCAGAGGAAAGGATGAAACTCTCCAGCAGCAGGTACAAGCATGAAGCCCAGCTGATCTAACATGTCCAGGAACTCTGAGAGGTTATTTAATTCCCTTCTAGGAACAGATCTCAATATTCCCTGATGCTCTGAATGTGCCACCTTCCTGCTAAGGGCACTGAGAAGTGCTTTGGTGGCTCTCATCCATGCAAAGGTGAAGGAATGAGACCTATCTTAAATATCAGCAACTAGCAAGTGGTGAAACTGATGGGTGGGCAAGAGCAGGGAACTGGAAGAACAACAAGCAGGAAAAAAAAGGGTATACAAAGCTAGAAATAACATCCCCCTCTTCTAAAGTCTGCTGGATGCACAGCCCAGAGCACATAAAAGCTCCCGGCTGGGGCAGTGGTGGGGGTTAAATGGTCACTACAGGTCTCCACAACAGTTTTTCAGATAATTGCTTAGACATTCCTATGTCCACAGTCCCCTTCCCAGGTTGTTTCCCTATTTAAAAGGCCAGGGGGTTCACATGGCAGCAGCAACAACCTCTCAAACCTCATCAAGCAGTGAAAGAGCCACTGAGATGCTCTCAAATGAAGCAGCAGCACAGGTCAGGTTGGCTCATGCATTATGGCACCAAACTAATGCTGGAAACATTTCTATGTTGTTTTTTAACCCAACTCAAGAGTATGAAATACCTACTGATGTCATCTGTCCTTTAAAGCACACAATTCATTGCTAAAGCATGCAGAACTAAGTGCTGGCAAATTAAAGCTATTTAAGGCAGATTTATGGTTCAAACCATTCACTTTATTCCTTTTCCCAGTTGCTTTAACCCACACCCTTTCTCCACCAAGTCTCAGAGCTGCCAGTGCCAAAGCTCTAGGGCAGCAGCCCCAGTGAGGAGCCTGAACCCTCCTCATTTCCATCACCACCCCATCCCTGCTGTTCCCGATGCCAAGGGCAACAATCGCTCACCATTTGACCTGCTTCCCTCCCATGATCCCACTTTAACCTCTCTCCTCACAGAATCCTCTTCCCGGGGAGCCTCAGGATCCCGGCTCCAGCCTCACGGTCCCTCCACATGCTCAGAATGCAGGGCAGAAGGTGCCAGCTCCTGTCAAACTACTGGAGGAATATTTGCTTCACATGAGCTGAGAGATTCGCGGCAGAAAAGCAAGAAAAAAAACCCCTCAGGGGCTCTGCAAAAAAGCCTCAGATGGCAGCTGAGCAGCCCCCACACCCGGTTGTGGTTCCGGAGTCAGGGAATTCTGCAGCCTGGGCTTTGCTCGGGCTGTTTCTCCTCCCGGGTTATTTGTCTCTGGCTGCTGCATTTTTGCTCAGCTGCACACCCGGTTGTTTTCATCCCCAGCACCGCAAGATCTGGGCTGCCAGGGGCGCTTCTCAGCCCATCCTGCCCTCTCCAGCCTCCCAGCGGCTGCTGCGGATGCCAAGGAAGAGCCCGGAGAAGATGCTCCTGCAAGGAGAAGGTTCCCAGCTCCTTCCAGGCTTGGCTGCGGGCTCCTGCAGCACTCCCCAGCCCTCTGCTCGGCTGCTCCTTCCTCGCTGTCTCCAGCTCCCTCTCCCTCCTGCTGTCACACAGGCTGTGCAAGGCAGAGATGCCTGAGTGGGGGAGGGAGGGATGCTGGAAGGGGAGGGGAAAGAGAGATGGATGGGTGAGGGGCTCGCTGGCCTGGGAATCCATCTGATTTGGGCGAATTCTCCATGAATCATTTCAATTGCCTCTGCTTATTAGAGCTTTTTGTCCCTGGGAATTGTGTTACTGGGGCTGTGAGCTCGCCAGCTGAGGAGTTAATGCAGGTATTAAGGGAGGCTGGGCAGGGGATGCTGCCCTGGGACAGAGAACAGCACAATTACATGGAGAGGGGGCTGCAGTTAATAACCACATCTCAAACTAATAATAAAAAAAAGAAGTGGCTTGTTTTTCCCAGCCAGCTCTCATAACAAAACTCGTTCTTTTCTCTCTGGAAGCAAAGAGAAACAAGCATCTTGTTTTCATCATCAAGCCTGGTGCTGGCCAAAGACATTCTCAGGAGCTGGAGGTCAGATTGCTCCCAATTTCTCTGGGTAGATCACTGCTCCCTTACGTAAAGATTCTCACCATATTATGCAATAATATCCCATTACCATGCGGTAAGAGAACTCATGACATTGTGGGGGAAAAACAAAAAAACCACAAAGTGATTTAGGACGTGCAAAGACATTTTCATTCGCTGGTGAAATGCAAATATAGGAGCAAAGAGCAGTTGTCTGACAACCCATTAGAGGGAAGGAGAGCACACAAAATACCACAGCTGCCTTACTCTGAAGGAACAGCATGTTCCACTGTCCTATGAGATCATGGTTCAACAGCCACCACCAACGTCCTGTGACTGTAACCATGAGATCCTGGGGCCAAGACCACAATTTTTACATCCCCCCTGGAAGGGCATCTCCCAAAGTCCACTCTCTGCTGACATCAGGTGGAGGCACTGGTCTAATGCTGCTTCACATGGAGGTCCAGCACTTCCAAACGTGCATTTGGGCAAGAGTTTGGACTTCTGCCCCAAAGCAAAGGGTAGGAAGAAGAGCTCCTAAGCGTAATGTAAGTGGCACATGCTGCTCAGGTTCAGAGCTGCAAGTTGTGGCATCTTCTATAGGAAATATATTATATGCTGCCATTCTGACCAACCCTGTCTTACAGGTCTCATTTCCTTAGAAAGCCTCCACTTGCACCAGCTTAAGAGCCCCAGTGAAGGCTGCAGCCTGTTTGTAGCTCAGAGCACTCACTGCTCAGGATCCAAGTCCTGCTTCAAAGAGGAAAAGTCACCTCCAGTGCAAACCACCCTGAACTCTGACTTTCAGACTTCACAGCTGCATCCAGGAGATTCCTCAGTAAAATAATTGGATGCTGCACTTTAGATGGAAGGTGAAAGTCTGGGGGATGGAAGGGGAAATGAGGTAACTAAACCTAGAGAGAGTTAAAAGTGATGGGTGAGGGTATAAAGGCAATGAGGACACAGCTGCAGATCTCCCCAGCACCATTTATCTGCATTAAACACTAACTGCTGCTCAAATCCACATTTCCCCTCATCCCCATCTCTCTGCAGAGCATGAGGTTTGTTGGTTTAAGTTCCTTTTCTCCACATCTTTTTCCACCAGCTCTGAAATATTTATCCCTTGCTACTCTGCCCCTTTTTTTCTACCAACCAAGCCACAAACTCCATCTCAGCATCCCCTCCAAGTTCCTTACCTGGCAGGGTGGGGCTCCACTGGCACGTTCTGCTGCCCCTCATACTGCTGCACCAGTGCCCGGACACTCCAGTAGGGGTTTTCTATCTCCTCATCCATGCTGCTGTTTCTGGAGGTGATAACCATAGAGTGAGGGAAACCTCACCTGAGAGGAGCAGAAATTCTTCTTGTCTCCCAGAAGGAGGGTAGGAAAGCTAAGGAAAGGAAGGTAAGAAGAGGAGAGCCAGAAAACTGCCAATTAAGAAAACTCCACTATTGGGGAGCTCCATCTGATCTTGGGGTGAGGGAAACCCAAGGAAACAGACCCTTCTCTTTTAATTTCATCCCCAATTCTGTGACTAGAAAACAAAAGCTCTGGGAAGACAAGAAAAATAGAATCTGCAAAGAGCACAAGGACTGGCTTTTCTGAGAGACTCCTGGCCCAAGACCTTTGCAAAAGAAACCTTTAACATTTAATTTTTCAGCAAAATATACCATTCCAACCTCATTTCCAAACTGCTGCCTGGGTACTCCCTTGAGCCAACAGAGTATGAGCAAGTGACCTTCAGCTGTGTAAATCCAACCCTCCAAAGACCACCATCTGGCTCCCATTTAAATGTCATTACTATTATTATGATAACCCACATAGCACCTTTTGCAAGTGTTAAGTGTGCTTTGCAGAACCCCACATTCCTTCTGTACATGGCTCATCTCCCTTAATTATCACCAGAATTCCTCTGCAGCAGCTGATTAACAGCACTCTGCATCTGCCTCTAGAGCAGCCAGTGGAACAGCAATATAGAAGCAATATAGAAGCAATATAGGACTTGTTCAATAGGCTCAATGCCTCAATTCTGGAAGTAACAGCTCCCAGCACCTGTAGCTAAGACCTTACTTTTGTTTCACTTGAAATGAGAATGTCTCCAAGTAGAGAGTGCCAAAAAAAGGGCACTTTGATCATCATAAACCAGGGGAAAAAGGCAGCAGAGTTCCCTGTGCCTTAGAGGAGTTTCCTCCCCCCAAAGAACTGCTCTTTCCCAGTGAGATAATGGAGATCCAGCAGTTATTTTGCTGTAAAACCTGAGAGGAACTGGGATAGCTGCAGTCTCCACCAAGAGGCAACCAGACTAGGTCAGTACCCCCCTTTGTTAGGCCACTATCTCTAGAGGCAGCAACAGGACAGCTACTTTACCCCAGGAGCTGTCAGAAGAGAGAAGCATCTATTTGTAAAGAAACTGTCTCCATTTACACAGGATCACAGAACGTCAGGGGTTGGAAGAGACCTCGAAAGATCATCTAGTCCAACCCCCCTGCCAGAGCAGGATCACCCAGAGCAGGTCACACAGGAATGTGTCCAGGCAGGTTTTGAATGTCTCCAGGGATGGTGACTCCACCACCTCCCTGGGCAGCCTGGGCCAGTGTCTGTCACCCTTGCTGGGAAGAAGTTTCTTCTCGTATTGATGTGGAACCTCCTCTGTTCCAGCTTACACCCGTTGCCCTATCACTGGATGTCACTGAGCAGAGCCTGGCTCCATCCTCCTGACATTATTTACAAACATTAATAAGGTCACCCCTCAGTCTCCTCTTCTCCAAGCTAAAGAGCCCCAGCTCCCTCAGCCTTTCCCCACCAGGGAGATCTTCCACTCCATCTTCATGGCTCTACGCTGGACTCTCTCAAGCAGTTGTGTGTCCTTCTTGACCTGAGGAGCCCAGAACTTCAGCTGAGCAGGGAACACCCCCCATTACCTGTGTCTGTGCCTGAAGAGCTCCCTGCCAGCCTGCAGGACCCCCTGCCTGACGTCTGCCAGGGCAGCCACCGCCCCCTGCGCCACCGCCGCCGCCGACCGCGCCCGTCCACCGGCTGAGGATGGTGGCAAGTTCTTCCCCACCACGCAGGCAGGACTATGATTCATTGCTCTGCCAGAGCCTGGCTTGAAATGAGCAGCTAGGGCCAGGATCAACCTCATGATGGATTTCAAGTTGCCATCAACAATATCTGCAATAGAGCCAAGGATAAGGCCGTTAAGATGAGGTCCCACCAGAGATGCAGCTGAGCAACAAGCAGGACAGTAATTAAACCCAGTGGGACCACGCAGTAAATGAGGATTATCCAAAGAGGACTGCATTAGAGCATCTCTGCCTGTGCTGTGCACAGCAAACTGCCTGCCACCTACAGACCACAAGTTTAAATGCTCTGAATGGGTCTGAGCATTCCCTCCATGGCCATTTCTAGTTAAAAAGCCAGTATATTATATGACAGCACGTGGTAACTGCTGAATTCTCACTAGAAAAAGTGCCACAGTTACTGAAAATTACCACTTTATTACCAGTCACTGCAATTAGCACATAGAATTTGCACTTTTTTCATACTAAAGACCAGCAGCAATGTATGTCTTTAGCAATAGCATCCTGTACAAACTGTTGGTAGCACCTCACAAATGTTAACGAGTCAGTTTTAATAACATCACAGGAGACATCTCCTCCAAACCAGCTCAAATACATTGACCCTAAATTCACTGCAAAAATTACCCATTCTTTCAGATTAGGACTTTTCAAAACAATTTTTAGTCAACTGAGATCCTCAAAGTCCATTAAAATAATAAGAATAAGGTTTCCAAATATCAGAGGCAGCCTAAAAAAAATCTAAATGGTAAGTGCTGGAGGTGTGAAGGCTGGTTATTAATGGCTTTAGCATCTGAAAAATTAGAAATAGCTGAAATAAGTCACAGTGGATCCTATGCTATGCCATCATTTCACTGCACATCCAGGTCGGTACCTTTGCTTATGTTAAGGCCAATATTGGTATCATGTCTCTAGACACGAGCTAGTCCCTGCAGTCCATCTCAGCTCTGTTCCCCTCTTGCTCAGCTGCAGGACCACACATCAGACCTTCATCCCTTCCCTTTGTCAGCAAATGGTGAGGATCAGGATCTGCCTTCTACCCCATAGATCTACACCCCCCCAGCAACCCTTGTGATACTGACTAAGCCATGCCATGTGATTTTCCCTACTCACAGGCCATACAAGACAGTATCACAGGCTTCCAGTGGACCAGAAATGCTTTTCTCCTGCCCCATTTCACAGCACAGTTTATATGCACTGGTAGTGAAAGGTTCTGAGCCTGTATTCCTCATTACACCATTACTTGCTCTCCTGATTGCTCAGTAGTAGGGGAAAAAAATGCCCTTTTATTTCCAGGCACTGTGCTCCTATGAAAGCAGCCAAGAAAGCAGCATCATTCAACCCAAAACCTGTTATTAAACCATAGGCACAAAAAACCCCCAGACTCCAGAGCACACACCTTTGGCTGATGTCTGATGCATCCGGATCTTTTTTGATGCCACAAACTGTAGGACTTTCTCCACATTTTCCCTCATCTCCTGCTGGCTGCTGGGGTTGACCTGGATGCCATTCAGCTTCTCACCAGCTAAAAGAGGGAAAAAAACTTGGTTAGAGGAGAACTGGACCACTTGGGGCTGTCACAGGACTTGCTGTAGGGCTTGATCTTATTTTTTGGGGTACTGCAAGAGCCATGTGTGTTCTTGTCCTGTTAATTAGGTATCCAGAACCAGGAATAACTAGGGTGGAAACTGTATTGGGGTTTTTTGGAAACTATTTGTCTATTAGTGGGGGGGACTAATTCATTTGGGAGTGGAGTATCTCAGCAAGCAGGTCGCTTTTCCAACACACCACACACTAATACCACTCCTCTACAAGATAAATTCTTTCATAACTCCATCCCAGCCCCAGAGGATTTAATACAGTCCCTGACAGGCTTTAGTGCATCAGTTGTAATTGTCTGCTATAACATAAGTACTTTAATAGAATTGCACTCATGATTTGATTGTTTTGAAGTCACTCCCCCCCATCACCAACATCTGCCAGTGTGTCTGACAGATGCCAGAGCCAAGGGCAGCCCCTTCTGCACAGGATCCCAACGTGGGAGATGAAAACAGTGCCATATGGCATCACTGACCTACAATCTCAATGAGCAGAGCAAGAATTACTCCATCTCGGAGATCCTGTCTCAGGTCCTGGACTGGCTTTATTGTTGGCTGCTTCTTCAGCTGGGAATTCACCCAGGCCACATATGCCTGGAGCTGTTGCTGAAAATAGAAAACAAACTGTTTGCACATCGCTGCCATCTCAGGGAGAAGCTGCAGAGCTCTCCCTTTTCCATCTTTGTGGAGCTCATTGTCTTGTGCCCTTGGAAACAAGCCCCAGTGATGTCAGCCCAGAGCCTGCTGAGCTCTAGCTGACATCATGGCACGCTGTGGTGAGGGTCACTCCATGCCAGGAAAAGCCAGGGGGCAGCAGGACAGGGCTCAGCACCTCAGCACAGCTGAACAGAGAGCTTTATATTGCACTGAATCTAGCTTGGTGCCAAACCTATGCTGTCAGCCCCTCGGTTTTGGTGTCAGAATTGGTTCACTCTCAGCATTTAGTGTCCCAGCCACACTATTTTATTTCACACATCAAGAAAGCAGAAAATCCACAGTGCAGAAAGAAGAAACCTTGTGTTATTTCCCATTAAACTGTGTCATCTACTGAGAAACAACCAGGACAGATTTCCTGGAAGAAGGAGCCTCCCTCCTGAACACTCCCAGCCTGGCTCATCTCTAGCAGCTCATGCAACAGGGAACTTGTACATCCCCCTGCCTCCACTCCTTGGAGCTGCATCAGCATTTCCAACGGCCCAATTTCTATTTCTGTGCATGGGGAAGATGTTTTGCCACAGCATTTAACACCTGCAGGACCAGAGAGCAAGGAGCACTCCCCTTCCAGCAGTGCTGGATGCTGTGGGTGCTACCACAGGAGGACCAGGGCAACTGGATCTCTGGCTTCTGAGCAGTGAGGACCCACCTGGCATTGACTGAAGGCAAAAAGCATCTTCACATGACCTTTCCCTTTCCATCCCCCTCCCAGCAGCACTTCCCTGGCTCTTGGGAGCACTGAAATCCCTTTGGGCAGGGCTGGTGTGCTACATGGAGGGTAAACAAACTGATCCAGTTATGGGATTACCTCCCTTTTCACTAAGCTCCCCATTATTCTGCCCATGCAGCAGGTTTGAAGTGTCCATTCTATATTATCTCAGCCATCTCCGAGTCGATGCTTTTACAGCCCATCCAAGTCACAGTCTGATCATGGCTCCACTCTGAATTCTCCTGACATGGGCAATCCAGCTGTAATCCCAGCACGGCTCGGTCTGCTGGCTCAGAAAGCTTCAGCCAGTTCCCCTCACTCAGCAGAGCTGGGGAGCACAACTTGGGGGGGTCCTGGTGGCTTTGGGGGAAAAAGAAGACAAGTGGTAGAGCTGATGGTGCTTGCTGGAGCAGACTAAGTTTGTCAAGTGGATTTAACCTGGGTGGGTTTGGGGTAATGGCAATGATGCGTGGCAGCTCTGCCTGCCCCACTTCAGAGGTCTTTATCTTCCCCTTAATGAGACTGGGCACTGTGCAGAAGCACCAAGCCTTGACTTTCTCTCTCTTGCACAATCTCTGCTGCTTTTCAGACGTGGTTAACTCCTGCCAGCTGCCAAAAGCTCCCCCCACCTCTTGCAATTGCATTTTAACTGATCATGTGCACACTGAGGTCCAGCCTCATAATGCCATAGAAGGCTTCTGGTCTCTTTGCCTGTTACACAGGCTCAATAAAGCCTTAATTTATTCAAACAAGGACCAGAGAAAGAGGTAGGTTTGTTTATAGTAATACAGCATCAACAGAGGGAGCTCTGGGCTCATCAACAGAGGGATCTCTGGGCTCATCAACAGAGGGATCTCTGGGCTCATCAACAGAGGGATCTCTGGGCTCATCAACAGAGGGATCTCTGGGCTCATCAAGAGATACACCAAAGAGTTGCAGCATGAAAACTTCATCTAAAGTTTATGCAATTTAGGGAAATAATCTTAAAGTTGTGTTTACTACCTTGTCATTTTTCCAATCATTTTGCCAAGCTCTAGAGGGTTTTCTTGTACTAATTTCACAAGGACAAAGCCCCTTCCCAGCCCACAGTTTTTATAGCAGCCTATATGGTTCTTCTCCCATGCAGACACTTCTGTTTTCACTTAAAGGAAAACTAGACCCCTTCCCTAAGCAGTTTGTTTGCCATTTCTTCCCTCTGAACATTCTTCATGCATTCATAAGAAAGTATTTCTGGCAAACTTTTAGTCTCTTCAAAGCACGAGAAGTTTGACATTATTAGAAAAAAGTACACTGGGATTTAGGAGTGACATTTTAATCAATTACTAAAAGGAGGGTTTTGAGGCAATGGAATATGGATGTTATATTAAAGGAATTTCATCCCAGTAGCTGCTGCAATTCTGCAGACTTAGATTTCATCAGCAGACTTGATCTTTGCTTTTTTTCCTCACTAAAGCATCAGATTTTCCTGCAGAAGTTCAGACAGTTGGACTGATCAGTATTTCCTGATATGGGATCCAAGAACATCTAATGACTTTAGCAAGAGACTTGGATGGCTGCAAAGCTGAGAACTCAGAGTGAGCTGTCACTCCTGGCAGTGACTGAACTTACCAAGAAAATAACAGATATCAAAGTTTAGTGACCTAACAAAGGCCAAGTGGAGTTAAATGCATGAAGAGACAAAGCCCCGAAGCTGCTCAGCAGAAATCCCAGGAGCAATTTTGAAACTAGTGAGTCAAAAATGCTTTATTTCACCACTCTGTAGCTTCCCCATCAGCATGAGCTGGGCAAGGACAAGGGCATGTAAAGCCCTACACCTCCAGCACAAGTGTAAAACCTCCATCCACAGACTCAGTTTAATGAATCAGACCCATTAAAACAATTAAACCACTTGTTTCACTCCCTCAGAACTCCATTTGACCACTATCTCAACTCCCACCACCTAAGCACAACCACAGCAACATGATCTCCAGCTATTCTGGGAAGTACTCCAGGTATCACCTTCCAGCCCAGAGAAAGATTTGCTCTCATATTCTGCCATCTTTTGTCTTTCTAGTTGAAGGAAAAGATCCTGTGGGACCTATGACACTAATTCCTGTGAACCTCCAAAGCTCAGAATCAACTCCCTAGAGCTTCCCCTTGTTGGTCTGTAGCCTGGCATGGCTGAGAGCTACATCCAAGAGCAATCAGAGCTCCATCCAGCTCACCTTCTTCCTTCATAAGAATTGAATAATTGGTCAAATAATTCTCCCTTCAACCACTGACCTCTCAGGAATTTTCTCCTCCCTGCATTTTGGTTTGAGCTCCTGTTCAGGCAAATCTTAGACCTGATGGGGCTCCCCCTGCTCTGCTCCTGCACCAACACTTCTTCCAAAACTAGTATTTTCCAAAGAAAAACACACCAGCCCGAGATTTACTATGCAGAGCACACATTATTGGGATTATGGGGGAATTAAGCTTAATCCTATTTATGCTAACACAGCTTTGAGTTCCAAAAAAAGGCCAGGTTTACCTGTACCCTGCAATGGGGAATTCAGCTCCTTTACCCGAAGGCAGCTGCAGCCCAGCTTGTCTCAGCTCCAGGGCAGATCACTGCAGAGGGTTTATCCAAGGCACTCTGGAAGCCTTAAAAGACTCTGAAGATTTTTTAAGGGGCTACCTGCAGTTATAAGGAAGGAATTTCTCAACTAGCAGGTGCTTCTGCTGGGAAATTACAGGTTAGCACTTCAAGCAGCACCCATCCCAGGGCAGGACTTTACTTTGGATCATTTATTCAGCTCATGAAGTTCTGAAGAAGTTCCTCAGACCCCCTGGCTCTAGGAGAAGGGCTGTGGAGGTCAGGAGCACATCTCTGGGCTTTCAACTGATACCCAGGGGGAAAAGACCCTCCCAGGGTCAGCACATTTCTCTCAGGCTGTAATCCCTTAGTGATAATTACAATTAAGTGTCATTATCTGGTGTTTTCCACAGGTGGAAGGAAAGCTGCCAGTCCCCTGCTAGTTGCAGGTCTCCTTGTTATTCTCATTTAACCAGTTCAATTCACCATCTTCTCTTTGGGCTCATCTTTCTCTCCTCTCCACCATCAACCCCTCCAGCCTGCCCCACAAAATACAGGTAGATCACAATGCCTTGGTGTGCTATTTTGTCCTTTATTATCACTGCTATCCACATTACATCATATAAGGCTCATTTTCACCACTGAGATTTGGGTATTGCATATTTTGAAGTTGGCCAAATCTTTCTGGGACAAAATCATTTTCTAATGAGAGCTCCTTGCTGTCATGCTGCAGCAGCCTCCTCAGATGCTTTGCTCCAAGGAAGAAATTACTTTTCTACATTAATTTGATGGATTGGAATCTATCCTCATCATTGGATTTTGGAAAGCAGCCTGGAAGAATCATGTTTCTTATAACATTTACTCGGCTTTTTGCTTATTCCTCATGGACACTGCCCAAGCAGCAGGTCTCACAAGGTCAGGAATAAAAGCCCTCGTGTTCTGAGCTTGGCCCCAGCCTGAAAGACACTCAGTGTCCTGTTGAGAGCACTGACCCAAACATCTCCACCAGCAAAGCTCCAAGGGCAGCCTAATTGCACCAGCAGGAAACGTTGAAGGGCCTTGTGTGATTTCTAAGCTTTCTGACACTACCTTAATTAGATGGGAACTAAGTTTCCATCCAATGTTCCTCCAGTTTGATTCTGATTATTTCTGAGAAGCCCTTTGTAGAAGCAGAAAATAAAAACTCCCAAACAAAGTGTTTCTCTGCTCTCCAAGCCAGAAGATTTTTTTTTTCCCCTCAAAACTGCTGCTTAAATGTGATTCAAGCTGTTTATGTATTAAGAGTTCCTGGTGCATTCAACAATGAACAGCTCCCAATTATGACCAGAGTGATGCCAGAATAACCATATGCACCCACTGGACTTCTCTTTCAAAAAAGACTTGAAAGCAGGAGGTGTAATTTCATTCAATAATAATAATTTCATTATTTTTCTAGATCTTCTATGAACAGCCTGTCTCAAGCACACGAGCTGCACCAGTGTGGAAAAGGAGGCACCCATGAGGTGACTCTGGAGACAGAAATAGTGGGTGAGCTTCAAAAGCTGAGGAGCTCCTTAACCCTTCACCCATGGCTGAGTGAAAACAACATTTTAATATGTCTGGACAAGGGTTTTTAACCAATTTGCTGAGCCTTAGAAAGGAGGATTATCCTGAAACCTCAATGCAATTCTAGCCAGCAGGTTTTCTATGATTTACATGATCAATTTCAAAGACTCCAGCAGCACAAACTTGGGATGCCCTTAACCTGGGCTATGTCCTAGGAACACCCAGTTGGATTTCCCTCACCTTTATATTTATTTGTATTGTATTTGTATTAAATACAAACAGCTTCTTCAGCTCAGTGAATGCACCTCAATCCATCACCACCTGCTCCTCTAGCCACATACAAGAATATAAAGACCAGTCCTCTCCTTTCTCATCTTAGTCCAGTCAACACGTTTGATACCACTGAGTCTGACCATCAATCATCCATGCTCAGGTTTGTGCAAAGATTTTCAGAAATCAGAGCCTGCAAATCTAGAAGGCTTGGGCCAGAGCTTCAGAAATACTTTAGAGACATTTCTGTCTCTATAAGAAATAAGAAAACCCTTGTATTGATGTTTTGCAAGGACAGATCCTTGCTGGCAGACTGTTCTCACCCATGCCACCCACCTGCCAGATAAGGGTATTTTTGTGGAAGGCATCTAAATGTGCTTTCTTCAAACAGGAATTTTGCCTGGCACTTCCACAACCCCATTTAAATTCATTATCATTGGAGGCAGCAACTACTCTAGAGATACATCCCATAGAAAGTCATTTAAAACCAATCTTGGAGGATGTATTCCTTTGAATCAGCCAGACATCCCCACTCCAAAATGTCCCTGCCATTCAAAGCCAGGTTGCTGCTTTAGGGATAATTTGGTTTTCTTGCAAGATGTCTTAGTGCCTCTGCACTGATATTTTGAGGCAAAACCACAGGCAGGGTTTCCATGCAAGCACACAGGCAAAAACCTGAGCCACGAGAGGTTTTTTAAGTGTAAACTGCCAGTTCTCTGGAGCACATGATTCACCCTGAGTGATGAGATGGTTCCACCAGCCTGACACAGGCTGAGGTCTGTCAAAACAAGCTGCACTGAGCCACCAGTGATGCTGCAGGAAGAAAAGCAGCATTGTTCTTAGTGAGCAGGGTGCAGTCCCCAGCCCTGGGCAGACAGGGGGGAGAAGCTGTGAGGAAACCCAGGGACTGTACAGGGCTTTTTGCAGGCAGTTTTCTCCTACAAAAGGAAGGGGAAGGAGCACCCAGTGAGTTTCCCAATCCAGGATGAAGGCTACTAAAGGACAGACTCTGTTCCTCACTCTGCCAATGACCTGCTGTGAATTTAGCAGCCCAGTTTGCCTCTGTGTGCCTGTTTCTAGCTATAAAGCAGCTGTACCCATTCTGATGTGCCTTGTAAAATGCTTTGATAACAAATCTTTGACTGTTGCTGTAATACCCTGACAAAGGGCTGGGCAGCCAAGTCACAGCCTGGCTTAGACACAGAGTGAACCTTGGGCAGGGATTGCAGCCAAACTGCTCAAGCCCTAATCCTGTATAACAGCAAATACATCCTTCTCCTGGCCAGGAAAAATGGATAAAAACTCCTGCTAAAGGAAACAACTGTCTGCTAAAGGATATCTCCATGTAGAACCAGGTGAGGGAAGCCCCAGCTGTGTTTTCTGGGGGTTGTACAGAGATTACAGAGCAGAATTACAAGAATTAGTGAAACACAGGCTCTGAGGGATTTGGGACTAGAGGGAGAATTGAGCTCTGGACTGGTCCTAATGGGCTGAACTGGAGGAGGAGGGAGGCAGAAGCCAAACCAGCTCTCCTCATAGTGAATCCTATTAGCTATAAATAACACCCACTGCAAGGAGGGGCTGAGAGCAAGTGTCTTCTGCTAAGATCAGAGCAGCAAAGACATTCTGAACACAGACCCTGCACGTTCCACAGAGGGGAACAGACCAGCTGCCAGGTCTATACTGCCAGAGAATTACCTCAACCAGAAAAGCAACCCAAAAATCAACCCCAGGTTTCATTCTAATCCCCTCAAGTCCACCAAGAGGTAGAGGAAACTTTGAAAAGTGAGGTAAAAAGGCTGTATGTGTGGGAAATCCAGGATGCCACTCAGCTAAGAACCCACTAAGGGGAAAATATGACATTAAATACCTGGTGAGGGGGCTACTTGGAGAGAACAGAGCCCTACATGCCCTGCACCCCCCTTGTGCACACCCTGGGGAGCAGCAGCTCCCACAGAGCAAAATGTGTGTATAGATAGAGCCTTATGTGGTTACCTTGCATCTCATTGTGCTGCTGGGGGGAGACCCCGAGTGCAAAACAAGCTCTGCTTGGGCTGTTCAGTTCTCTCTGGAGAGGAGCCAAGGGCACTGCTGTTCAGTGTAATCTCAGAGGGGAAAACGTGGTTATTGCAACTGACTCACTGCACACAAGCAGCCACAGAATGAAGATTCCCAGAGGAAATGATCTTCTGGCTCGAAAGAGGAGGTATATTATTGGTAAAATCCATATTCATGCCTTGGAGCCCATTTCTGGCACATTTCTGTGCCCCATCTGTTTTAATGAGCAGACAGAAGTGAGGGCAGCTCTCAAACTGCATTTCCTCAAGGAGAGAGAACAAGCTGAGGCCACATGGATGGAGCCACCACAAAGGAGACCCTGCCCTCTATGGTCTCCTTGCACGATGAGCACAGCTTTTAGCAGCCATACATCCCCATGCCACCATCCAGCTGGGGGACTGAATCAAAAACCTGCCTGTAGCACCTTGGTTGTGTTGGGTGGCTTTCCAGGCATGGATTATTGACCAAGGGCGTGAGATAGACACACAACCAACATCCCTAGAGGAACTGGAACCATATAGGCTCTGGGTCCAAGCATGTGCAGGGCTGCGCCTGAGATCTGCACATACACCAGGAGCTTGCCAGCAACTTACTGGGGTATGTTAATGCCCAGATTTGCAAAGTACACCTTGTATTTCAAGGTCTCCAGCCACCAAAAGAGCCACCTGGCCAGAAAAGATTTTCTATCAAGAGAACAGACTCAGGAGAATGAACAAAGTGTTTCCTGCAACACCCAAATTCACTGCTGGTGTTGAAGCAGTAAATCTATTTTTATAAACAAACCTATCTTGAACCTATTTTTATAAACAAACCTATCTTGAACCTATTTTTATAAACAAACCTATCTTGAACCTATTTTTATAAACAAACATTATGTTTAGTAGCTACTCACTTCCAGCCTTCTACCCAAGTGCTGTTGGGATCAGACACCTTGAGACACTCCTGATTCAGGGACTTCTCTAAGTAAGCACCTAAATTACACAGGGACAGGGGAGGATGCACAGTTGGTGGATCAAAACAAAGGGCAGAATATTACAGGGTTTGCTGCTTGTCCTTGGTTAGTCACTTAACCTCACAGTTCCGCATCTGATTTTAAGTTTTACTGTCATTATAATGTGAAGTGTGATGTGGCAGGGAGATCCCAAGTGGGAGACATGAGGGCGAATCTGGTTTTATGGTGGGAGAGGGACTTTTTTTCCACAACTGAGCAGCTGGGGGGGTCAAACCAGACTAGCACTGAATGTAAAAAACTTCTCTTTGCTCCCATTATTATGTTATTAATATATAGGCTTATGCCAGAGAAGGATCTGCTGCTCTCAAGCACAGGCAGTGTAAGCTCGAGCTAAAGCACTACTACTGCTAGCTAAAAATGAGAGCAAGATACTCTGTGGAGGAGGGGATGGAGCATTTCCACTGAGCCATTACAGGAGACCTGTGGCTGCCATGAAGCTGAGGCTCAAGTTTCATCCCCAGGTCGTTTTCACCCTGGTGGATGTTCATTTTCCATGAAGAATGGAGCATGGGGGCAAAGCAGCCAGGTGGAGACTGAGCTTTGCAGGGGGGAACCACTAAACACAAACAAAAATAAGCTACGTGCTCTAAGAGAATAAAACACCCCAAGAGACTATCCCTGGTATCAGGTGAGGAAGCAAATAGCAGTCACTGCTTGGTTTCAGCACAAGCCCACATGATTTTCCTTCCTTCTCAGCTTACAGAGAGGGAATAATGCTCCAGCATGGTCTGTACTGGTCCTGAGTCCACAGCCAGTCCCATAAACCTGATTTTTTTTATACATCCTAAAGGAGGAAGCCAACAGCAATCTGCACTCCCCAGGCAGCTATAGGATTCTCATCTCTGGAATATCTTAGTACATCTCCCTGCTTAGGATTTATTACTCCTCCTAACAGCAGAATAAAGAACGCTTAAAATTACATTTCCCTGACCAAGATGAATTTCAGTCCCCTAGAGATTCAACCTACAGAACAAGAAGGGGGGAATAAAACCCAGCCAGCTCTTTGTCAGCTTCTCCCAATCAATGTGTGTCCACAAAACAGATTTCCAGCCCTTCCAACAGCCTCCAGACAGAGTCTCGGGAGAGGAGTCAGTTCTACAGAGCTGTGCTCCATAGTTTACATTTACTGTACAATAATAAAGTGCCGCAAAGAATAAAAACTGAGCTAAAAACCACCAGCTACAAACTCTTCCAAAGACTGCTGCTGTTTGCTGAGCTGCCCCAGTGCCCCCCTGCTAGTCCCCAGCTCTCCCACCCTTTTTCCTCCTCCTCTGCTCCCCAAAGCACCAGGAGATGCAATTCCTGAGAGGTGCTGCCCAACGACACGCTGCTTTACCCCCCCAAAATTTCTGTGTGAGCCCTGCCACAGGCATTTACCTCCGTGAAGCCCTCCTGAAGAACATCCAGCAAATTCCCCCTGGCCAAGCAAGCCAGCATCCTCCAGGGTGGGCGAAGGTCTCAGAGGACAACCGGGGAGATCTTCCAGCTCTGGCCACGACCTCTTCCTCCTCCTCCTTCTCCTCCCAAAGACAAAGGGCTGGAGCTCATGGGGAAGGGCGCTCATAGTCCCATATGTGCAGCCCTGGCCGCGCCGGGAGAGCGGCTCCAGCCCCGGCTGGCACTGGGCATGCTCGGAGGGGGCTGCTGGGCAGGGGGGGCTGAGATGTCACCGGTCCCCCTGGCAACGCGTCCGCTGACGAGCTGCGGGCAGAGCCGGGGCAACATCTGAAACCCATTTCCACCAGTCCTCGCATTAAAAAAAAGGGATTTTTCAAACGCACCAAACACAGCAAGCCCTGGATGGGGCTGGGGGCAGGGAGAGGGTGGGGGAACAGCAAGGAGCTGATGTCCTGGGGAGCTCAAAAGGGAAAAATAAGGAGTTTTTTAGAGCTGCAGCAATCATTTGGCAGCTCTAAAGCAGCGGCAGCCTCGTCAGCAACCTGGTAAGGGCAGGAAGCTGCAAACCAGGCCACAAGACACTCATGTTGGCACAGGACTCAGCTCTGGCAGTCAAGTTGAAAGAAGAAAAACCCCCTGAATTTTCAAGTTAATGTAACCCCCAACAAATTTTCTAAATCAATAACTGCATTAATTCCAGAAACAACTCTCAAATACCTCCAGGACATCTCTCAAACTTCATCTCACCTCACAAGAGATGCCCAGAAAACAAATAAAAACCTCTCAGAATGGGTGAAAAGCCTTTTTAGCAGCAACTCTGCTGCCAGATGCTGCCCAGAGGTATCAGACTGAGCCCTCAGGTTTCAAAATACCTGGCCAAGCATTTCCACACCAAGCATGATTTTCTGCCTAAACTTTGGAGCATCTAGAGAAAAAGGCAATTGTATAATTCTATCATTTTATCCTGCCACACGTGGAGATGCAGCCAAAGACAAGCAACAGGTAATTTCCCTCCATAACCAACCCAAATCATGTAAAAAGGAGCCAGCCCCATGTCTCCATGGCATAAATTGTAAATTATATATTCATGTTTCCCTTCCCTGCTTTTCCTAATTCAGATTTTTATGTTTTCACTGATTGTAATAGCACATCTGTAAAGCTGATAACTGAGGCTTTGGGTAAAGTCTTGTTTATTTCTGAGCCTCAAAATGCTGTTAAATAGCAATAAATATTCACCCCCTTATTTGGTGATGCAACCAAGTAGCTTATGCCTTTGCAGTCTAAAAACAATTCATAGAAAAACTGAGTAAGTTATTTCCTCAGTAGACCAAAGGGAGTTTATCTACAGAAACCTCAACAACCACAACACACACCCTGAGCCTTTCCTATGGCCTTTATAATGCTCTTAACTGATAATCTCAAAGAAGAAGTCATATTAGCCATTTTTTCAGTGTTACATAGCAAACATTCATAGAATAATTCTAATATTAAGAGCTAAGGATGCTGGAGTCCTCCCTTCCCTATTCCACTTTAATTTCTGGAACAAAACAATTAGCTCCAGATGTACTTAAGTAAAATCAAACAAACACCCTCTGCATGCACAGAGAAGTTGAGGATGGCTGTTCTCTGATTGTTTTTACAATTTGTTTTACAAGTTTGATAGAAGATTAAATATTTTATTGCTCATAACCCCTGCAAGCTCTAGGTATTTACCCTTGTCCTGTGAGGAGCAGAGAAGTCAAAGGCAGGCAGTTCCTTGCCACAGATATAACCCAAACTTACAGGATTAATAAGTAAAAATAAGTGATAATCTGTTCCAACAGCATAGAAATGCAACACACAAGCAGGATTTAAATGTAAAATACACTGTTTAAATCATAATAAGATGATAGACTGAGAAGCTCAGTTCATTTATCATGGTCCACCCCAGTAGATGCCCTAGTGTATTAGTGATGGGCAACAACAAAAAGCACTTTTAAGGCTTGTTCTCCACCCTGTAAGGACAAGAGCAGGATAGAGAGACAAAGTTATACTCAGCCCAGTGGTCACAATAAGCAGGAATCAATCCTCAGGAGCAGAACAGGGAGTGAACCCCTCCAGGGATGGGGAGAAGGAGGAAGAGGAGGAACCCCATCCCCAGCAAACTTCCCCCTTTATACTGTGTGATGTTCATGGTCTGGGCTACACCTGGAGCCAACTGGGCTCAGCTGTCCTGGTTTCTGCCCCTCCCAGTTGCTAATGACCTGCAGCCCATGGCTGGCCCAGGGTTCTGTGCCAGTGAAACCACAGATAAACCACAGAGAGTTCTGGACTTCCTTTCAGGAACAGATCTATTGATGTATAACGGGTAAAATAATCAAATAAACAGATCAAATAATCAAATAAACAGATCAAATAAACAGATAAAACAGTCAAACGTGGTCTAGAGAAGGGCAATTTCTCCAAGCCCAACCAAGTACAGCAAATTATAACACCCACTCCCCAAAGCCAGTAGAGTTATTAGTCCTGAGAAGCATTTCTCTCACCTCTACTCCCTATACCCTTAATTCCTGGCACAAATCAGAGGACCTAAAGCCAGGTGTGTCACTCCTGGTACAGAACAACCTGGCTAAAGGCTGGAATTCAGGTGGGCAGCCCCATATTTCTGTTACAGAGCTTCTAGGACATCAACACAGCACAAGGCAGAGTGTTCCCACCCTACACGCCAGGTCCAGGTCCAGCCCTGCTCACAGTCTGGTTTGCATCAGAGATTTTCTCATCAAAGATTTGCCTCTACGTGGAATTTCTTATCTTTGAAATGTGAAGTGCAGAAAATAGAAACTAGGCCATTTCTGATGGCCAGACTGAGAAGCTGAGCACGCTGAGCCATTCTTCTCTTGGTTGTGGCAACACTGATAGATCTTGGGTGTCTAAGTGCTGAAAACCCCTTTTAAAAATTAAATGAAAACACCTTTTAAAAATTAAACACCAGTTCTCCCACCTCTGTGTTTCACTCTTAAATTTTAAGCCTTGTGGAACAGGAATCATATTTTTCTTCCAGTTTTATAACACCATAATAAATGATTTTGAATGCAAGAAGACAACAAAACAGCTTCTAACTGAAACCATTGCTTCATAATTCTTCCTGAAGATGGTTCCAAAATGAAGGACGATGATGTCAAAAGGACATCATCAACTGCTAGGGGTGAGAGGGACCTTCAAACCACACCTGTAGGATGGCAGCTTGGTTGGTGGCATTGCCCTCTCCTGGACAGTCTCAGCATAACCCTCGTTGAATTCCAGGCAAGGTGCCCGACAAACCCTGTTACTGCTCCCTTCCCTGCTGGGATGGGGCTGTCACAGCAGCACCACCACTATCAACACATAAAACCACTCTCCAAGACTTGAATCCAAGGGTTTCAAGGCACTCTATCAACATTCTGTGCTTGTTTCTCTTATCAGCTCTTGAGAAAGAAAGATCAATGGCCACAGTTCTGGCCCTGCTAATAAAATTTTGGGTGGGAGAGAAATATGGCCATGACTGCAGTAATAGCATCTTTTTGCTGCCTAATGCAACTAAAACCTTTGTGTCACCGAGTGTCCCCTCCCAAGGTCCCCACCAAGCAGCCAAAGCAGAGGTCAGGCACTGGTGGATACTCACGGAGGGTGCAGCAGGCTGGGATGTGTGCTGGGGCACCGTGTCCGTCACAGTTCCCATGCTGGGTGCCAGGGCTCAGTGCCAAGGGGAAGGTACCAGCATTCCTTCCCCCTGGAAGCCTGAGGGGCAGAAAAACATCTATGAAATACAAAGGAAAGAATTTTCTCGGAGGGAGAGCACGCTTGCCAACAGAATGTCTGAATATAGCTAGGAAAAAAAAAGGAGGAAAGTTGCCACCTTCTTTCATTGTCTGCTGAAAATGCATCTAAAGGCAATTTAGACATTTCTGTACTTTCTTCCACATTCAAAACATGTCTAGTGAAAAGAACTCCCCTGAAACACATGTAAAAATACCCCTGATTACACTGGCTTACTCTGCACACAGGATCTAATTATCTCCCCCCATTTGTGGAGGGGGAATCCAAATTTAACAGAACTCTGCCAGTCAAAGCTGTTCCAGTCCCTGGTGTCCAATATTCAGGGTCTGACTTGGTCCAGTGCATTTAGCCAAGAGAGCAAAGATTCATAAATAATTTTAGGAGACATTTCCACATACTGACATTTATATTAAAGAAATTTCTGGTAATCTGTTATTTTCTTTGCTTAGTCTTCCTTTAGATGTCCAGAGTGAAGTCTGGAGAAAAGAAAATGGGGGAGTTTGGAAGAGTTAATAGGATGGATAATGAGAAAGATGGAATGGCAGCAGGAATCACTGTTTAATCATCATTTAAAGGTGGTTGGAATGTAACCCCTTGGCAGACAGTCACTATTACCTTGGTGGTGTCACCCTGGTACATCTCTAGGGAGGGACCAAAGCTCTTTATCATGCAGGTACCAAAGATCAGGGGTAGGACAGGATGGGTGAGAGCCAGGTTGATAAATCTGGAAGCATTTTGGAGCCCGTTGTGCAGAGCAGGGCTGGAAGGGAGGATGAGCAGGGAAGCCCTGAGGTGTGGGGTGAGGATCTGAGGTCTCGGAGGGGCTGTGGCCTCAGAACCTCTGGAAACAGGGAGGGTTGGAGCCTGGGATCCCCGGGAGCAGGGCTGGGGGAGCCCAGGGAGTGGGGAATGGGCCCGGGGTGGGGGTATCGGGGGCTGAGGAGCCCCCTGGAAGGGGTGACACAGAGATAAAAGGGTCCCTATGGAGACCCTGCGGCCCTACCTGCGGGAGGCTGCGGGTCCGGCCCCGGCGCGTCTCCGCTCGCCATGGGAACGGAGGCGGGACGGGGCGGCCCCGACGGGGCGGGACGGAGCCTTCCCGGAGCTCAGCACCCGCAAATCCCGGCCCCGGGGCGGGCAGGAGGAGCGTGGGAGCCCCGTAGGTCCCGGCCCCGGCCCCGACCCCGCCCCGGTCCCGCCCCATCCCCATCCCGCTCCCGTCCGCGCCCCCGCAGCCCCAGCGGGAAACACCCTCCCCAGAAAGTGCGAATTAAACTCAAAAATCACGTCTTGAATGCTCAGTGCATTAACACGCATTGCACATAACACAACACAGGAGATGGGCTGTTGGAAGCTTTTAATATTCAGTGCAAAAACAAGTCCTTTAGAAAAAAAATATGTGGCTTTCACATTTTATCTGTTCATGGGCTGGGAAGCAGCAAAATTATTGTGCTGCTGCTGTTCCTCTTGATTATCTCTAAGATAGGCTGTACTTGGGGAAACACCAGCAAGGACCAGCTAGGATGGAAGCTGGAGCTCCCTGGGGAATGGGAGATAAACCATCATTTCCAGGGGATAGGAGATAAACCATCGTTTCAGGGAATAAAAGATAAACCATCATTCTAGGGAATAGGAGATAAACCATCATTCCAGGGAATAAGAGATAAATCACCATTGCAGCCTTTGAGGCACTCATTAAAAGATATTTCTGCTGTAGCTCCTTCAGAACACAAAAGGGCTGATCAAGAGTGGACAAAGTGACGTGACTCAGTGAAACACCCTCTGAGCCAAACCCAGTCCTATTTGTGTCCACAGCAAAACTGGTTGAACTTGATGGATGTGCAAATTCACACCTCTCTGGTCCCAGGAGCTTGACCTTAGTGTCTGTGCAGCTTGGTGTCCCTGTCCCCAGATGTGCTGGGTGAGGAGAAGCTTCAGTAACACACACCGTGGATGCTCCTGCAGTAATGGGGCTGGTTCACTTCAGCTGGTTTTAAAAACAACCTTCTAGAAAACCTCCCACCTCCTGAGCTCCTCCTCAACACACTCTTTAGGTCAATCCTGTGCCCATTCAATCCTCTGTCCTAAGGAGAGGTTTTCATGCTGAGCATGGAGAGCAGAGATGGACCTGGAGGAACCCCTGGCACTCAAAAGAACCAGCCCTCCCAATAATATCATCCTGTACCTATGATAAATGAAGGGTCTTCTACTGCAAACCTTCCAATAACCCCCACAGGCAAAAAACTTCCCAGATAGAAAAATATACTGGATGCATTATAAAAAAGGGGCCTTCTGCAGACATTACTCTTGACCTTACAATAGTCCTGGTGAGGGCAAAAAGGTAGAAAGATTGTAGGATTGGTCCTCAAAACATTTCCCTCTCACACCAGTTTGATATTTTTGTAATGAGCAGGAACCCCTTCATGCTTTGTCCATTTATCTGAGCCACTCTATGCAAAATTATCTATGTTATAAAATATATCAGGATGTCCATTTTTAAATGGAAAGTCCGAAGTCCTCTCTAAAGTCAACCAGGATTCATTCCCAGTATCCCAGGCATGCAGACAGCTGCTGTATTCCAGGGGCTGAATAACTGCCCTAAATATAGGCAGTGGCTTTTAAATGTCTGCCAGTTAAATTGTGAATTTTCCTTTTTTTCATTTCCAGTCAGAGCCAAGAGCTCACCACTCACTCTGTGTACATTGGGGTATGGCCCTTCAGTGGAAGAAATTATTCTGTGCCCCTCAGTTATTCTGCATTTCAGTGTGGGGTGTGTGTACAGAACAGTTTTTTTGAGAAAAGGGGATGCACTTAGTGCATTAGTGCAGTTCCTATGGCAGGTGATGGAGGAGCACATTGCAGGAGATCCTATTAAAGGTTTCATGCCCTTTCAGTATCCTCCACATTGCAGAATTTTCTTAACATTGGCATAAAATCCTGTGGAAGCATCTCCCCTGTCCCTGTGTAGAACCTTTTATGCCATGTCCCAGGAGCTGCATCCCTGGAGCTCTGAGCTGGGGTTTTAGCCTTCACCAGCCAAGGAGCAGCTCTGTCTTCCCCCAGTGCTGAGAGGAGGTGGTTGCCAGCTTCAGAAGCAACTCTTCAAAAGGGAATAGATGGGTTTTGTCAGCAGAATCAGATAGAAAACTACTCATTATATGAGAATAAATAGGTCTGTGTCCTCCGAAGGGAATTGCAGGAGGCAGACACAGCCTCTCTGCACTTTCCCATGATGTGTCCATGAGGTTAGCTTGGATCTACAGCATCTCTAAGTCTGGGGAATCCTTCTTCTGCTGGAGGAGGAGGGGACCATCCAGCCTTTCACACCAGAGTCCCATTCTTGCTGTCGTACTTGAGCCTGGGCCGGGGGAAGTTGAGGGTGGCATATTCTGTGGCATTCTGCATGTGCAGGTTCTTCACCTCTGCTGCAGAGCGCTCCCGGACCTTGCTGAACACCTGGATGTCTGCATAGTGGATGTTCTCATCCTGCTGCTCCCCCTTGGGCTTACTCACCGTGGCGTAGACGGGGAACTCCGGGACATCTTCATACGCTGGAGCCTGTGGGGAGAAGGAGCTCGGGAAGGTCATCTCCATGGGCTGCTGCTGCACATGGCTCCCCCAGACCAGGCAGGGACACTCTGCTCACTCCCCCCAGCACCATCCAGCCCTCTGGCACCTCAGGCTCAAAGAAAGATTTCCTCCTGTTGCTTCCACTACACTTTAGGGGGTGAAAAATGCACCACTGTGCAGCAATGCACCTTGTTCCCACAGCCATTATAGCCAGTTCATGCCTGTGAATAACCTGCCCCATGCCCTCCCAGCCCATCTAGCCTAGGAAGTGGTGGTCAGCTCTTTCTTCTCAATATACACCTAGGAAAACAACCCTGGGGAGGTGTTTACCTTCCTGCCAGGCTGGTGCTGCTGGCTTTCACGTCTCACATTAGCTCCTGCAAAAGAAACAGCAGAGGGTCAGGTTAACACAACTATTGTTCCACCTCTGAAGGCAGAAATGCAGCATCTGGGCTGTCCCCGCTGGGTACAAATCAAATTTCCCCCTCCCTTGACACCCTCAGCCCTAATGCTGTCTCAAGATGAAAGGCTGGGCTTGTTTCTGTGGAAAAAATAAGGTTTCCCAGGATGACAGCGTGCTGTGGAGCACAATGTTCTTGGCAGAGCCCAGGAGGACAGACAGAGCACAGAGAGCTTCCTTGTCAGCCCCTTGGAGAAGTCAGATGCAATCTTAACTTTGTTTTCCTTTGCTGCCTGGCAAACATATTTTGCCCAGCGTGGTCCAAAGGCTGCAGGACACAACTGGGCTGCTTAGGGAATGCTTTTTATTTTGGGGGTGATGACTAATGCCAGCTAACCAGGGGCTCTCACTCCACCCCTTTTTGCCCTTTAAAGCATTTCCACAAATCCTTACCTTGCTTTTCCTTCTTTCTTTTAAAAGCCGAGGGACAATTCCTGCAATCAGAGAGAGATGTCAGCCCTGAGCAGCTCCAGCCTCTGCTCCCACCACACGCACCCCCAAATGCACCACATCTGTGGGCAGGGAGGAAGGCCCAAGGAGTGTCTCAGAGAAGAGCTACTGAGCCACGCCAGTGTCTGAGCTTGCAGGGAGGAGCTTCAAAGGAAAGATGTGGGGATAAGTTTCCTTCTGTGTCACACCTACCGTGCCCCAGAGACTCTTCCAAGTCTCTCTCAGCCCTGCCTGGCTGTCCAAAACACTTCTGCCTCAGAGGGAATGAGGAGAGATCTCACTGAGGTTCTGCAGCTCCTTTTCCACAGCTGTATGATCAGAGATGCAGAGCATGATCTCGACCCCTTCTCTTAGGGCCAGATGCTCTGACTGTCCCATCCCCTGCTCTCTGCCCCTCTTGCCCAAGGAGCAGTTGTGTGCAGGCTTTGCTAATTTAATGTCTCAAACAGTTTTCCACAGCCAAACAATCTATGCACTGCAAACAAGCCAAGCCAAACCCTAATCTCAGCTGTACCTGTGTGAGCAGAAAGAGAGGAGCCAAATATAGCTGTGTTCCAGCCAGGGAATGAGCAGCAGCCAAAGTCATTCCAGCTGTACCAACAGAGCCAGGAGCTGAGCGGGTGCTGGCAGGGGAGCACAGCCTGCCTGGCAGGGCAGAGACGTGTCACATTCCAGCCCAGATGCATGGCAGAAATGTTATGGTTGCATCACATCCAGAGGGTTGGAGGGGAGCAGGTGCCAGCCCTTGTATGGCTCCTCCTGCTCCTGCTCGTCCAGCAGGTGCTGGCCACCAACCAACAGGGCTGAGGGCTTCCCAGGGCTCTGTGTCTCTGTAGCAGCTGAAAAGTGGGCAGCCAGCACTTTCTGTGGGGCTACAGAGCAACCAGATGGTGCCAAAGAGGTGTTGGATGTCCCACTGCGTCTGCATTTGTCTGTCACAGGTGGGGACACCACAGTGCCTGAGGCAGAGCTCTGCCCTTGCTGGCTTCTAGAGGTGGGTTCTGCACAGCTCCAGTGGTGGGGGAGCAGGACGGGCTGTGCATTAATGCACTCGAATGGCAAAACAACCACAAAAAAGCATAAACGTGGGCAGAGAACTCGGAGACCTTCGAAATGATCAGTAATGATTAACCAGAGCTGGGAAGTCAAAGGCAGCCCTGGGGAAGGCAGGTGGTCATGTGCCTGGGCAGGAGGAGCTGACCCTGCTTCTGCTGTCTCTGCTCTGTGCTGCCCAGAGTCCTTGACATGCAAAACCTGGGGGGCTGCCCCCAGGATTTAGGGGTCTAGATCAAGGCAGCATTGCTCTGTCTTGTGGTGGATCTCACTTGGCTCTTGAAGCTTCCTCCTCCACTGTCTATGAGCTTGTGGGGTCTCCAGAGCCCCCCTTGCTTGTGTGCTAGAGAATTTTGCTTCTTTACAGCATTCGGGGACGTTGTGCAATGTAATTAAAATAGCACCACTGGAAGCAGAATCAGCAGGGTCTCTCCCCTCTCTCCTGGGAGGCAGGTTGCAGCTTTCCAAGCTGCTTTTGCTTGGTTTGGTCGCCTGCCTTTGCAGAGAGAGCATTAGCAGCCCGTGTGTAGGCTGGAGCTATTCTGAGGCTGTCTGCAGCATAATCACAGCCAGGCAGGAGACAGCATCTCCAGCCCAGATCTGGGGTAATGAGAAGGGCTGTAGGAAGGGACATGAGCAGGGCAAACCTCTCCCATCTTCTCAAAACCAGGTCAAACGCTCTGTGACTACCTCACAGCCTGCTGGAAGCACGTTGCATTCCCCATCACAGCACACACATCCCTGCTCCTACATCACTTCTTCCCCCCTCCCCTGTTAATGCCAAACTGATTTCTGCCCTACACAAGCTTGCCTGAATTTTGGCCTCTTTTGCTGTCCATGCACATCAGAGACCCCAAGAACCGAACCAAATGGTGAGAACACCTGAGGCTTAACCCTCAGAGGTCCCCAGACCTGAGGACACACTTTCCTTCATCAGTAACTTTCTTCTATGAATAAATTTGCTGTAATGGGCTTTCTCCAGCAACCTCTTCAGTCTCTTGCTCTTTGCTTTGTCTCCCTTGTGGCCCATGCTTCAGTAGTGACCATGACAAGGACTTTCTGGTTGCCTGTCCCCCCTGAGCCATCTGGTAAGTGTCAGCTTTGGGAAGCCCAGCTCTTTGCTGGCACAGCCCTGGTGCTGAGAAAGCATACAGAAAGAAAAGCAGCAGAGGTGCCTGCAAACACCTGAACTAAAATTTAGTAGCATTTTTCCCAAGGCAAAGCCACAAATTGTGGAAACTTCTGCAGTGGGGCTCCAGTGATGAGGCTGGTGCCTTGGGTGCCTCTTTTGCCCTCTGCCACAGGATAGAGGAAGGAGAAAATGGGACTTTTGGTGGGGGATATGTCAAGAACCAGCTCATTTAGAGCTCCTGTTCCGAAATCCCACACTCCTCTGCCCTCCATCTCGGTGTCCTGAGGCTCCTTCTGTGCTTCAGCCAGTAGGTGATGCTGCACCCCTCGGCGTTAATGAGAAGGGCTGATGAATTCCTAATATTTTTAATAAATACAGTGTCGGAGAGATGTCCTCGGAGCTTCATCTGCTGCTCGTTCCTCCCCCCCTTGCGCCACGCTCAGCGCTGGAAATATTTCCACTTGGCACCAGTGATGCTCCAGTGCGCCCTTTCTCTGTGAGCAGCAGCTGCAGGGCACAGCCCGAGCCAGGAGGGATTAAACTGGCATCCTCCCTCCCGGGGGGAGAAAGAGCAACATCATCTGAAAACCGTGCTCGGGATTTCCCAAGCGCAGATAAAACCCAGCCCGGCAGAGGCAGGGAGAGGGGCTGGAAGGGCTGGGAGCAGGACGGGGGGACGGACACACAGCAGTGCCAGCACTGCCTTGGGGACCCTTCCCTGGGACACCTCATGGTGTCTACCTGGCTGGAGACCACTGGGGCAAGGACGGGGATTTTAACTAGATCCTTCCTAGTACAGGACTATTCTGAGCTGCTGGCATGGCTGGGGGAACACAGGCTGCCAGCCCAGTGCCACAGGGGCTGAGACATGGGGGCAACCAAGCCCCTTCTCTTCCTTCTATCTTGCTTTTGCCAGGCAGGGGCTGCCCCCATCCCACCCCAGTGCCTCTGCCCTCCTGCTCCGTTCCTATATGAGCTGGCACAGCCAGGCTTGGGCAAACCCAGCAGAAGGAAGAGAAGCTTCCAAAGCCCACCCAAAGTTCAGCCCAGGCTGCCCGGGGGCTCCTCCTGCCCCCCCCAGCCCTGCCCGGTGCTGTACTCACCACGGCCGCCCGCAGCTGCAGAGATTGCCCATGTCGCTGCCTCCTCCATGGAGCAGGATTGTTTTCTGGCCGGGGAGAGCTTGTGTTTCCTGGTTCCTGCTCCCCGGCTATTCCAAGGGAGTGTCTGGCAGTGTCAGATTTCTCTCCGTGCCTGCAGAAGAGCTTTGCTGGGCCCGTTGTGCCATCTACCGGAGGCTCTTCGTGCCCCCTGGGTCTGAGCTCACCTGCTGCTACCCAGAGGGGAGAGGGCAAGGCAGCAACGTGCCCCCAGGCTCAGCCCTGAGGCCACAATCCTGCTTTAGGGTTTGTCCCGTGGATGTCCCTCTGCTATCCCTCTCTCCCACCAGTGCCATCCTGCTGATGCCAGCAGTGATGCAAAAGAGGATGGAGGAGGGACTTCCAATGGTCCTGGACTAAAGGAGACATGCTGGAGTGCACGGGTCCTGCTGTTCATGGTGGCACCTCAAGCAGGGTGTCAATGTGTGGTGTGGGCTGGCATCATCTGGGGAGGACAGTGCATCTTCTGGGAGGGAGGGGATGGTCTGCTCTCAGCTGAGCTCTAGAGCTGCTTGTGGTGCAGGCAGAAAGGCACAAGCAACATCAGGAACCTTGCTGGGAATCCATTTTTTCAAAAGCTTCCTAGATATAAGTGTGTAGATTCGTGCTTCTGAGAATGAGAGAATCCCCTGAGGGACCTGGCATGGCTAAGGACCTGCAGCTCTTAGGCTCACCCCTCAGCATGTCAGACAGAACATTAATGTGCATTTTACCTCTCTGCCCCTCTGGAGAGCTCTTCAGGCTGTGGCTGGTCAGTCCTGGACTGAGCTGCCCTCTAGGAGAGCTGATAGTCAACACTGAAGGGTACCATGTAGTCCTCGAGCAGAAACTGCTCCACAGCTTTGGCTTGGCAGCCAGCCCCAGGTCTGAATGCCTCATGGGATGTGCTGACAAGTGGGTAAGTTTTAATTCACCCTGCTGGTGGGCTACCTCAGCAACCAGCTGTACAGGGCTCCCAGCATCATTCATCACCTGCCCAAGAGCTGAGCAAAGCTTCTACCTGTCCAGAGTGGCAGGAGGAGAGGGGTTCTTCTTTGGAAGGACCAAGTTTCTCTCTTAGCTGAGTCCTGGATGAGCTGCAGAGCCTGAGTCTTGCTCTGAAACTGCTTCTCATGCTCTGAGATTGCATAGCTCAGCCTGCACCACAGCACCCCAGGGACAATTTAGGGCTGCATTAGTGCAGGCAGGTGGGATTCAGCCCTGGTGCCACCAGGACCATGTTCTCAGGGTGGTCTCAGGAGCCTGTCCCTGCTCGGGAAGTTGCAGACTCGGTGTCTTTGGGTTTGCCACAGACACTGTTGGTTTAGTGAGCCAGTGCTTGTTTTGATTTCTGGGATAACTTGGGCTTTGTTGCTTTGTGGAGGAGAAAAAAAAACCCCAGGCTGGAAGCTTGTTCCCATCGACCCCTTTCACAAATACTGGAGATGCTGCTTCGAGCTCCACCAGAGAAACAGAAAAGGCACCAACAACATTGGCAGGGCCGGGGAGCATTTGGCTGCCACTCCACATTCCCTCCTCAGTCTGTGTCTGTGAGGATGAAAGAGGCAGGGCACGGCTCCCAGTGCCCTGCAAACCCAGCAGCACAGCCTGTGCCAAGCCTGCCAGGCTGCAGAGGGACAGCCCAGTGCTTGGCACCAGCCAGTGCCAGCCCCTCTCCCTGCAGCCCTGCCCCGGGCAGCTCTCTCCATGCACCCGGGGGCATGGTCTGGGCAACGAGCTGTGCAACTGGCACGGGATGAGCCTGCAGTGCCCAGAGACAGGGAAAGAACCCGCTGGGGAGCAGAAACAGGGCTAATGAAAGGCAGGAGGGGGCACAGAACAGGGTGGTGGCTACTAATGCTGTGTATTTCTACTGCAGGAGTGCCCAGGTAGCTCAGACACCCAGGGCTCAGCCTCACGCATGGGACAGACCCCTCCGAGGGCACTTCTGCTCCTCTGTACCATGGAGGCAGAGAGCAGGAGCCTGCAGGTCACATCCCGGCAAGGAGAGGGAGAAGCTCTGCTCATAGGGACTTTGGAACCTCCTCTCTCCTCCTGGCGTGCCAGGGACCCCCATATTTGGCCAATGACACAGCATTTTGGCTGCTTTAATTGGCTCTGACAGGACAAGGATTGCAGCTGGCACCTGCTGAGCCCTCGGGGCCATCTGAGGCAGCAGCTGCCACGACAGCAGCACACACGATCCCTGCCCCACCATCACAAGACCACGGGGACATTCCTCATGTAGCTGGTAGCATCACGAAGTCTGGAAAAGGGGCCAGATTCATCCCCTCTGTGACTCTCCAGAGAGTGCTGGGATGCCAGCAAAGCTCTTGGGATCTGAGCAGAGCCTTTGCCTTCAGCAGTTTGGGGTTCACAAGGGTTGTGAACAAGCCTATGTCTCATAAACTAGAGGGATGGAGCAAGCAGAGACCCTGGCTTGGCATTTCTTTACTTGGGCTACTCCAGCTGCAGGTCTGGAAGTGTCCAGTGAGCCTCCAAGAGCCCATCACTCTACATCTCTTCTCCTGGAGGCTGTTACCCACTGCGGTGGCTCCTCCAGAGCTGCTCTGCTCTGCTCCCCACACTGTCCATCCTCCTGCTGCAGAGTGGCTTGGCCAGAAGCGACATGAATCCAAGGCAAGCAAGAGAAGATGAGAGGCAGATTTATTCCTCTTTCCTCCTGAAAGCTGCAGACACTTTCACAGACCAACAAGCACCTGCCATCTCCACAGAGCTCAGCCACCAGCTCAGAGGGGAGGCACTGGGATCATCTCATCCTTGTTCCCATCTCTCCCCTGCTGGGCTGGAGCACAGCAGCTGTTTCACAGTCCGCTGCCACACAGCCTCCCAGTTTGGGGTCAGAGTGACCAGTTTGGGGTCAGAGTGACCAGTTTGGGGTGAGAGGAGAGCACTCTGCATGGTTCTCAAGGAGCACTTCATCTAGCAGAAAACTTGCATTACAGTCCCTCACACTAACACTTTAGTCCCCCTTTTTTTTTCACTTCCAAGTCCCTTTTCCCAGTCTAAGAAGCAGAAGTCTGACATAAATATATATATATATATATATACAGCTGCCTCACAGCCCTGCTGGTGAGAAATAGGGCACCATGGAGTCCCCTGTCCCACCCCACCCAGATCTGGGGCCTTTAGGACTCTTCCTTCCCTTTTCCTCCCTCAGGCTGTTCTTCTTTCCCCACTGGTTGCTCCTCTTGGGTTATCTTCACCTCGTTGACTCTGGCCTTCACCTCCTTCCCCGTCCGGGGAGCCACGATGCTCAAGATGCCATCGTGGGACAAGGTGGCCCTGACCAGCAAGGGGTCAACATCCAGGGGGAGGATGTAGGTCCTGGTGAACTCTCGGGAGATGAAGCCATGGCGGTCAAGCTTCTGAGGGTGCTGTCCCACCACCTCCAGCAGGTTGTCCACGGTGCGGACAGTCAGCTCGTCCGGGAGGAAGTGACAGACATCCAGGAACACCTCAAACTTGTGCTCGTTGAGGTTGATCTCGGAGGTTCCTCGGTCCAGCTGCTTGTTGATGCGGGGCCTGATGTAGTAGCCGTGGTACAGGGCAGGAGCTAGAATCTCACATGGGGACACACCTGGAAATGAGACTCAGTGAGGATTGAGGGGGTTGTAGGGGATGGAGATGGGAAAGGATGGTTGGCAGCAGACAGAGGAGGGTGACAGGAGGCTGGGACGTGGCAAACACCTTGGGTTTGCCACCACATGGATGGAGTCTCTTGTGGTTCCTACCTTTGGGTGCCTAGAACACACACAGAGCCTGCCTGCCACCACACAGCCAGCTGCCAAGGACTGCCAAGGGCTGGCCTCCAGCTTCCACATCTCTGCTGGGTGCACAGGGAGGGACTGGTAGGTGCCCTGGGTGCTCTGCAGTGCAAAGCCCACAGCCAGGGATGGGCACGGAAAATGCTGATGGTGAAGAAACCGCCCTGAAGAACTAAAGGCCTTTTGTTGTGCCATTGTCCAGAGGGCTTTCCTTGGAGCTTTTTGCCTTTTCACGCTGTTGTGCTGGTGCTGAATGGTTCTGCTGCTGCCCACATTCCTTCCCCTGGGCCAGCCACTGCCTGGCTTTGTGCTGAACACCCCAGCTCAGCTTTTCTCCACAGCCTGGGGCTGCAAAATCTCCCCCCGCCCAGAGCGTTTTGCTCCATGTTTGCACAGCACATGCACAAGTGCCAGAGCACTGCGGGCAGGAGGGAGGGACAGGAGGGACAGCAGCAGGCATGGATGGAAGAAGTGGACCTGAGGAGAGAGACCTTGGCTGTTCCCCTTGATTTCACCCAGGTTCTTACGCTCAGAATTCCTTGGCTCCAGCTTCCCTAGTCTGCTCTGGAGCTCAAGGACCAGCCCTCCTGCCCCAGAGGAGAGAAAGGTGCTGGGGGGGGGTCCCGTCTCCTCTCTTACCTTCTCCAAAGTTCTGGTCGTAGATCTTGCTGGGGTTGGCAAACTCATACTCGGAGCTCATGGGGTAGGCGTGGGGGACAGTCCGTGCAGCCATGGTGTGTCTGGGAGAGGGACCTTCCAAGCACTCCCTGCCTCTGAGAGTGAAGGCTGCAGACTGCAAGGTTTTAATTGGGCAGATTCCACAGGGAGGAGTGTGTGATACAAAGATGGACCAAAATAGCCATGCACACAGGCCCTGGGATGCCTCGCCAGGGTGACGGGGGAAGCTTCTCGCTGCATTCCAGCTCAGTGCCCGCAGCCAGGGACACCTCGGGAGGATCCCACACTCCTCCCAACCTCTGGCATCCCCTCCTTGAGCACGGAGTGCAGGAGGTCAACTAAGCACAGCAGGGATGCCTGGAGCTGAGCTGAGGGAGGCTGGAGTGAGAGGAGCTGCCTGTGGTGCTCCTAAAGGCAAGCCCAGTTTAAGCTCCTCACAGCCTGAAACCAGAGATTTCCTTCAGTCCCTGCAGTATGAGAGCAGGTGCTCTGCTGTTGATGTAATGGGGAATTGGAGGAGGTATTTATGGGCTGAGCTGCTGCACAGAGCAAATTCTGCTCCCTATTCTTGCAGGCAAGCTGAGAGGAAGGGGGTCAGACCCTTTTGGAAAGAACTGGTGCTGCCAGCAGCAAGAATGATGTGCCTCGGAGCCAGGAACTGTGTTTAAGAGAGTAGTTCTTGCCCTTTAAGGACAGTTACTAGCCTGAACCCATTCTCATGATTCGGACTCACAGGCGAGGCAGGAATTAAAATAAATGTATGAATTAAGACATATTAGGAGCATAATTCCAGGAAATCAGCTCACTGCAGAGGTAGCTTGCATCTCTCAGAGGACACGTTGCAGTGCAGCACCATGGAGACTGTTGGCACGCCTGGTTTGTAGACCTCTGGAGTACTCTGTGGTCAGTGTCAGGCTCTTCTCTCTCCAGCAAAGTGGTTTCTGTAGTGGGCAGAAGAGAAGAGGTGTTGGGCTGAAGCCCTGTGGAGAAACCCATCCCTCACCCCACACCCCAGTGGGCACACACCAGGGCAGAGGGGCTGCAGAGCTGTGCTGCCAGGGCTGTCTCAGCCAAGATCTCCTGGGATCTTTGCCTGGAGGAGAGGCAGATCTCTGCCTGGGCTGGTGGGTGATGTGGGGAGCCGAAGCCCCAGCGCTGGCAGCGGGAACAACGGCCCCCTTGTCCTTTTCCCTGTGAGCCAAAGATAGGAGCTGCATTGATCCCGCTGGCATCCCGGGCAGCTGGGAACATGGGCCAAGCCTGCCTGGGACTCTGCAGATAAACAGCACGTGGGGCAGCGGGGTGGCTGGCTGGGCAGTTGAGCTTCTTGCAGCCCCATTAGGCTCCTTTTCTTCTTCTCCCCTTCCCCCTCCTCCTCAGCAGCGCGTTCAAATTCCCCAGACAGCTACTGGGCACCGCCGAAGGGACCAGCCCAGGAGTGGGACAATAAAATCCCTGACACCACTGTTCAAGAGGCCTGGGAGGGGGGGAAGGCCAGGCCAGCTGCACGGGTATAAAGCTGTCCCCAGCTCCTGGCACAGCACTGCAGCACAGTTGCTTGCCAGGCTCCTCCAGCGCACTCCAATGGATATCACCATTCACAACCCCCTGATCCGCAGACCCCTCTTGTCTTGGTTGGCACCGAGTCGTATCTTTGACCAGATTTTCGGAGAGCACCTGCAGGAGTCAGAGCTGCTCCCTGCCTCCCCCAGCCTCAGCCCCTTCCTGATGAGATCCCCCATTCTTCGGATGCCCAGTTGGCTAGAGACAGGACTCTCGGAGGTAAAACTTCCCTTCTTAATGCTCTTTGTTCTTGCTGTGTGCACACCCTTGATGGGGACGGAGCTGGAAGACCCATGAGAGCTCGGAAGCTGCTTGTAGGTGGTTGTTAGGAAAAGGCTGGGGGAAAAGGGTGCTGTGCTTGTGCCTCTGCTGCCCGGCGTTAGGCAGGAACCTCTGCATGCTCTGTTAGTCCTTTGTGACTGAGAGCAAGGGTTGCCAGAGCTGGGAACAGAGGCAAACGGAGCAGAGTGAGTGCAGCAAATGACTCTAAGAGCTGGTGGAAGAAAGGAGGAAGCTGAATTTCCATGTCTGCTCTGCAAGACTTTCAACCCCACTCCCTCCTGAGAAGCAAACGGCACAGGGGTAGTGGGCAGGGGTAGAGGGATGCTCATGGCAGGCAATGGGGGAGCTCATGGTTGCTGAGGGAAAAAGGAGCCTATTTTAAAGAATCCCTGCTGAGAAGAGCAATATTTTAGTAAGAAACGGGACCTAAAAGGTCATGAAGCAGCTCCAGGGGCTGAGTCAAGAGGCACGCAGTTCAAGCAACCTTGCCTGTTCTGCCAGTATTTACAAGTAACTTATGGAGCTATTCTAAGCCAAAGGAGTGAGGGGAAAGTATATTTTTAATCTTTGCCTAATGTTTCCCTCTATTTAGTGACCCGAGTCTGGCTGTCCCCCGAAGCAGCCACAATAAGCACCACAGATCACAGCACCTGACTGTCTCAGTGGAGAAATCTTCACAGATAATCTAGGAGGAGGAGGAGGAGGAAGCACTTAGACTCCCAGGTCAAGCTGTGGAAACCAGTAAGCCTGGAGCTGGCACAGAGCAGAGCTCCAGGAGAGTCTCAGGCTCCCCGACCAGGAATGCAGAGACAGCCAGCTCTGATGTCCCAAAGATATACCCAAGAGAGGCAGAAAGCAGCACTTGTTAGAGGGGATAAATGGAAGGAGGTGAGATCAGCAGCAGGTGACTCAGAGTTTCGGCTGCTCAGGTAGCAGAGGTGAGGTCCCTGCTCACCAGGGACACATTATTAGGGTTACTAAGGATGCAGAGGATGCCTGTAGGTGAGCTCCAGCTGACTGAACACTCGGGGTTTCTTGAAAGACTTCACAAAATCCAGCCATGGAAACTGGAGACCCCCAGACATTCTGTAAAAAGAACCTGTGCGCCAACTAGAGTCAGTTTTAACCAATTCAGAATCTCTTCCTCGCTCCCAAGGAAAACATTTATCCACATGATCAAGAGGAAACATTCACATTTTAGATACTGTAGTGATGGGCATTGATGTAACAGGGACAAAGTGGGACAAAGCCACCCGGATCAGAATCCAGGATGGAAAGAAGGTCAGACTCAACTGAAGTTGTGCAGATACCAGCTTGGGTCTCGCCTGCTGTATTCTGAGAGCCATTCCAAGCTGAAGCTCTCACCTGCTCTTTCCTGAAGTCACCTCCTTGTTTTGCAGATGCGACTGGAGAAGGACAAATTCTCTGTAAACCTTGATGTGAAGCATTTCTCCCCCGAGGAGCTAAAAGTGAAGGTGCTTGGGGACATGATAGAAATTCACGGGAAACACGAGGAACGCCAGGTACTTAACTGTGAGACTGACAGACCCAGTGTGAACCTCCCCAACTCTGGTTAAACATCTCTGCAAACCCATCCTCTCCTGTGCTCATCTCAAATACTTCCAATGGGTTTTATCCACCAATCCTAATGGAAGATGCTCTGTGCAACCCCCCGAGCTGATCCCAGACTGGGCAGCCACAGAGTGGAGGTTTATTGCTGATGTTATATGAACTGTGAACTGAACTGGAAAAAATCTTCTTTTAAATGGGCATTTCTGGGCCTCCCTCTTTCTGGGAAGAGGCCAGGAATGCAGGGAGGCATTCCATAAGCCAAGAGCAAACTGTAATAATTAAACCACATAATGAGCAGCGCGTTGACCTGTTCTGTTACCGTGGGGCTGCCTCTTCCTGAAAAAGTCCCATCTACCAGTTTGTGAACCTTAAAGATTGTGTTCTGCTCTTGGTCATCCCAGTGCTTGCTGGCTCTGGAGAAACCTGTGTGACAACTGGGCAAATAGAACTCAAAAGCCATGTCTAAAGCTGTATGTAACAGGGTTTGCCTGTCCCCATCTCCCTCCCACCCCAACCTCCTTGCCAGAAGGGAACAAATACACATTATAAAGCAGCATTGTCACTGGAATTGTCAGCTCTAAGCTTCTAGGAGCACAAATCAGTCAGAAAATACAGCATTACTTGTAGCTGATGGAAGCCTGTAATCCTGACATAGCTTCTGCATTTATATTTTTGTTAAGAAAATAACCAACACTACAGCAGAGATCAGCTCACTAGAAAGCCAAGTATTTCTGAGCTCTGGAGCCCCTGTGGTTGGCACTGCCCGTAGGTCTGGCTGCTGCATCTTAGGAATGGCAGCACACCCTGTGCAGTGAGGTCAGCCTGGCTGGAACATCAACTCCTCCTGGCCACAGCGTGCCCGAGGCACCTGCAGCCAAAGTCTTGGCTCTTTGGAAAGGGCATCTCATAGTAAAAACTCTTTTAACTTCCTGAAAAGTTTTTCTTGGAGAGATGGAGCTTCCCCATCTCAGACTTTACGCAAAAAGGCCAATGACTTAAGTCAAACTAAGTGAACATTTCTAACCAACTCTTCCTCCTCTCCCCTTGAAGGACGAGCACGGCTTTATTGCCAGGGAGTTCAACAGGAAATACAGGATTCCAGATGACGTGGACCCTCTGACCATAACCTCCTCCCTCTCCCTGGATGGAGTCCTGACCGTGAGTGCCCCCAGGAAACAGAGCGACGTCCCCGAGCGCTCCATCCCCATCACCCGGGAGGAGAAGCCGGCCATAGCAGGAGCCCAGAGGAAGTAGGCAGCTCTCTAAAGCCATTCCAGAGCACTTTCCATCAGGTGCCACCTGTACTGGATGGCTACTCTTATTATTTATGCTGAGTAAGTTTACTAACAAATAAAACATGAATAAGCAGCTTGTATTTTTCTTGTTTGGAGCGCAGCAGACAAGGGAAGTGGTGGGTGAAGGAAGCTCTGTGAGGTTCTTCACCCTGGGATCATTCTTACAGCTTGAGTGGCAGGTGTGTCCAAGACAGCTTGTCTTGGTGTTGAGGGACACTTTGCTGGTTTCACTTCGTGTACTCTAATGTTTTGCAAACATCTAATTGCACGAGGCTCTTCCTTCAGTGTTGCCAGAGGATTGCAGAAGGTTTCACAAGCTGCAGGAAAGTTTCTCCAGTGGAGATTAGGCTGGTAAAACAACTTTGAGACAATCGAAACCCGTCCAAAGTGTGGGTATTAGATAACCACTGAATGGAAGACAACTCTATCGTAAATCTCTAGAGTGACTCATGGTGTGGAGAAGCATCCAAGTGCTGCAACCAGGTCAGAGCAGTTGCAGATGAAAAGGGCAGACCTGCAGATATATTCAGAAAGGAGAAAAACATCCTGCTCTCCTGGTGCAAACCACATCACTTTGAAACCAACTTGTCAGTGCCCTTCAATGAACAGGATCTGCTGTCTCCAGTATTCATCTGTTGGGTGGTACAAAACACTCCTAGGTCCTCAGGTGTTTTAGCACCTCTCTTCAAAGGGACATGAGTATCAAGGAAAATTTTTACTCCTGGAATTGAATTTCTAATTCTAAAATTCATCTCCAAAAAGGGCAGAATGCTCCTTGTGACACAGATCATCAGCTATGACCTGACCTATTTTCTGTTCCTTATGCCTGCTAAGGCAAAAGTTACCTTAGAAAGGATGAGTTTAAATCTCAGATGAACCAGAGGACATCCTTCTTCCATAGCTTTACTGTTTTCCTGAAGGCATAGTCTGCAGTTTCCCCCAATTTCTGTTGCTTTCTGCACCCTTCTTGTTCCTTCTCTGAGTATTGGACACAAACAAAGAAAATATGGAGCCCTTTAGTCTATTGTGTAATAAGACTGAGCAGTTGGGTTGAAGGAAAGAGAATCCAGCTCAAGGTGGTGGCCCAGAAACTAGTGAGGTTCTCATTCAAATCCTAAAAGAATAAACACAAAAACCCCTTGAGAAAGTAAGTGTAAAATAGTAAGGATATATCCAGAAAGTGGAAGTGAGGGAAATCTTTTCTATAGAGATTTCTTAGCCTGAAACTCATGAACAAGAAATAGAAATTTTGAGTGAAAGCTCATTGGGGATAAACGTGGTGAGGTTAGCTAGACAAGAAGACCTGAAATGCTAAACCACTCCCTGAAGGACTCGAAATACCTGTTCTGGGGTGGCACAGGAGAGCATCTCAGCAATGCAGAAAATGACAGAAAACAATTCAGTCACCTCTAAGCTCAAGTGTCATTCAGAAGCTCCTCTTCAGCCACACCAGATCCAACAAACACATTTCAGTTCTGTGCATGTACTTTTTATTCTCTGATGTTGCAATCTGAAGAGAATGTTGTTTCAAAGCAGGGATTGTACTGAAGAAAATGCCTCAAATTTAGCATGGCAGAAAAAAATTTTCACATTTTATATCTTAGAGGAAGACAAAAGTATCTGCAATTGCACAGCCACTTTTAGATCAGCCTAACCTAAGATTATAAAGCTGCAGTGATGACTTTTGAGGCACCATTTGAGCTGGGGCCACTGTCACAAGGAGTAAGACTGAGTTTAAAAGAAAAGTGCTGTATCCACAGTGAGGAAAAGCACCAGGGCATGGCTGGGAAGGGGCTGGACTGGGCTGTAAAGGCAGCACCGTTCCCTCCTGAGCCAGGACGGGAGAACTGGCACTGCCAAGGGGGCAGCTCCTGCAGTGAGCTGTGGGAATGGGAATGGGGTTGGGAACAGGGGTGGGGATGGGAACGCGAACAGGGACGGGAACGGGGTTGGAAATGAGGGCGGGAACGGGAATGGGAACAGAAACAGGGATGGGGATGGGAATGGGGATGGGAAAGGTGATGGGGACAGGAATGGGAAATGGGGATGAAAATGGGGATGGGAACGGGAATGAGGACAAGAATGGGAACGGGAACGGCGATGGGCAGGAGAATGGGGTTGGGGATGGGGATAGGAATGGGGATGGGAATGGGATGGAGATAGGAATGGGAAATCGGGATGGAAATGGGGATGGGAATGGAAATGGGAACAGGAATGGGGATGGGGAGGAGAACGGGGTCTGGAATGGGGATGGGGATGGGAAGGTGAATGGAGACAGGAACAGGAACGGGAACGGGAGACAGGAACAGGAACGGGAACGGGGACGGGACCAGGGGCAGAGATGGGAATGGGGACGGGAAATGGGGATAGGAATGGGGACAGGAACGGGAAATGGGGATGAGAACAGGGACAGAGACGGTAACAGGGATGGGAACGGCGGTGAGGACGGAAACGGAAACGGGGACGGAAGCGGAACCAAGACCGGGCACCGGGAACATAAACAGGGACACCGGCTATGGCTCTGCTGCGCCGCGTCCTGCTGCTCGGGGAGGGGAACTTCTCCTTCGCGGCCTCCCTGTGCGGGGCCGGGGGCACCCAGGTCGTGGCCACTTGCTACGAGAGCGAGGAGGAGGTGGAGGGGCGGGAGGGGGCTGCGGAGAACGCCCGCCGGCTGCGGGAGGGAGGTGAGGTGGGTACCGGCGGGGCTGGGGAGGGAGGGAGGGAGGCAACGGGCTGCGGACAGAGCCCGTGTGGAGGGTGAGCTGGAACCGCCCTTCTCGGCTTCCCAGTGGTGAGTGGAATCAGAGAATCGTTTAGATTGGGAAAGACCTCCAGGATCATCAAGTCCAACCTGTGTCCAACATCTCCCTGACCCCCAGACCATGTCCCAGAGCTCCACATCTACTCCTTTGTTGCTTTCCCTAAGTGGGAAGATGCCTGGAAGGTGCTGCTCTGATATCCCTAAAAATGGGCTAGAGGGCTTGAATTCCTACCTTAAAACTTTCTGTGATGCTAAACATCAGGGGCTTGTTTCTTGTTTGCTTTTCAAGGAGCTGAAGTTTTGTTCTCTGTGGACTGCACCAAGCTGAAGGACTATTTTTTACCAGAAGAAAGGCAATTTGATTGTATTTATTTCAACTTCCCTCACTGTGGGAGGAAGGCTGGGGTGGTGAGGAATAGAGAGCTGCTGGCACGCTTCTTCCACAGGTGAGTGAACCAGAAGGAGTTCTATGCTGTGGTATGGATTTCTAGCTGTGTTATAGATGTTTTTCTGGCACTACTAACTTTCTAAGCATGCTAAGAGGGTTTTTCTTGTTGCCTGCCTTTCCTTCCAGCTCTGCAGAAGTGCTGACAGAGGAAGGAGAGATCCACGTGGCTCTTTGCAATGGACAGGGGGGGACACCTGCTGACCAGCCAAGGAGAGAGTGGCACAACAGCTGGCAAATCGTGGCTGTGGCAGCAGGAGCTGGATTTATCCTGAGTAATGTTCATCCTTTTAAAGCAGAGACCATCCAGGGCTATAAATGTACAGGCTACAGGTAACCATCAGGTGGCAAAACTGAAAAGTTGATATTCATGCTCTTAGAATGCATGTTCTTTTAGTATCGTGTTTGTTGGAGAGAGGAACTCTAATTTTCCCTCCAAAAAGGGCTTGAATTTGAAGTTCAAAATGCTCCATTTCAGAACAATTGTCAGTTTGGCCTAGACAAAGGATGGAGCCTTTGTGTGCAGCTTGTTCCAGTGTAGAAATAATAGTAATGTTGCATTTTTGTCCCCTGTGATTCAACAGGAGGTTATTGTTATGCAGTTATCTGTGTAATGCTTGCTTGTGAAACATTAAATATAGGAAATAATCAATAACTCTGCTCTACTTTTGTGTATTGGCAGGAGTCAAGATAAATCCTTCTGTGTAGAGGGAGCTTTAAACCACATTTTCACACGAAGCACCCCACTTTCACACTCCAAACCTATGAGCTGTGAGACAGAACTGGAAAGCCAAAAAGTTTCTTTTCAAGTGCCACAAGTGCTTGTGGATAAAATTAATAGGTAAGTTTTATAGTTAATGTCTGTTTGGCAGTAACACCCACCTGCTCTCAGCAAGGTTGACCAGCATAGGGGGCAGATTAAATGGAATTGCTTCACTTACCCTCCTTTCCTCTTTGCAGAATCTCCTTTTCCATTTCCTCTTCAAGTCTGCTTCGTGCTGGCTTCTGGTTATGGCCTCCTTGAAAAATAATCTTATAGAACAACCTGGAGACAAACACTATCCTGAAAACACGTTGGTCATGGCAACACCTTTGATCAAAGAGTTGTTTGAGTACTTATGAGAAAATAGCTTAATATCTGAGATTTTGGGGGGTAATTGCAATCACAGGAAGGCTTTTCGAGGAAATCTTTTTAGTGGTGTCTGTAACTTGCACTTTTGTTTTTCACAGGGGTTTCCTAGAACTCAATTCAAATCATCCAGTAAGGACAGTGAAGGAGAAGGTCACTGCAGAGCTCAGCCAAGATTTTCCCGTACAGAACAGTGACCACTGCCTTTCTCTGCTCCAGCAAGGTCCCCTCAGTGGTGTTGGTCACTCAAATGTCTTCTGGATTATTCCAAGCTCAGAGGAGACTCCAAGCACTGAAGAAATCTCTCATGGACTGGCAAATGCAGCTTTATTTTCCCATGTTGTTTGCAGGGACAGAGTTAAGAGTGGCTGGGTGAACGAACAAGAGGGATGCCATGTTTCAAAAGAGTATTGTCTGAGACCTTCCCTTCTGCCTTATGCTCGGGAAATAATTCAAAGAGGAGCCTTTCTCCCAGGGACACTTCACGTTCTTTCTGGCCCAGTTTTCAGAAAGTGTCTCATCAGTCCTTACTCCATGCCTGTTTTTCACGAGATGGTTTCTGTATGTGCAGTTAACAGGGGTACAGAGGACAGCTGTATCCAGATGTTGGTGAACAGCATTAAAACCAGCCTACATTCTCTTCACCAGGCTGTTTCCAGCTTTAATCTGAATATTGCTCTGCAGGAAGCAATGAGCTTTGAAACAACTGAGCCAAATGGCTTTGCTGCTTTGGAATATCAGCTGAGTGAAATCCAGTACTTCATCTGTGTGGAGATGGATACCTCAGGCTCCCAGGAGAAGGGCTTCTGTGTGGGAACTATAAGGACAGCTCATCATGAACTAGCCAGCAGGGAGCTGGCTGTTGTCTTTGCTTCCTTGAACCTCGACCTCCTGGCCATGCTGCTCTGTGGAATATCTGACTGGAGGATGCTCTGGACACCAGACACACGGTTCCTCCACCAGTTCCCTAGAGGGGAGTTGAGGCTTTTCAAGACTTTTTCTCTCTACCCACCTTCCTACGTGCACGATGTCAGCTTTTGGCTTCCTGATGGGGAACAGTTTGATGAAGTTGCTTTTCACACCCTTGCGAGGCAGGTGTCGGGTGAAGCTGTTGTATCTATCCAGCTCAGGGACAGTTTCCAGCAGCCAGAGACTGGACGGAGGAGCCTCTGCTACAGGCTGACCTTTCAGAGCTGTGACAGGGCCCTGGGCTGCCGGGAGGTGGCAAAGCTGCAGCTGCTCTTTCGGGAGGAGATCACCCAGCGCCTGGGCCTGACTCTCCGGTAGAGCCCCAGGGGCCCAGCTCCAGAACATTCCCTGCATCTTGCTGGCCCCAGGGCCGCGTTGGTGCCTCTGCCAGGGGCAGGGTGGGCTTCACACCTTCTGAACCTGGCAATTCCCCTGGTGAGGACCAAGCACCTTCCCCTCCTGTGTGTGTAATAAAACCTCGGTTTAAAAAGCGGAGCCTTGGCTGTGCTGGGCCCTGCGGGGCTGGGCTGGAGCCCCTCATTGGCACCACTTCACTTCTACTCCTGTGTTCACCCACAGCCTTGCAGGGGGGCACCGTGCGGAGCCCATGGACAGAGGGGGGGGTCTCTCTGTCTCTCTAGGGCCGGGCACTGACAGCCCCTGTGGTAGCACTGAGCTGGCAGTGAGTGGGGTGAGCTGGGGTCCTCTGGGAGCGGGTCAGGGTGCCCCTGAATGGGACGGAGAGAAGCAGCCTCCGTGGCCACGGTGCCAGCACCGGCCAGAGCGTCGCAGGCGGCAGCGGTGGCGCCGCGGGAGCAGCAATGGGGTGAGAAAATTGGATTTTCGAGGTGTTCCCGGAGGGTGGGATTCTGCAGGAGCTGCCCCGCCCGGGAAACGCCTCCTCCGGCCGCTAAGGGGCAGCCGAGGGTNGGTGGCAAAGCTGCAGCTGCTCTTTCGGGAGGAGATCACCCAGCGCCTGGGCCTGACTCTCCGGTAGAGCCCCAGGGGCCCAGCTCCAGAACATTCCCTGCATCTTGCTGGCCCCAGGGCCGCGTTGGTGCCTCTGCCAGGGGCAGGGTGGGCTTCACACCTTCTGAACCTGGCAATTCCCCTGGTGAGGACCAAGCACCTTCCCCTCCTGTGTGTGTAATAAAACCTCGGTTTAAAAAGCGGAGCCTTGGCTGTGCTGGGCCCTGCGGGGCTGGGCTGGAGCCCCTCATTGGCACCACTTCACTTCTACTCCTGTGTTCACCCACAGCCTTGCAGGGGGGCACCGTGCGGAGCCCATGGACAGAGGGGGGGGTCTCTCTGTCTCTCTAGGGCCGGGCACTGACAGCCCCTGTGGTAGCACTGAGCTGGCAGTGAGTGGGGTGAGCTGGGGTCCTCTGGGAGCGGGTCAGGGTGCCCCTGAATGGGACGGAGAGAAGCAGCCTCCGTGGCCACGGTGCCAGCACCGGCCAGAGCGTCGCAGGCGGCAGCGGTGGCGCCGCGGGAGCAGCAATGGGGTGAGAAAATTGGATTTTCGAGGTGTTCCCGGAGGGTGGGATTCTGCAGGAGCTGCCCCGCCCGGGAAACGCCTCCTCCGGCCGCTAAGGGGCAGCCGAGGGTGCCGCGGAGGCCGTGCCCACACCGGGCATGGCTGCCGGCCTCTTCGGCGCTGCTCCCGCCCCGCCTGCCCGCTGCCCGCACTCGGCATGGCCGCCAAGGGGGCCCGGCAGCGGCCGCGGGCCGGAGGCGGCGGGGAGGCGGCCCGGGCCCGGGCGGAGGCCGCGGCGGCGGAGGAGGCCCGCCCGGAGTAGGTGTCGGAGCGGGAGGGGCCTTTCCCTTCGCAGCCGGAGCCGCGGCCCATGCCCGGGGAGCCCGATTTCCGCACCCGCACCACCCGGGCTCCCTCCCGGAGCCGCTCCCGGGCCTGCGAGGCCGGTGTATGGCCGGGCTCTGCTGCTGGGGGGGAATGGGGGGTCTCGGGGGGCCGGTGCAGCCCTGGGGGCCGTTGCTCCGGTGAGGGGAGGGGGTGACGGTGTTTCTGGGGTCACGTTGCTTGTCTGGGTCTTGTCCCTGAGTCTGCTTGCTGCATATCTGCCCTTTTTCTTTGGACTAGATCATCTGGGAGCAAAGCAGGACAAGTTTGGGCCCCTGAAGGATCAACAGCTTTCAAGTGTCTGATCTCGGCCAGGTTCTGTGCAGCTCTCCTAAGCAACATCTCTGATTGTGATGAGACCTTTAACTACTGGGAACCGGTGAGTGGCAGACACAGAATTTGTTGTTGGCCTTGTGCTGAGGTGTTTCAAAGCAAAATATTTGAGAATTCAGAGACGGGAAATGAAAAACTGGCTACTCTGTGTGATGTGTATTTATTGAACCTCTCTTGTAGACACACTACCTCGTCTATGGGAAGGGGTTTCAGACCTGGGAATACTCCCCAGCCTATGCCATCCGCTCCTACGCTTACCTGTGGCTTCATGCCTTACCTGCCCTGTTCCACGCCAGAGTTCTACAGACCAACAAGGTAAATGAGAGGTGGGGAAGCTGCTGTTGGGACGAATGAAGGTGGCTCTGGTCGGTTTCAATGAGCTGCTTTGGTTGTGGCCTTTGTTCTTGGGAAGTTCTTGTTAGTAGCAGCTGTTCTGGTTAGTAACAGGTGGGTAAGTTTCATTATAAAAGTTGTTTCAAGTCTGATCATGTCTCCTAGGTTCTTATCTTCTATTTCCTCCGATGCTTCCTGGCCTTCCTGAGCTGTGTTTGTGAACTCTACTTCTACAAGTGAGTGTTAGAAACTTTCTGTGGTAAATATTTTGGAGCAGTGTGAGTAATGTATTTGGTTATTGCCATAGGAAATACACTCTGATGCTGCTTCACAGCAAATCTGTGTTCTCATGGTAACTTAATGAAATATTGGTCAGAATTCCATAGTTAGGACAAAAACGTATTCTCAGGTCTGCCACCCACGTCTCAACTCCAGCAGTTTGTTGACTGTGCTCATTTTCTCACAGATAGCAGCAAGCAGGGTGGGAGTGTTGTAAAATGAGCTCTGCTGGAGGAGAGACTGAGGCTGTGTTTGCTCATCACAGTGATTTTTAGTGGAATACATTGATTGTTGCTGTCTGTAATGTATCCACCCCTACAAGCCGTACCTTGAACATACATTTATCTTCTCTAAGCTGGATGTTTATTTTTACCTGCAGCCTCTTCATTTGTGCCTTTCAGACTATTACCTTGCATGACTTTTCTGGTGGCATCTGGTTTTCAGATGGATTGTCTGTGGTTCTGCAGGCATTGGGTACTGTTCTCTCATGTACTGAGGATATTTTTGCAGTATCTGGTTCTCTCTTGCTTCCTCAGGGCTGTGTGCAAGAAGTTTGGGCTGCATGTGAGCAGGCTGATGTTGGCCTTCTTGGTACTCAGCACTGGGATGTTTTGCTCCTCTGCAGGTGAGATTGCTTAGCAGTGACATTGGCAATTACAAAGACAGGCCCAGAGAGAAGAAAATCCCCAGCTCTAAAATATCTCTCTAGAAATTGTTTGTTCTGTTGCATGTATTTGTGATGACAGAATAAGTGTTGATTTAAATTATGTCCCCTGCATCACACTCTTGTATCTCTCCATTTCCAAGGCATGTTTGTTTCTGTTGCTGTTTCCAGTCTCTCTGCCATGGACTGTGCCTTTTAAACTGATGATTAGCTGAACCTTGTGCAGTTGTCCCACTGTGGGGCAGCTGTGCAAACCTCTTTCTGTCCTTGTTGCAGCTTTCTTGCCCAGCAGTTTCTGCATGTACACCACGGTGATTGCCATGACTGGCTGGTACATGGACAAGACCTCTGTGGCAGTGCTGGGGGTGGCTGCTGGAGCCCTCCTGGGCTGGCCCTTCAGTGCAGCTCTTGGGTAAGGAGATGGGGGCTCAGGAGTTTTCCATTTTGTCAAATGTTTCTAGAATGTAGAGGCTGGAAAGCTGGAGGAAGAACTTATCAGGAGCTGAGCTGCCAGCCTAGGCCAGGATCATTGCCACAGGCTTCCACGGCCTGATTTCTTTGCTTTTGAAGAAGTGAAGCTGGGAAGATTTCCTGACCTTAATGTACAGAGTGTAAAACCTGAGTTGGTTGACTGGGACATGGAGTAGAAGCAGAGCCCAGTGAAGTGACAGTTTTCTTCCAGCTGCTTGTTTTGAAGGGGCTGGAAATCTTGCAGTGGAGAAGGACAGAGTCTCCAGTTGATACCTTATCTCTCTTCCAGGCTTCCTATTGCCTTTGACTTGTTGATACTGAAGCAGAGGTGGAAAAGTTTCCTGAACTGGTGTGTGGTGTCATTGATCCTGTTCTTGGTAGGTGCCTATAACAAAACAAAGAGGGAATGGCCTGGGCTGCAATAGAAGGGGTGGGTCCCATTAAGAAAATCACATGGAGTTTTTGGACAGTTAAGCTTTTAAATAATAAAATTTTTATGTATTTTAAATAATAGATGCTTTCTTCTAGGTGCCCTTGGTGGTCGTGGACAGCTATTACTATGGGAAGCTGGTAGTTGCACCTCTCAACATTGTTTTGTACAATGTCTTCACCTCTCACGGACCTGATCTCTATGGTGAGTTTAAGTGAACAAGACAGGATGAGGTTGGCAGGTTTTTTTGCTGCTGTCTTGCTACCAGACCCCCCAGATCTTGATTGCCAAGGCTTTTTCTGACAAATTCTAAAGCAGCCTGCAAGCCCCAAGGGGCTGCAGTTCCAGCTTTGTGCCACAGGATGTCTCTTTGGAGCTGGAAATCCTCAGGCCCTTGTTGGATTTCTTCACATTCTGAATTAAACAGCTTTTTGTTCACTCTCAAGTTCTGCAAACCCTCAGGAGGTGTCTCAGTGTCACAGCAGAGAGTAGCAAAGGTGTCTGGGTGGTTGTGCAGTGGGCACAAGTGATATTTGTTAGCTTTAATTGAGTTTTTAGCTGCTGTTCCTCACCACCAGGCTGCAGAACCTTGGGCAGTTGGGTAACAGAGCAGAATCTGTAGTTATTTTCACTCATATCAGGTCTCTGCTGATTTTCCGAGCTCATGCTGGGCCTTGGGCATCTCCTTGCTTATTGGCAGTGCTTTGCTGGCAAGCAGAGTGTGAGGTTACCACAAAGGCATCACATCTGCCTATGAGGGGTTCCCTGGTACTGGCCATGTAGGAGACTCTGTGACCCAAATCTCTGCTCTGAACCTTGATAGCAAAGTTGTGTTGTTTGTTTGGGAGCTGCCACTCCTCTAAGTTGTTCATATCATCTACTTCTAGAACTGAAAAGTAGAAAAATATGATATTTCTAGCAGGCCTTTAGAAGGGCTGGTGGAGACTTCAGGGAGCTTAGGGTGCAGGGTCACCTCTGACCTGTTTCAGTCCTGTTGGGGTGCTCCAGGAGGGCTCCAGCAGTGGTTAGCAGCAGGACTTTCCCTGGCAGGCTCTATTTGGTGGTTCACTTGTTCTGGGTGGTGCTGAGTGCTGATTTGTTGCTTGTGCTGTGGCACAGCAGGACAGCAGCTGGCTTGCCATGTCTCTTCAGCTCTGCAGGAAGGCTCTGGAGTGAATTTTCTGTAAGTAAACTCCAGGCTCTGTGTCTGATAGGTTTTGGCACGAGCTCCTGCCTGACCTTTTCCACACTGCTGCATGAGTTGTTTGCAGAAGCCTCCAGGGACCAATCTATCCTGAAGTGTTTTATTCGTAGTGACACTCATATAACATCCTCAGGCTAGTAAAAAAAGCCTGCTTGAAATTGCTCTTTAATGCAGTGTGGCCAGGATGATGCTGTGTGTTTAGAGAGCTGCAAAACACTTGGGGAAAAATAACACTAGCAGGCCAGATGAAAGGCTGGCCAGGCCCTGCTGGCCTTGGAGCTGGGATTTCCCAACCTACACATGATGGGAGCAGGAACTGCTGGAGTTTATAGAGTCAGCAACCCATATCATCCTCAATGTAAGCACCACAGTTTTCTTTTTGCCTGCAAACTGGAGGTCTGGAGAAAAAGTTCAAGGTTTTTTTGCGTGGGTTTTTTTTGTCTTTAGCACCCCACTCCTGGATAAATAGTGTCTGTGCAGTGACTATTTCCCTGGGGTGATTAGATTTATACAGCCAAGGAAAAGTAGCTTCTGAATGTATATCCCTAGGCCTGATTCTGAGGCTTTGGGATGTTTTTTGTGAACATATGTTGTAAGAACACACAATTTGTGGCAGAAGTTTTGTCCCACTTCCCCTCAGATGTGATCTACAGTGCAGTGGAGCTTTGAGAAGCTTTGTTCAGCTTGGGTGGAACGTGCTGGAGCTGTTTAGATGACACCTTGCTCTGTTGGCTCTTAAATCTAGTGAGGAGAAATGAAATGCAGAAAGCAGACTGTTTATTACACGAGCACTGAATGAGGGCTGTGACTCATGATCAAGTTATTGCAGTTTAGTTACTGCTCAACAGCTGAGCCCCAGCCCCTGTCTGCACACAGGCCCTTAGCCCCTGACAAACACAGGGTGGGGCACTTTAGTTTAAGCCTATTTGACAGCTCTGCTTTGTCCTGAGCTGCCCCCCTCACCATTACTGTGGTCAAGCTGCAGCCTGGTAGCTTGTTAAGTTCTATTAACTTACATGTGAGAGGAATTTCTAGGATTGCCCCTGGAGCCTGTCAGAGAGCACCAGCTTCACTTTCAGGCTCAGTGTCTGGCAGTGCTTCCACTTGGTTATCCCCACAGAACCATGCCATGAGCTGACAGGGCCACAGTGTCCTTCCCACTGCTCTCATCAGGCTCCTGCAGCCCACGTCTGCTCAGCTCTGGAATGTGGGATACCTCAGTCTGTCATGGTCTGGAGGCACTGCTGTGGAATCATCTCCATCACTTGGCATCATCTTGGAATCATGTTCAGCCTTTCACAGGCTGAGGATTGTGCTCCTGTGGGACATGCAAGAATTAGGAGGCAGGTGGAAGGAGAGAGAAGGTGAATTTCTAATAATTCACTCCCTTAAGGCCCCTTACTCCCCAAAATCCAAATTTGTAGTTGCTTTGCTTTCAGTGCTAGTAGCTAAAGTTTCTTAAATAACCCTCAGCTGTTTGGACTTGGCCTTAGTGACTCTAGTGACACATTTCTGTGCATCTTCTACTGATATTTAGCTGCAGGAGCTGCAGAGGTTTCGGGTTCTCCTTGATGCTTTTCAGTTGTCTGATTAATTTCACCACGGACCCTATTTAAGTGGCTCTGATTGCAGGAAATTGCTGTGGCTTGTGACACATGTCACAACAGTGCAGTGATTAAAGCCCCCGCCTGTCATTGACTGACTGATTGAGTTAATCACACTGGCAGAGTGGCAAATGTGTGGAGAGGAACTGGCATTCCTTATTGTTCAGGGTTTGGAGCAGCTTGAATTAAGAGCCCAAATAAATGACAGTTGCCCTGGAATTTCTTTCAATTTTCATCCTTCCAAGCTTGCAACCAGGACCCAAGAATGTCATGGGAGGAGGCAGAGTTGCCTTGCTCCTGGTTGAAGCCACAAATTAAAGTAGGGACATTTTAAATAGTGGTGACTCTAAGGAGGTACCAAAACTAGCATCTGAATGGACTTTAGTGGCAGAGTCTTTGTTGGGGTGAAGTGTGAATGTGAACTCTTTTTCTTACTCCTTTTTAGTCCATCATCTATTTTCTGCCGTCATCACTCCAGAATTACAATGGTCTCTTGTGTATTTTTGTGGTGTTCCTCTCTTACTTCTCTGCAACTGGAAAGAATGAATTTGGAGTCAAACTTCCTAGTTTTACATGTTCCCACCTCTGCTTTCTTGCTGTTCAGGTGTTCTTAACACAAGGGTGAGTTCTGTGTCACAGAACTGGGCCAGGCTGAGGGGTTCATGAGGAGCAGATGTGATATTGGCTATGACCTGGTGAAAAAGGAAGGAGAAAAGCAATTTCCAAAAAAAGGAAGACAAGTTTCTTGGGCAGACATGATTGTGGTGCCTTTTTATGGCTGTGGACCTGTCGTGGCAGTTCTATGGGTGAGGGGCAGAGCCAGGAAACTGCTTTGAGGTAGCTCAAGCTCATTCTATGGACATAACATGGGCATTCCATGCTTGTATTTAAAAACTCTTTTATTTAAAAACTTTTTTTTTCCTCATCCTTTAGGTACAGAGCCCTGGTCCTTCTATTTCATCAATGGCTTCCTGAATTTCAACGTGGCATTTATTTTGGCACTGCTGGTGCTGCCATTGACTTGTCTTATGGAGTGTCTGCTGCAGAAATTTCATGGTGAGTGCAAGACAAGAATGAGAGCCAAGCTCTCAACCTTCTTACTAAAGGGAGAGCTGCCAAAGAGCAGCTTTCCTTCATTGGGAGTGAAACTAGGGCCAGGGAAAGTCTTTGGAGCAAGAGGAATGTTCCTAGAGTTCATTATTCAGTTGAGTATTGACCCCACAGTGGAGTTGCTGTGTAGAAAGAGCACACAGTGAGATGTATCTACTTAAATACTGTCTGCAAAAGGGCCAAAACATGTTTTTCTCTCTAAGGATGATCCCTGTGTTCTCTGCCTCCACCTCCAGAAGAACAGTGTGTTATCAGGGCTGAACTATCCATACCTAGGAGGAACCAGAACATTCCCTGCTTCATGCTGGGCTTTCTCTTAAATAAAATTACATCACTTTAAACACGTGACATTTGGCAAGTGACTAGAGAGGAAAAAAGTGTTGAGGAAGTGTGAAATCTTTGCTGTTTTGCTGAGGAAGATCCATGAAGCAGCAGCAGCAGCCTCCAGATTCATCACTTCAATTAGTGCTTCACTTTCTGATTTTTTTTTTACTGAATACAAGAAACAATAGCATCAAAATCCTTGCTGGAAATGTATGTTAAAGGGTGTTTGCTTATCCCTGTTCCTTGGATGTGAGTGACAGGCTGTCAGAAACCAGTAAAAGCTCAGTAGGAGATCCTGTAAGTGCAAGATTTCCTGCTGTTCACTTGGTGTTCTTGTGCTTAACAGCAGGAGCAATTCTGCCAAGTGCTTTGTTCTGGCAGCCTGTGAAATGCTGTTAATTTAATTGCTTAACTCTGCTGTGGGGAGTAGCAAGGGGGCAGAGAAGGGACTGAAATCGTCAGGCACTGTGGAACCCTCCTCAGTGTGACTAGAATTCAGGGTAATTGTTGTTATTTTTGAATCAGTTACTTCCTCTGTTAAGCAGAAGGTGCCTGAGAGACCTTTTCATGCTGTTATTTTGGTAATGAAGCAATGAAGGTTGGGGAGACTGGAGTTGCTAAACAGCCATTTGGAAGTGGAAGGGTGGGTCTGGAGAAGAACCTTTCTGCTCTTTCCAGCATAATACACAGCAGGAAACCTGAAACTTCTGACTACCTGTTTAGACACATCAATTCTGCATGAATTTTATCTCTTGCTTGGCTTCAGTAAAGCAGTCCCTTATTTTCTAAAGCCTACACAAATTCTGTGATCAAAACTCCATGCTGTTTGGACAGGTTGCCTGCATTTTAGCACCATGGCTGCTCAGAACATGGTGTGTTTGGGTTTGAAGAATGGGCTTTGGAATGTGAGATGTGATTGTGTAAGAGAGGAGTAGGATAAACCCCTCTTCCTTCCATCACTGCTTCACTGAGTGTTTGTTTCTTCCAGTTCAGAATCTGGGCCGTCCCTACTGGCTGACACTGTCTCCTATGTACATTTGGATCATGATCTTCTTCAGCCAGCCCCACAAAGAAGAGAGGTTTCTCTTCCCCATCTATCCCCTCATCTGTCTCTGTGGTGCTGTGGCTCTGTCTGCTCTTCAGGTAAGTTTTAGTGAAGCCTGGTTGGGTTGTTTTTAAGCTGCCTTTAGGAAACATAACTTATCTGACATCCCAGAGTTTGAGAACATCTGAAGAATATCTGTGTCTGTGCAAGGATTACACAGTTCAGGACTGTCCTGGCCATAACTTCTGGTCATCTTTAATCTGTTACTGGTACAATTTTCCTTTTTGGACCATGTTTCATGGGTAGATGTTGAGACTCTGGAAGCAAAATGCCCAGCTGTGCTAATACTGAAGTATGTGTGTGTTGCTGATTTTACATTTTGTTTGATTAAACCATAACCTTTCTGTACAGGTTGGTTGAGAGTGTGTGGAAAACTATTGGCTCTCTGTAAGATGTGACATAAAGGCCAAAATATTTGGGATTTCCCTCTTGAGTGTCGTAGAGAATGAGCTCATCTAATAATCCTGGACTTCAGACAGTTTAACAGCCCAGTAAAAAAAGATCAAATTTCTTGACTTTATAAGGTGATCCCATTAGGAGCTTGTCTGGAATTGTGAGAAGTGATAAATGGTTGAGAGTATTTCCTTGCCACTATGTATTTCATGATGACTTGGAGTTGTTCTTCCATGCCAGGCTGGAATTTCTAGTGAAGAGCAGTTGTGATGTTGTGGTACTAATGATACAAGAGATTTCCTGGGGATTAGTAACTTAGAGAATTGTGTCTCCTTTGTCTACTGTTAAGGGGCAGGAATGTGTGTGTGTAGGAAATAAATTTTGTTGTATCCTAGTAGGAATTCTTCACTAATTTGAAAACAGAATAGATTTTTTTTAGGCCTCAGTAAATTGTGTTGGACCTTGGAAAAGCCCAAAATTGCCTGTTTAGTAAATAACCTGAACTACTTCACAGAGTAAAGCACTAATATAGATTGATATCAACCTTCCCAAAGCTCAAAGTTATTAATTTTTCCTCTGGAGCAGCACAGGAGTGCAGTGCTGAGCTGCAGCACCTCAGAGGAGTTTCAGACCTTGCACTCATACAGGATCAAGCTCTGTAATGGCAGCAGCTTTATGGCTCTGGCTGGGAACTGCTGTCAGAACATTCATCAGAGGGCACTGGTTTAGGACCTTTACCAAATAAGGCTTTAGGAGAATCCAGGGCATTTTTCTGCCCTGCAGCTTTTAACCCTGTTTGATAGCACTTTGTCCAGTGTTCAGTATCCAGCTGAGGATTTAGGACTGATGCCCAGTAGTAGCACAAGCTTCTCAGAATCTACAACATGGATCTGCTATGAGAAAAATGCAAACAAGAGGAAAAGAAACCAGATTAGGATAGGAAGTGAATAATCACTCCTGCAGGAGGGAGGGACCAAGCCAAGTATTGGATGTAATTCCTCCTGAGCATTCCCAGAAAGGCTTTTAAATTAGAAGAGCCTAAAGGGCTTTTTCTTTTTAACAATTTCAGAGTGGCTTGTGTTTAAAGGGGGATGTAGAATGTGCTGTGTGGGGGTTTTTATCCATTTCAGAGTTGTAGTTTGTGCAGACAGGGTGAACAACCCTGATCACTCAGTAATCAGGGAGCTTCTGTTGGAGGGAAGTCAGTCCAGCATTGAAAATTAGGGAAGTTCTACAGAAGTGTCTGAAAGGGACACTTGCTGCTGGTTCACCAAGCTGAAGCCCTGGTGGAGAGCACTTCAGAGCTTGACTAATAATAATAATAATATTCCTTGGGAAAACAGCTGAAAACATCTTTAAATACCCTAAATTATCAGTTAAGAGAAGTGACTGAACCACGTGAGCTGCTGTGCATTTACCACTCTGAATAAAACCATGAAGACCAAAGATCTGGTGTGAGATGCAGACACCACCATAAGGTCCTTATGAAAACCAGGATTTTTGCTAAACATAGCAGAGTTTGAGGAGTTTATATTGCATATTTATATTTATATTTATTCTCTTTTACTCTTTCCTCAGAAATGTTACCACTTCATCTTCCAGCGCTACCGCCTGGAGCACTACACGGTCTCCTCCAACTGGCTGGCCCTGGGGACTGTCCTTCTCTTTGGCCTTCTGTCACTGTCACGCTCTGTTGCCTTATTCAGAGGTTGGTATTTTAGACTTTTCTGTGCTCTCCTGGCTCTTGGTCCAACTGGCAAGTCCTGGGGTCTGCCAGGGTTGTGCTGCTGGGACTGTAGCAGCACAGTAGGAAGGAGGAACCTCAGAAGTTTGGGTGTTGTTGCTGCAGGGAAAGGAGGAAGTTGTAATTGCCACCATTAATTAAGTCATATGAATGATTAGATGTGTGTGTATGTATGTGCACATTCATAAATGGATGTATGAACTTTATATATATTTATGGATGGATGTATCACTAAATTATCAGTTAAAATCTGCTGCCCTTCACCTTCAGCCATATTATACTGATACAAAACCTGGACCCAGACTAGTATTAAAGCAGATACTTTAAATTTCAAATACATGATCCCACTTGAAAAAGCATTTTCCCATGTGAAACTTGTAATTAGGTGCCTGTGTCCTTAATGGAGATGGATTAGAGATGGTCTTTAAGTACTTTCTTGAATCAGAGCCATGCACTGAACCTTCCCACCTCATCAGTATTTTTTTTTTTGCTTGATGGTAGCTGTTGACAGGACAGAAGAATGTGAATAAGGGTGGTAGGGTACAACCACTTGTCAAAGGAAGGGCACCTTTGGAATCCAGCCACTTTTTAGCATAAACCAATTCATTTAGTCAAGAAGTTACCAGTTAAAAAGTTTTATGTATAGACAATTTTTGCAGTTTTCAAACATAGTTGTGTAAGTATCACCTATTTCTTCAGCCTTGTTTATAAATATTATAATGCTTGTTTTTAAAATTATAAACTTATAATTGAAATTATAATTATATATATATAATTATGTATTATAAATATGTATTAAATTATAAATATTTCCTGCCTCCTCTAGGCTACCACGGGCCCCTGGACCTGTACCCAGAATTTCACAGGATTGCCACTGACCCAAGTATTCACACTGTGCCCGAGGGGAGACCAGTCAATGTCTGTGTGGGAAAGGAGTGGCACAGATTCCCAAGCAGCTTTCTCCTGCCAGATAAGTGAGTAGTTTAATGTGAAAGTTACAACTTGGGGCACTTATCCTAGCAGTATTTGTGGGAGTAACCTTCAGGACCTTGTATCTCTGACACCAGCATCTCCAAACCAAAGGATTCTGGAGTTTGTTGCCAGCAGATTGTTGGCTGCTGAATGTTTGTAGTGACTGCTCCTCTGGCAGAGGGATTAAATGTCCTTGGTTATGCTTTTGGTTCTCTCCACACACACTGTTCCCAGGTTTTGCTGCTGGGCTTTCTGACACTGTTCTCTGCAGTTGGCAGCTCCAGTTCATTCTGTCAGAATTCAGGGGCCAGTTACCAAAACCATTTGCCAAGGGACCACTGGCCACCAGGATCATTCCCACTGACATGAACGACCAAAACAAGGAGGAGCCATCTCGATATGTAAGGATTATATTCCTCTTTTCTTTTCCTTACCTTCCTGTATAATTTTAATTAATATGTTTGTGATTGGGCCTTCCCATTTTGTTTCCTGGGGACCATACAAGTTGCAGAACAAAACTGGGCTTTCTGCAGCACTTGGAATTCCCCCATTTCTGCAAGTGGTTTCTCTTTGCATTTCATCTGCCTATTTTTTCATTTAAACACAGAATACTACTTAAAAAAAAAAAAAGAAGCAGTGGAAGTAATAATTCCTAGTTACTGCAATTTTGTATAATCAGTTGCTGTGCTCACAGGAAAATGAACTGAATGAGTAGTTTGAAATCCCCCCTGAAAATTTTTGTCACTGACCAGGGATTGAAATTTTCTTTGTAGTTCCTTTCTTTTTAAATAGAAATATATTCATCATATTTGCAACTGAGAAGAAGGAACTTGATTCAGAGCTTCACTGAAACAGCTGCAACAATGATTGCAATAGGAATCTGTTAAGATAATATATACTGGTATTATTTTCCTGGTGGTATTATGTTATTTAAACAGGGCACACATTAATATTTTAAAATTACTGTCAGCTAGTTTATATTAAAGTTAAATCATGGCAGTGCAATAAATATTCTTTGCATTGCACTAGATATTTAGTCATCCTTTTGTTTTTCTCCTAAGGGTTGAAGGGGAGGAACTGCCAAGAAATGCACAGTCCCTTCTTCATTCCCTTTTTAGCCCTTTGGAGAATAGTTTTGGGGTGTCCATCACTATCTAACAGGTCCATTGTCTGTGAGTGCTCTCCAGACATTGTACAAGTGGTTGTGACCTCAGGTTGCACCAGGGCAGGTTTAGACTGGACATTAGGAAGAAGTTCTTCACTGCAAGAGTGGTCAGGGACTGGCCCAGGCTGCCCAGGGGGGTGCTGGAGTCCCCATCCCTGGAGGGGTTCAACAAAGGAGTAGATGTGGTGCTTTGGGACATGGTCTGGGGGTCTGGATTTGATCCTGGAGGTCTTTTCCAACCTCAATGATCCTATAACCTGCCCCCAGAAGGCACTGGAACAATCTGTGTGGGGAAAAGCAGGGATCAGCCTGGTGGGTGAAAGCTCTCTTGTTCTGAGCCTCATCCTGTAGTTGCTGGAGAAGGGGAGGAGGCTGCTCCCACCTGAGAGGAGCTGTCTGCTGCACTGCAGTTAATTTCTGAAGTCTCTCAGTGGTGTATTTTTAGCCCAGACAGCTGGCTGGTGCACAGCCTGTGACTAATGGAGCTAAACACACTTTTGTCTCAGGCTTGTTTCTTAATGTCACCCTGCAATTTGGTTATTTCTCATGCAAGCAAAAGGGGCCTGGGACATTAGCTGCTCAATGGGAATTTTAAATAGAGGTTTTAAACTTTTACTCCTGACCTGCTGAGAGAACAAGATCTTTTCTCATGTTTAGTGAGTTCAAGCATACACAGATTTAAACCCCAAAAAGAATAAGGTTAGCAAGCCCATCCTGGCAAGTCTAAATAGCATGAGTGTGTGTGGCCATTTCAAAGGAGAAAATGAATAGTTCAGAAGGATTATCTGAGCCAGGGACAGCCTCAAACCAAATAATGGCTGCAAAAATGGGGCTGATCTCTGGTTCAGGTATAAACATCTATTACTGCTCTGCTGGAAAATTGAAGAGTCAATCTCAGTGTTTCTGTTGCTATGAGACAATGGGGGGGAAAAAAGAATGATTTGATCTTGTTCTGCAATTCTTCCTTCCCTAATCATGTTGAACAAGCACTTAAGCTGCACTCATCCTGCTGGGGAGATGCATTTGTCTGTGAAGCTGCTAAGAAAGAGATAAAGGAATATTTCTTACAAAGATGAATCCAAACAGGAACACAGTTTAGGCCTGAAACTGTTAAAAACTCCACCACTTAGGTGGATCAAATAAGAGTCGGAGGAGGAAAAGGAAAGAACAGGATAGGGTGTAATTTAGAAATTCCATTCACTTAGACTGATTTCTTCCTACAAAGAAACATTTCAAGGCCTGTACACCACCAAACTCTTGTGTAAATCAATGCATGGGTGCTGTTGCCCCTCTGACCAGGGTGAATATTATCCTTAGCTTCAGTGGTAAGTCTCTGTGCTCCTCTTGGAATGCTAGAAGAAGGTCTGTCCTCACCTGGTGGATAATTCATATGCTTAGGAAGTGCCAGCCCTTTTAGGGGAGCATTTAGAATGAGAGAAGTGAGATGAACCTTAGTGCTTGAGGCAATATCTTGTCTTTCTCTGAATGATTCTACATCACTTACAGGCAAACTTAGTGGTTTGGGAGTCTTTTTGCTAATGAGAACCTCTCTCAGGGCCTGGAATGTTCTTATACAGTGCAAGAAGTGGGTTCCTCTGGTGTAATTCCATTTACCAGGCAGTTGTGATGCCACAGAGCCATCTGCTATCCACCTAATTAAATTGTTTTCAGCCTAAATTGTTACAACAAACCCCAGAGGTGCTTCAGAGAAGGGAATTTAAGCGTGTCCAGGAAAGATTAAAAAAAAAATGTGGGAGAGCAAAGTGAAATATGACTCTCCTGTCACCAGAGCAGTAGTGGGAGCTTGTGTTCCCTCATAGAGGTTTTACTTGAAAACATTCAAAATACTTTACCATGTATCCTGCATGAAGCATTTCACCTGTTGCTAGAAATTTAACCCCCTTCTAATTGATAATCAACAACCTGTATAAATGAACATGTACAAGCAGGAGCCTACAGGAAATAAACCCCAAGAATGTCTGTCTTTCTTCCTGCAGATTGACATTTCCAAATGCCACTACCTGGTGGACTTAGATGCAGGAGCTGAAACCCCAAGGGAGCCCAGATACTCCTCCAACAAAGAAGAGTGGATAACCATTGCCTACAAGCCATTCCTAGATGCTTCCAGGTATGCTTTGTACATGTGAGGGGGGGGGAGAAAGGCTGAGAGGTTGTGAACTAATTGTGTTAATGATCCACTTGCAAAATACAGAGGAGAAAGATATGTTGGCAATGCCAGCTTGAAATCCAGTTTCCAGTAAAGGCATCTTGCTGGTTTTGGGAATCCATGGAAGAGAGCTCTGTTAGAATCCATCCTTCATTAGTTCTGCTCCCTGAACAACTTGCTGGTGTGTCTGAACAGGAATTTGAGAAGCAGAGATTGAAATTTCTAAGGGGGTGGTTCTTTAGTCATTTAAAGCTCTGCTTATGTAGCTGTCCTAACAGGGCAGAGGATGACTGGAAAAATCTCTATAAAAAGCTATCCCAGAGTTCAGTGCCCTCCTGTTTTCTACGTGAGACCTTATTATTTCCTAGCACCAGGACCCTCCAGGGAGTGGGGCTGGTAAAAGCAGCTGAAGAGTGAGAAAGAGTGTAAATGTTAGAGCAGCTCCCAGGAGTGCTCTGATGTTCCCAGCTTGCTGACACAAACAAGTTTTCTTGGCAAGGCCCTTCATGTTTTCTGAGGGACCTGCTGTTCCATCCAGGCAGGGCTCTAGGAAGGGAGGATGAGATGTGCAATGAGGCAATGGAAGCATCCATGAGGGTTTTACAAAGGACTCCTTGTGCAGAGCATTTACATGATGGGATGTAAAGGCAGAACACTGGGGGTGAGGAAGGGGAAGCATCCTTCTTGGCCAAGGCCTTAGGACAGATCAGCTAGAGGTGGTGGGCAGGGAAGGGGGGTCTTTCTGGCTGCTGTGTCCTTAACTTGCTTTAGTGGGAGACTGGAACAGAAAAGAATTAGCAGAGCATGTCCCAGGAGCAGCTCAGCCCTGCTGGTGTCTCCTGTCAGCCTCCCCTGCTCCTGCTCTGGTGCTGCATGGAAATTCTCCTGCTGTTCCTTATCAGCAGCACACAGCTGGAGCAGAGGGGAGGTGTGGTGGCTGCACCAGTGGAGGAGGCCAGGTTGCCATGGCAGCAGGTCTGATTTCCATCCCTGCTGCTTCTACCTCCAGAGCTCCTGCAGTTGAAGGCTGGGCTCTGTCCCTTCAGCAGGTGGGGCTGAAGGACTAGAGGGCATGTGCTTTGCTGGGGGATGAGAGGAGCAGCAGAGTGTCCCCATCTTCTCACCCTGCTTGTCTCTGTTCAGAGCAGCAAGCCAGGAACCTGCCAGGGCAAACACAAACACAAATGCCTGAGTGGATGTGTGGGTAGAGTTCTTAGGGTCAGACACACAGGGAGAGTCAGGGAAGGTGCATCAGGAACTCCTACAATGATCCAGGCTGAGCAGGTACTTCCCCACCTCCCCAGCCCTGCATCTCTCAGATCCAGCACCTGCTTCCACACAGAGATTTGGAAATGTCCCCTATGAAGTAAGTGTAAAAACACCATAAAAATGCAGCTTTTTTTTTTTCTTTAATAAAAGGGAAAGAGGAACAGCAGAGGTGTCACTTTGGAGGGAGCTGTGAAGGGAGCTGCCAGTGCAGATCTCAGGTGTGCAGCTCAGTGGCAGCAGACTAAGGGGAAAAACAACCTCTCAAACACCTCCCCACCCAAACCCCAGCTCTTGTTCTTTGAAAATAAATGACCCCAGCAGTTGAATTCACTCCTGCTGAACTGGAGGCTTCTGGGACTCTCTGCAGGTCTCACATTGACGTCAGCAAGTGCAAATGTAAATCTCAGCTGGCTCTGATAAATGGGACTGCTAATTGAATTAGAGAGCACTCCAAGCCACCAGCTAATTATGCTCCTCAGGAAGCTACTTTGCCAAGGTCCATTTAATTCTATATTGGCTGAGCACTCCCAATCTGGCACAGAAAAGGGGAAATATATTACAGCTCCCCACTGAGGAGCACATATTTCCCAGCTCTTTAGGCTGAGCCCGTCTGCTTGCTCCAAACACTTGGGTTTTCCATGAAAAAAGAAATATTCTTAATGCAAAACTTAATAATCTGGTCACCTTGTTCTAGCATTTCATTACCCTGGGTTGATAGGAGACTCTTTCATTCCCTTTAATGGTGCTTTTCTCCATGTCTTCCCTCCTTTTGTTTTACTAAATGGCTTCTTAGGTGCATGGTGGGTACAACCTAGAGAAAGTGCAGATGTTGGTGGGTTTCCAGAGAGCTTTGATCATGAGCTCCCTGGGTCTGCCCATAGCTAGAAGGTCCTAGGTCCTGCCCACGTGGCAGAGATTCACCTTTCTCCTGCCTCTTCTTCCTGCCATTCCCTTCTCTTCTTCCTTCTCATGCTTCTTTCTGAATTCTACTGTCACTGAGGTAAGAAGTTGAGGGTACAAGATGCAGTTAGAAAGAACCTCCCACTGCTAAATGGATCTGATTGCTTTCATTCCATGACAGTCCATGAGCTTGGACATCTTCACTCAGTCCTTGCCCCCATTCTAGAAGAGCCTCCACTGGCATTAGTGGAACAGGACAGATGAGTTGCTTTCTCCTGAAGTCCAATAAGTAATTGACACTGAGCACCAAAGGGCACTGTGGTTCCAGCTCTGCTGGTCCTACTGGGAACTGTGCACCTCAATCCTAACTGGGACCTGTTCTGGGTCCCACCCTGGAATGGTGGGATACTCCAGCACAGCAAGAGCTGGCCAGAAGTTGCCTCTTGCCTGGAGCCCATCACTGGTCCAGTAACTGCACCAGATCCTTGGCTACCCAGCCTGGAGTGACTCTGGCCTTGATCCTGCTCCCAACGTGCTGCTTGGGAGCTCTGTGCTGATTAAGGCTACACACATTTCTCAGTCTCTGGGGGACAAATTTAGCAGCAAATGCAAATAGAACATTATATATATATATTCCCTGTCATCTGTCATCCCAGCCCCTTCCATGTGCCATCTGTTGGCTGAGGTTGCTGAGCCTGATGAAGGGAGGTGACAGGAGGTGAAGGTTCCCTGGCTGGATCTGAAGCTCTATCATGACTTCTTGAGTTGTAGGTGCATCATGGGTCTCTCCTGGCTGCTGCTGAGGGCTTTGCTGCTGTGTCACCAGCAGCAGGGAAAAAATCTTGTGCTTTTGTCCAGTCTGAGTCTCTTTGCAGTGAGAAAGTTGCTGCTGAGCAAATACAGAGACTGACCTTGTAGCTGTGCAGTAGATGTGTTGGTGCTGCCACTTCCCATGCCACAATCAGGGGGTTATGTTGTTATACCTGAGATGTGATTCTCAGAGGTCATAAATGTTATTTTAAAGATGCCTCTTTTATTTTCTGTTGCCTTTTTAACCTTAGACTGGATAACAGGGACCGATGTAAACTGCTCCCACTTCAGCCGTGGTGTGTTCAGCACTGACATGAGCAGTAGCCACAAGGGATGGGAGAGGAAAATGAAGCACTTGTTTTCCAGGGGATGGGGGGAGGGCTGACCTCCAATTTCCAGGCAATGACAGCTGTAAAAAATGTCCCTCCTTCAGAATGCACCAAAATCACCATCTTCTGCCTGGTTCTGTGCTGCTTTGAACACGTTCCTGATTCCAGCCCCTCAGGAATTCACAAAGAGCAGCCATTTCCCAGTGATTCTTTTCTTTAGGAACTTTGCTGGGTGCTTTACCATTTGTAAAGGGCATAAGTATGATCAGGGAGCTTTTTGTTCTTCAGAGTGAAGCAATCAGCATTTTCCTGTCCTGCAGCACACGCTGAGCCCTTGGCAAAAGGCAGGATCATAGGATGCTGGGTGCTGAGAAGAGGCAGAGTCTCACAGTTAAAGTGGGACTTGGAAATTGTAGCAGTTCAGCCTTGCTCAGTCTCTCTGAGATTTCAGCAATTCAGCCTTGCTCTGTCTCTCTGAGCACAGACAATATTTTCTGCCTCAGTTTCCCCTCTCCAGTGTGGGAAGAATACTGCTCTGGGTCACTTTGTTTAAAAGCAGGAATATTCCAACAGAAAAATGCTTTGCTTTGTGCCTGTATCTTACTTAACAGGACCCTGGTGCTGTGGCAATGCAAGTAGATCTCATCAGTGTTTTCCTGGACCCTCTTAATCCAAGTTGCAGGAGCTCAGGAGCTGCTGGTTCTCAGATGAATCACCAGAAAGCTGTCTAAGAACTCTGGGAGCCTCTGGGGAGATGGAGTTCACAGGGGAAGTTCCTGCCATTGTTTTTTAGCCTGGATTTTTGAAAGAGATCCAGTGCTGCCTTATAGCAAAACACAATTAATCTTCCTCCTGAAAGAAGTGGCTTGAATTGGATGTCCAGAACCAGAGGCTGTGTGAATTGCAGTGAGCAGCAAGTACCTGCTGGATCTGTGTGCCATTTACAGCATGCTGTAAATCAAACTGGAGTGCTGACACTGCTCTTTTAATCTTTGTGTGGGATGGAGTTAGACTTATGTCTGTCAAGGGGTGAGAGTTTATCAACAAGTTTATCTTAAAGAGAATAAGCTTCAACACTTAGGCTCTGCCCCAGCCAGGATTTCAGTAAGTTACTCCAATTTTTGGAGGTTCAATGCTGTGTCCATTTCACATTTAAACCTGGATTTTACTATTAGTTTGCTCAGGAAGAGAATAGATGCATTTAAAACATCCTCAGCTAGCACAGCTCCAGCAATTACCCACCAGACAAAAGGTACTAATTTGATGCCTCCATGCTTGAGTGCTTCCCAATTGTGGCAGGGTGCTGTGAAATGCCAGCTCCCAGCACTGGCAGGGCACGGGGTGGATGCTGGCACCTGCCCTGGAGACTCCAGCCCTCTTTAATTCAATACCCTCAGCAGAAGAACAGCCCAGGAGCCAAACTTCACAGTGCCAGGGCTGCTGCCTGCCCTTCAGACACGTGGAGGAATAGATGGCCAGGAAGATGGGATGGAAAAGAGGTGCCAGGAGCTAAATGCAGCCTTGCTGAATCTCACCTTTATGTTGTGCCCTGAGGAACATGAGCCCTGCCTGGCTGGGTGATACTCCTAAACTGGTGGTGCTGGCACACACCAGCTCTGGTCCCCCTGACAAGGAGAAAATGAGGCTGAGCTTCCCACACCTCCTTCTCTCAAATAACTAAAGACAGGACAAGAGGTGCTGGCCTCAAGTTGCACCCAGGCAGGTTTAGATTGGACATTAGGAAGAAGTTCTTTGCTGACAGAGTGGTCAGGGACTGGAACAGGTGGAGTCCCCATCCCTGGAGGGGTTCAACAGACAAGTAGCTCTGGTGCTTTGGGACACAGTCTGGGGGTCAGAGAGATGTTGGACAAAGGTTGAACATGATCCTGGAGGTCCTTTCCAACCTGAGTGATTCTATTCTATGCCTGAACCATTAGCATTCCTCATGTCATTGTCTCCCCAGCCCAAACTTCATTAGTCTTGGTCTGAACCCCCTGGCAGAGGTGCTTTGGGGATGATGGGGTTGTCCTCTCTGCTTGCAGGTCCTCCCAGCTGCTGCGTGCATTCTACATCCCCCTGCTCTCGGAGCAGCACACGTGGTATGCGAACTACTCCATCCTCAAAGCCCGGAGGCCCAGGCAGAGCAGGAAGAAAATGGGGGGCTAGCAACACACCTGGGCAAGAAAGCATCTGCTGAGACTCTGGGACAGCCCGAGCCATCTTCACCTCCTGATTGGGAAGGTTGCACTTGTGAGATTCACTAATAAAGGTTCCCTCTGAAGTGGTTTTGTTCAGCTGTAGAAAGGGTGCATCATCTGCTTCCAGTTCTCAGTGTCAGGTCTCTGCCCACTCAGAACAGGGTGGTAAGAATCCATCTGAAACTCCAGCAGTCACCTCTGAACACCTTATCCCTGCTGCTCCCTGTGGTGGCATCTGTTATTCCAGAGGAAAATGGAAAATAACAAGGAATGCCAGCATGAGGTTCTGCTCCAGGTTGCAATCTGGCACTGGGAAAACCCACCCTCCACTCTCCTCATCTGCTTAAGTAGTGCTCAACTTCAAAGGGATTCTTTCAGGTAACAACATTTAGGAATTAAATTTTTTTAAAGAAAAAGGAAGGGGAAAAGAGGAAGACACCTGAGAAACAATTAACTGAATCTCCAGGAATGAAGCAGCATCACAGAGAACCAGCCTAAAGTTGTCCAGGAGACCCTTCCAAGGATAAACCACAAACTTGGGAGCTGAGACAATTGTGTTTTAATGGGATCAGAGTGTTTTTGTTATCTGTGAAACAGGGGGTGGTGTTTGCTATTTATAATAACTTCCTAAAGATATCTGTAACATCCTTTGAATTCTAGACTACAGCATCTTAAAATTTCTGGAAACATCCAGAGAAGAGAAGAAGGATTAATCTTTTATGGGTTTTTTCAGTTCTGTTTCCCAGAATGGACAGTGTGTGTTACATGGGTCCAACATGCTTCAGAGCAATGCTGTATTTATTATATTTCCATTTCTAAAATGTGCAGGATCACAAGGTAAATGAAGGGAGATGTTTTCCCTCCCACCCTTGGAAGTGTGTGGGGATGGGACACCATGAGCTGGAGCTGAGAGGAAGCTGGGACAGAGCAGGAGGAACTTTGGAAACACAGGGAGAGGTGTTTGAATCCCCTGCCTTTCATTGAGGAGTTATTTTAATGGGATTATGTTGTTGGAAACACACCTTATAAAAGTGCAAAAGACAAATAGTGACCTCCTCTGTTGTCTGGATGGTTACAGCCTGGAGAATGCAGGTCTCTTCCTTTGCACCCTCACTATAGGGAGGAGCAGCTTGAAGCTGAGACTTTAAATTCAATCTTTGAAGGCTTAGGGCACCATCTGTGGTGTCCAAGTCTTGGCTCTCTTCAGAGAGATGGATTTCACCCCCTTCCTAAGAGTCAAATGTGGAGCTGCAAAGTGTTCAGCCAAGGAACTGGTGTCCTGGGGGAGCTGGGCTGGAAGGTGAGAGGCAAGTGCACCTTGCCCTGGCAGTGTCTGTGTCCATAGTGTCCCCCCACCTCCCTCCAGCCACCTCATGGAAGTTTACAGGTGCTTGGGCTCTACAGTGCCAGGAAATCCAAACCAAAACTCTTGCCCTGCTTGTTGCCTCTCCCCTTGTTCATTAAATAGAGAAACAAATGCAGTTAAAGAAAGAAATGCAGTTAAAGAACCAGTGGCACCTCTCTGTGGTGCTGTTTGTGTGATGTTCCATGTTGTCATGGCCTGTAACCTCATGTTTCATGTGACAAGACAGTAAATACCTGTTTTAAATGACTCTGGCTGCTCCACCTTCCTCTCCAGTCTGATTCCTGTTCTGCAGTGGTGGTCAGAGGCTGATAACTTGATATCAAACCAGGGTTATCAATGTTTTCCAGAGGAATGCAGCAAATGTTGGATTCCTGGTAGTAAACAGAGGTGTGGCTACAGGTAGTGGGCAGCTTTGCATCCCACGATTTCAGATCAAGGTGGGAATTCCATTCTGCTACTTCTGGAGTCAGAATTCACAGGCTGAAGAGACGACACAGAGAAAGAGAAGGTTGTTACTCTTATTGCTGACAGTGGATGACATTTGAATCCTGTTTTCAGGAGGAAATTGGGAGTCTTGGTGCTGCAAATCTCTTGATCCAATAACTCATTTAAGGTCACACATGGTGTCTGACTACAAGTTGTTTCTTATCTAGTGTCTTTGGCACAGAGCAGCTTTTCTGGCAGCAGGTAAAGGAGCCAGAGCCTTTCTTCCTTTAGCCCCTGCTAATCATAATTGTTGTGTTAACTCTTTAGACCTGGCTCAGGTTTAGCTGGCTGGAGGATCTTGCTTTCCAAATGCAGAGGTGGATGCAAAGAGCTTTGCACCAAAAGGTGGAGCTGCAGCCAAAACAAAGCATTTTGTAGTTTGCTGGAGAGAGGAGCTTCTCTTTTTGCTTTGACTCCTATTAAAGCAAATGGATGATCTCACGGTGAGGAGGCAGGTTTGGGGCAGCTGATGGATGATCCCTATTCAATAAATAAAGTCTTGTGGGTAAAGGGTCAAACTACAAACTGCTGATGTGCCTCAGCTGGATTCCCTGCCCAGAGTTGCCTCCAGCAGAGGAGGGTGTTGGGACCTAACGTGTTGGGCAGCAGCACATCAGGATTGTGTGGACAACCCACCTTTGTCTCCTTTCCAGCTTTGGGGAAAGGGCTTTTCTTGGTGTTCTGGGAAAGAAGATACCCACATGGTTTTCTGAGCTGCCACCAACAGAAGGGACTGGACCAAAGGGACTCTCTTAGTATCTGAGTTCATCTCCCATCCAACACCAGGTATTGAATTAACAAGTTGTGTGTTGATTTTGGTGCTTGCAAGAAAGGCTCAGAGCAGCAGAGGCCTTGGGAGTGAAATGCTGGGGGTTGGAGTTCCTAGAGCTGTGAATTTCCTTCTCCTCCAGCATCTGTCAGAAGCTGAGCATCATTCCCAGCCCTGCTGAGCTTCAGTGCATGTCCCTGTGAATAACTGCACATGTCTCTCTGCTTGCCTGGAGAGGTACTAATGAGGCCCCATCTGCCTGCCTGGCAAACTCCAGCTGTGGCTGCTAAGCAGCAGAAAAAAGGCCATGGTGGGTGTGCAGGGGGAGAGCATCCCAGCCCTGCAGGACTGTGATCAGTGCATCCCCTGCTGCCATCCTGCCCAGCTCCTCAGCCAGAGGGACCCAGGACCCTGGGTTCTCATGTAATACTGTCACTCACTCCTCCTGACACCCCATGGATCCTGCTCGGAGGTGAATTTAAACATGTTTTTTTAAACATGATTGACCAAACAGGCTTCAAACAGCTTTTTCTCTAGAAAAAGGACAAAATTCTGTGTTCTACCCAGCACTGAGAGGGCTGCTCTGGCCTCCTCTGGTTTCTAATGGTCTCATGACTTTGTTGTAGCACTTGTCTGGAACAAGCAGAGATTCATTCTCTGGGAAATTTCCTCTGTCCTGTGTTGAAATGAGCTGGTTGGAGAGACTCTCCAGAGTCTGCTGGGTGAGTAGAGTGATGACCACATCACTGCAGTTATTCTGCCTCAGAACATGGTGTGCAGGTGCTCCCTGTGCTCAGAGCCCAGCCCTGTTTGCTCCCTGGTACAAAGCAGAGGCTGTTTTGACCTTTCCTGTTTTCAGCCCTCCCCTCCTTGGCTGGGGAAGCTGCACTTTCAACACCACCTATCTGAGTCAGCAAGGAACAACAACAGGGCCACTGGAGGTGGGTTTGGTGGTGAGCTCATCACAAGCTGTCTGGTTTGACAGCAGCCCAGTGGCCAAGGTGTGGTAGTGGTGATCTGCAGACAGGTTTTTCCTTGCTTTTGGGGACAGGCAGCTTCCCATGTCCTTGATATTCCAGAATCCTTGAGGCAGGTGCACTCTGTGCCCTCGTTTCACTGAGCCCAGGAGTCCTGGGCTCTGCTCAGAGCTGCTGCAGGTGTGAGAAACCAAAGGTCTGAGCAAAAAGTGCAATTATGAAGCTCCTTGACTCCATCCCTTGGTGTTTCAAGGCAAGGAGGGGATGGGTGGCTTTCCCTGGGAGGAGGCTTTTATATTTCTCCACAGTTTGCTCCAGCATCTCTGCTGAAGAGCCCCAACCTGCCTTACCCACTGCAGCTGGACCCTGGCCCTCCTCTACCTCCCAGTGTCTCATGGAACATGCTGTGGGGCCAGGCAGCAGCTTTCCAGCAGCTTTATGCAATGCTGTGTGAATCATGCAATAAACAAACCCCAAACCCTATTATTAGACTTTGGAAACTGCTGCCTTAGAGACAGGTTTGCTTATAAATATCCATTCTTTTCTCTCTGGCTCCTCACTAGGGAAGCTTGGCAGGGAAAGGAGAACTCTGCTCCTCCAGAATCTGCTGCTGTTGTTCCTTCTTGACACCTGAGCTCATCCTCCTTGGTCTTCCAGCATCCCAGGTTCTAGTTGTGCTAATGAAACACCCTCTCCAATGAGCTATGTTGGAGGGGGAGGAAAAAACACAAGTAAGAAGCAACTGGGCAGAGAACCTGCCGTGGTCACTGTGGTGTGTAGGTCTGAACCCAGCTGTTGTGGTGGCTAAAGCAGAAGTGCTGGGTCCAGCTCCCTTCTGAGCTCCAGCAGCACTGCAGGACTGTGAGAAAGCCCCAGGAGCCAGGGCTGAGAGCACTTCCTTGGCTTGAGGAGGGACATATTTGAGGCTTGCCAAGAGTCAGTGGAAATGCTGACTCCACCAAGCCTTGGGGCTGCACAGGCTGGATTGTAACATGACTACCTCTGGCCTGCCAGACCTGCTCTCTCATTCTCATCCAAATGGCCAAATAACCTCCTCCCCATGCTAAACCTCCCCAGCACAGCTTCCCCTGACCCTCCTGCCCCTGCTGCTGCTCTCTCTGCCTCTTGCAGTTGTTTGGCAGCTGTAGGGTGCCTGATCTTCCCTTGCCACGCTCGTTTGGATGGAGGTGCTGAAGAGATGGGGAGTGAGGAGATTTGATGCCACCCCACCATCAGTTTCCCTTCCACCTTCCTCAGGAATTGCTGCTGCTCCCTTTGCTGCTGTGCACAGGGACTGAGGAGCTGAGCCAGGGCCATCTGGCAAAACAACTCCCATTCTACAGCAATCCAGAGATTTCTCTGCCTAATTGGGATTATTTCTGGGTCTGGTTTTCTCTGGAGAGATGACACTTATTGACAGATAACCCATGTCTGCAAGGAAAACTAGTGATTAATTCCTTCCTTTCAATTATGCTCCCAGAACTCTCTCTCTCTGAATTTGCTAACAAATAAATTATCTTTCTGGAAGTCCAGAATAAATCGTTGTCCTGATATGGGAGCAGAATCTAGTGCTGTGCTTGTCCTTCCAGCTCCAGCAGGGCTGGAGATGGGTTATTGTGAAGGAATAAATACAATCCTCATTATTCACTAAGGGACAAGGACTAAGAGTAACTTAGGGAAGAAATGGGTGGTCTCACGTCTACGTTGGAGAAGAAATCAGAGGTGCTAACTGCTGCCTTGTGAGGGCTCCTCCGTGTCCTCACCAACACAAGGAGGCTGAGCTGGCTTTCCCCAGTGAACCAGTCAATATTTACTCTGCCAGACAAGCTGCTGCTCTCTTGTTTTGCTGTTTGTTTCTCCTCTCTTGTTGGAATATTGCCCCAAAGTCTCCCACACTGGCAGCTCTTGTTTGTGTAGCGCTGACACGTGGGTGTTCAGAAAGAGAAGGTGGTGGGAGCCTTCCAGTGAGTGCCAGGTCATGTTTTCATTCCCTGCTCTGAGTGTGGAGTGTGTTTCAGCCCATCTGCTCCCGGGAAGGCTGGAGTTTGAGGAGAGGAAGGCACAGGATCAGTTATTCCATCCTAAGGTGACATCTTCCACCCAAATCCATGAGGAAACTCCTGTTGGCTTCTCTCGTCAGGACCAAGCCTCCCAGGTCTGGTGGGGATGCAGCCCCTCACTGATGGAGTCAAAACTACAATCCACACAGGCTGGAGAATAAACCCTGGGAAGGCTTGAAGAGAATCCTAGAAACCCTGTGGAAAATCATGGAACCTTTTCAGGTTCATGCCCAGCAGGGCTATAAAACTCCTCCAGCCCCAAGGACGGCTTGTCCTGGTTTTCTCTTCCAGTGCTGCACCCAGCAATAGGTTTCCCTGAGCCTTTCTCGGTATTAAAACCCTAAATAGACTCAATTTTAAGAACATCATGAGGACCATTGGCAGGAGCTGTGGGGCAAAGTGAAATAGGAATTGCTTGTGCAGCTGTGGAGTACAGAGTTCTCCTCTTGCACAACTCTTGCCCTGTCTGCTCCATTTTTTATATGTATAATATTAGGTAATAACTTAAGAAAGGCTGTGGCACATTCCTCTTGAAGACTTTTGGATGGTTACATGATCATTTGCAAAGTTTAAGGGGAGTTTTTCAGGTGCTTCCAGGTTCACTTGGCGTGTGATTAATGAGCAATGATGAGCAGATATAAATAATAGTGGATTAAAGTATGTATGGATGCTATAATTAAAACCTCTATTATGATATTTGTTAATATTTAATTACAGGTTGCTGTATAATTCTGTAGGACTTGACTGATGTTCTTGGGGAGGGAGCAGCTCCTCTGTTTAATTATGTCTAGGGAAGAAAAGCCAACTCAGACCACTGGTGGTCTCAAGGTGTGACCTCAGCAGCTGGGAAGTGCCTGGATTTGATGGTGGCTCCTTTCTGTGAGTACACGAGGTGTCTTTCCAGACAGAAATGACCCATAACAGGGCAGGGTGGGGGCAAAAGGTTCTCTCAGAGCCTGATATCTAGGACGTACTCTTGGAAGTAGGTTCTGTGTGCTCTGAGTAACATCAGACCTAACTGAAACCTGAAGACAGGACAGGTGGAGTGATGGGTAGAGGAGATCAGCAAGAACCTGAGTAAACTGCAGAAAATCCTTCATGTAATAGGTGCTTTATGCAGTTTGCTTGGACTCCTACCTCTAGATGGAGGGGAAGAGCTCAGGATCTTCTCACCCTGCTCTATTGCTCCTTTCACCCATGTCTTTGACCCTCAAGATGATGTTTCCAGCCCTATTGCAGACAAAGCTGGTGGCAAACCTTGCCAGATGGAGCAGGGAATGTTGAAATGGGATTGGTTCATGTTGCACTGTAGCCTACAAAGTTTCAGTAAAGGAAAGGAGAGATTTAGGCTGGATATTAGGAAAAAGGTCTTTAATCTGAGGGTGATAGATCAGTGGAATGGGCTGCCCAGAGAGGTGGGGGAGGCCCCATCCCTGGGGTCATTCAAGGTCAGGCTTGATGGGGCTTTGACCTAGGTAGAGATGTCCCTGCTGGTGTAGGGAGGCTGGACCAGATGAGTTCTAGAGGTCCCTTCCAGCCTTAAACACTCTATGATTTATTCCTGTCTTATCCTCACAATCTGCTTAGAAAACTCAGATTGTTTTATTTTTAAAAGCACCCGGAGCTGGTGATGAGGGTTTTATACTAAATAGTGTTACTTTCAGTTTAAAAAAACCCCCCAAAATGTAATTTCTAATTTAATTCTTAATTTGTTCTTGCCAAACCCCATGTTTGGATCATGTGAGTGGCTTGTGCACCTCTAGAACATGTAAATTATTTCAGGTGTGTAGCAACCAGCCCCCAGCCTTTGTTTGGTGCATGTGGAGCACCTGGGCTGCTGCTGATGACCCTGATGGGCAGCATCTGGGGGGCACTGGGGGCACCTGGGAGGCTCCTCTGGGCTGGAGGTAGAGCATGGGGTGGCTGCTGCTGGAGACATGGAGGTAAGACTGGGGGAGTGAGGGGGGTTTGGGAGGGGGAAGGTCTCTGGGTGGCTGGGGAGAGGATGAGGAGGGCAACTGGAGTGTGGCTGAGGGCTCCAGAGGCACAGGAAGGTGCTGTGCTGGTGGGGAGACCCTGGGTCATTGTGGGGTGGTGTAGACCATGTGCTGGGCTTGGCTGGTGGCTCCACAGCATCTGGGACCCTCCAGAACCTCACCCTGTGGTGCTGGTGCTCAGTGACCCTCCAGAACCTCACCCTGTGCTGCTGGAGCTTTGCTGCTTTATCTTGTTTATAAAATGTCTTTGTTGGCTCTGCCCTGAGTGGCTTCTAGAGTTTTCTAGGAGGTGGTTCCTGGCGACCTCCAGCCCTCCTCTCTGCTCAGGAGAAGTGGCTGCCCTGGTTGATGTGGATGGTTTCAGAGATGAGGGTGGCTGTGAAAAAGCAGCTACTAAGTGTAGGTCCTTGTGGTTACCAGGTGAGGTGTGTGGCTGGTTCTCTTGGTTGGTGTGTGATTTAATGTCTCTGAGCTGCTCAGGGACTCCAGGAGGTCTTTGCCCATGAGGGAGGTTTCCCTGAGGAGGTCTTTGCCCATGAAGAAGGTTTCCCTCATCCCCCAGTGACCCAGGCCATGCAGTGCTGTAATAAAGCTGCCAGAAGCTGATGGTGCTTTCACTCTGAGTTTTTCCAGGCTTATTTTTAGGCAGTTCACAATTAATTCCTGGGGGAGATATAAAAAAAAAAGCCATTGTGGCTTCTAAGAACTGTTGATACAAAACCCAGCCCTTTAAAGAGCAGTGTTCTGGGAGAAATACCCCAGGGAAAGAAAGTCTGGATGTGTCTTGCCAGGGTTCTAGGAAACGTTGAAAATAAATCAGAAATCCAGGGGTATTTCTTGCCCTTTGGGCTCTTTACTCAGCCTCCAGTTGTGAGTCAAGGGTATGAGCAGCTTATAAACCCTGGGGTTTTGCTGCTGATATATTTACGTGTTTATCTGAATCAAATCATGCATCTGAGCAGGTCAGGAGGGACCTATCAGGGCTTCTTGGAGCTCCAGAAATGTTGCTCAGGGAGCAGGCTTTGAAGGGGGTTGTTTGAGCCTTCCTGGGGGTGAGTTTTGGAGAATCTGCCCCAAAATTCCTGTTGTGGACTCACTGCTTCTGCTGAAATAAAGTGAATATCACTCAGTGTTTGCTTCCCAAGCCCATCCTGTCTGTGGAGTATTAAATTCATCAGTCTTTAGGCTAAATCATCCTGGAGAACTGAGAAGTCTCTGATGTTTTTAGGCTGGCATTACTGAGGCAGAGCTCTGGCCTCTCTTAAATAGGTGGTTACTTTAAATGAACATTAATAAGGTGAAGTGCTTGGGGCCACACGAGTGGCTTTGGGGCTGGAGGTGAAACTAGAAAGGCTAAAGATTAAAGGTGTGTTTCTAAGAGGAGATCAGGGTCTTGCTGCTGTAACTGGAGCTTGGCATCAAAGTGATAACTCAAGATATTAAGGGGGAAAATAACCTTTTAGCTTCGTGATGCCTTGGGGGGGTTTTGCTTGTTCTCCCTCTTGTTAAAGGCTCTCTGGGGAAACAATCAGTGTCTTTTGTCTGTTCTTTTCACATATTAATGCTGTGAATATACTGAATATACTCCTGTCCTGCTCAGCTGGGTGGGAGCCACAGCAGTGCCAGGTGGAGCTGTGCAGCCCATCAGGGCCAGGGGGGGAGCAGAGCCACCACTTGGGGTGATTTAGCCCAAGCTGTTCCTTGAGCCAGGCTTGTCTGGAGACATTCAGGTCGTTGGGGTGAGGTTCTGGATCTTACATCATCTGGGAGGTGCTTTCAGAGCCCCTCTGAGCTGCTGTGTCTGTTGGAAAAGGGTGTTTAGCCTGATCTGCAAATTCTCCCTGACTTGCTACTGCTCATCCTGAGCTTCCCTAGTGCATGCAAAGGGTTAAAGCTCTCCAGAACCTTCCTTGGCTTTCTCTGCTAAATCACCTGAAAGTTTTGACAGGCAGGGCAGCCCAGCCAGATGTGTTGACATGGCAACGGCTCCAAGGAAACTGCTTGTCAAGGAGGGAGAGCAGCTGGGCTCCAGTCAGCACCAGGTACTGCAACCTGGGAGCTGCAGCCTCTGCCCCCACATCTCCTGCCAGTGCCCTCAGCAGCCTCAATAATTCATGGATCCCTCTGGCAGCCTCTGGTGTGGCTGCAGTGACCCTGCTCACAAGCCCCGGCGTTAATAATAATGTCCTCCTGCTTTTGCTCACAGCAATATGTGCAGGGGAGGAGGTTACAGGCAGGTTTTCTCCATGGGGGTTCCAGTTCTGCTCCTCTCTTCACCCCAGATACACTCCCAAGGTGGGGTGGGTGGGTGCCTGGACTCCTGACACCCAAACCCACTGGTTTCAGCTCCTATCTGAAGGCAGCAGCCCCAGCTTGCTGCAGAAACTGTGACCTAGTGGTGCTGGGCTTTGGGAGATGCTGTGGCAGCTTCTGTGTGAAGGTGGGGGAGGATTCTGCTTTTATAGGTATTTTAAAGAGTTATCACCTGCAGAATCTGCTACCAGCTCCTGGGGCTTGGTACAGCAGGGTGGTGCTTTCAGAGAAGGCTCATTCTGAGCCCTGAGGAGCTCAGTGCATGGAGTTGTTTGTTGGGGGGGGGGATATTGAGTGAGTGTGATGTAGAATTTTCCCTGCAGCAGACACCTGGGCTTCCCAGCAGAGGCTGCCCAGCTCTGGAAAGGGCAGTGCAGCCCCAGGTGACTGCAGAGCAGGGTATTAGTTACCCTATTGACGTCAGCAGCTCCAGGCTCTGGAGCAGCCTGCAGGAGACAAGCTGCAGAGAGCTCCTCAACTCCCTGAGTGCTCCTCACCTTTCCCAGAGCTCAGCAGATCATTCTCAGCTGAGTCAATGTCCATTTGTGAGTATTTGGGGGACAAACCTCCTCTCAGCTTTCCCTCTGCCACTCCTCTTGCTCCTGCTCTGCAAACCAGCACCAGGTGGACCCTTATCAAGACACTGTGGCTTTTATTTGCTGATAAATCAGCTCAGCAGGGACTGTGACACAAACCTGGGTTAGGGCATTTTCCTGGCAGAAAATGACCACGTTTAAATTCCTTTTTTGAGCAAAGAGATCTCTTCTCAAAGCACCAAACCCTTTCCTGGCACTGAGTGGCAGCTCTGGGGGAAATGGGGGATATTGGTTTGCTGGAAAATGGACAGATGGAAGTAAACTGGAAGGAGAAGTTCTAGGGGATAAGTTCTAATATCATCTCCTTTCCCTGAACACCCTTTTATTGATATCAATGCTTGTAGAGGAACAAAGAGAGTAATTCCATGGTCTTTTTAGCAGCAGGCTGGGCTTGGACAGAAGGGGAGGTGATTTGATTGGCAACCAAGCCCTGCTTGAGCTGCTCCCACCCTTGTACCCCTGTGCTCATGGTGTGTCTACATCCATGGGGATGTTTGGGAACCTCCTGCAGTGATGCTGGGGACAGGGCTGGTGCCTTAGGTTGGTTATTGGGTGGGTTTGGATGTTCCTTTTGACTTCCTCAGGAGCTGACCAGGTTGAGCTGCTCAGTCTTGGTCCCCACCATTCACTCTGCATTAAAACTTGTTAATATCTGTTGGTTTTATCCCATCGTTCACAGTTTTGATGTCACCTTGTGGATAATAAATTATTGGCACTGACTGTTCTCTGGTGCTGCAATTGTAGGTTTCATTTCTTCATTATGGGCTTTCTCTTTTAAATTGGGGTGTGAGCCAGACGTGGCCCTTCCCTGGATTCAGTTTCTACTCAGATTAACCTGAAATTTCTTCCGTGCTCCATTATAATGACTCTTTGTTCTCCTGAGAACCAGAACAACCCACCCAAGCCATGTTTAACCCACCCAGTATCTTCCTTTACACTCACAAACCTCAGTCAGTGGCACAGTCTTTGTATCTCGAGGTGTGAGCAGTAACTCAGATGCTTTGCCATCACCTCTTAGAGCAGTGGAGGCAGAAACATTCATTATTTTACAATTGCCATTAACAGTAAGAGGGGTTTTCATCCCCCCTGGATTGGTCAAACTGGATCTTAGGTTTATTTTTTGTCCTCTTTATATGTTTTTATCTCCCTGCTGCTCGTCCTGCTCCACTCTCTGTCTTGTCTCTCCTTTACCTGTGGCCATGACACCAGTTTATCAATTTATCAATTTACCAATTCCTCCTTGGTCCCATCATTCCTATTGTGCCAAAATAACTAGATACTATTATTATTATTAAAATAACCATTACTATTTGTTCCACATGCTGCTGAGCTAAAGCTGCTTTATTTCTCCATCCTTATTCCTTTGTGCACCCCATTCCCAGCTGATTCCCTCTGAGGGTCACCCAATTAGCAGTTTCTTTTAAACATGGTTAAACTGAGCTCTCTGCCCCCTGCCCTGCACTCTTGCAATAGGATATTCCCCTCAGGGAACAACCTGAGTCAGCAGAAATCCCGAGGCTTTTGTTGGCTCCACTTGCAATTCTCTGCGCTCCATTGACCTGCTTGGCAGCACTCCTTGGACTTTGGCCCCACCAGGGCTGCAGGATTGAGGCACCATCTACTTTGAATGTAGAAAATAGACAAATTAAGAGACTAATTTCTACCCCTTGCACTGCATTCAGTTACATCTTCTGTAGCAGCAGATAAATGTACTTGTAAGTCTCATTTTTTTGGAACTAAATGATCTTTAAGGCCCCTTCCAACCCTGACAATTCTGATTTTTCATTGCACTCCCTGCTCCTCTCTTTGGTTCTTGTCAGTCTCTTGTTAGTGTTTCACCTTTTTCTCTCAACTCTCAGCTTCTGAGAATATTCTCCTCTGTGCCATGACCCCGTTGCCACGAAAGACACAAAGAGGATGCCTTTTATTTCTGTTTACTTCATGTAAAGTAAAGATTTTATATTTATTTTATATTTATATTTATTTTATATATTATTTACACGTCTACCCAGAACAGTGCTTCCTAGAACTCATTGTCAGACAGGTCTGGATGCCTGAAGCTGCCCAGTGAGCAAATCTTTATTGCATCAGCTCCTTCAGAAACACCTTCTAGGAACTTCTAAAGGGGTTACCCCATCCTGGGGATAAATTACCTGAGTTCTTGCTTTTTTTTATGGGTAAACCTAAATTTCATGGAGCCTTTCCAGATCATTTCCAAGCACAGCCCCCTCTGCCTTGCAGGATCTGCCTTGGCTGCCAACTCTATTTAAACAGTCCCAAATTAAGTAGATCCAGCTGCTCTTGGATGTGGTGATTAATTGGAAAATTCACCCACAATATCTTTTTTTTATATATATATAAGTAATGCATATATAAGTATATAGAGTGTGTATATACACATATAGTGTATATATAAGTATATAGAGTGTGTATATACACATATAGTGTATATATAAGTATATAGAGTGTGTATATAAGTATAGATATAAGCCCTCTGCCCATTAGCTCCATCCTTACTTGGAAATAACAGCCCTTAGGATAAGATTGGTTGGTTGGGTTGTTTTTTTCCTCTTAAATCTAACCCAGCCACAGCATAAAGCCTCTTATATGTGTTCCCCTTTTGTACTGCCCAGCCAGTAAGTCTGTACATCACCTACACCTTGTGTGCTTCAGCTGATGTGGAAAATTGTGATGATGTGAGGTCTTTGAAGGGGGAAAATGTGATTTCAGTTTAAAATGAACTTGATAGTGCTCGCAGGCACCCATGGGGTCTGCTCAGGGTTCCTGCAGTGCTGGAGGGGTGATGCTCCTGTGTGGATGCTCCTCCTCCTGTCTCCTGGGTCTCCAGGGCTGGGTGACCCCAGTGAGACTGATCCCTGTTAGCTCCTAACAGAGCTGCACTTGGGTTGTAAAAGCCCCGTCAGCAGAAGAGAGGTGATGGAGCTTTCACCCCAGGCACGGCCTGTGCTGATGGAGGGGCTGCTGCCCCCCCCGTATTGTGTTCCTGTGGCTGCTGAGCCCTCTGCCAGCACCTCAAAGAGCAGTGTCAGCCAGATCCCATGAAAAGGGAGGCTCAGCTGCAGGGAAATGCTGTGCTGGGCAGCTCTGCAGGGATGGAAAGGGCTGACCTCGTCTGGGAGTCAGGGAGGGGTAGAGCTCTCCTATCTCCTGAGGGCTTGGCTTTTGGGACCTTCTTCCAGTCTTAGGGTCAGTTGAGGTGAACCCTCATGGGGTGACCTCTGGTTTTGCTTTCCCTTGTCTGCATGGAAGGGTTTGCATTGTTTTTCCCTGTCCTGTACCTTGTCTGTGGTGCTGCTGGGGCAGGAGAGGCTGTTGAGTCCCCCTGTGCAGCTCGAGTCACCCTGAACTCTCTGGCTGGCTTGGTGAAGCAGATGTGGTGTCACCCTTCATGCTTGAATTGGTGCCCAAGACTCTACCAGGGGTTTAGGAGCCAGCAGAGGAGCAGGGTCTGGGGGAAAGTAGCCATGAGAGGTGCAGTGAACCTGCTGAGCTTGGGGCATGCAGAGCTGAGGGGTCCTTCTTGACATTTTGTGATCCATGGAACGTGCCAGATGATCAAAGTTGGTCAGTGCTGGGAGGAACCAAGCTGCTAATTCTATTGCAGAGGGGTTTGTGTCCTCCTAACTCAGCTGCTGTGGCCAGGAGCTGAGGTCACTGCCCAGGGTGAGCTCTCAGCACCTCTCACTTGGAGAGCATCACACTCCCCTTCTAGTGGGTTTCCCTCAGTAACCCCTGAGGGCCACAGGAGGTGTTGGTGATGCTGAGAAAGGAGCTGGGGAGATCTTTTCATGCCCACACATCACGAGTGTTTGTGTTGTGGAGGAAAGCAGCTCCCAAGGGGAAAGTCCTCGCTGGCTAAGTCAAAGCAAGCCCATTACAGCCCAGATCAAGGTAAAAGGCTTTAGGAAAAGCAGTTAATGGGATGCAACTCATTAATATCCTTGTCTGAGTCTATTCTTGGGAGTGGGGCTTTGAACTGGCCTGGAAGAGACCTCGTGAGAAGCAAACTTGCTGCCCAAGGAAAGCTGGGTCATCCATGGCCCAGGGGGACACTGGTTCTGGTGGAACCCAAACCCCTCCTCTGCACACAGTTCTGAAGGTTTAAGGTTCTATGATCAGCATTAAACTGCTTTGGTGTGACCTGGGGGATGGTGTGTACTGGTTAATGTGGAAAAATGTCAGAACTGGTAGGAATTCTGAGAGTAAATTGCCTTTTTCAAAGTCAAAGTTCAACCCTGCCTATGTTGGAGGCATGACCCTGAAGGGTTTTACATTATAGAACAGCAGGCAGTAAATAAATGCAGATTTTTTTAAGCAACTGGAATGGTTTCTCCACCCCAAAGCCCCTGGTATCAGCCACCTCAACTCAGTAAAAATGACAGGAAGCAAAATTCAGTCTAGAAAATCCAGACATTCATTTTCCCCTTGGTCATTTGTAGCTTGCCCTGCAGAAAACCCCCTCGATATAACATCTAAAGAACATACATTAAGAAGACAGGGGCTGCTTCAGCTCTCCAGCTATTTAAAAATGAACTGCACGTATTCTTTATTTTGTATGAATACACTGTCATTGCTTTACAGAGTCCAGCAGATCAGTTGCATGTAAATATTACTACAGATGAACTTGCCAAACTGGAGCTCACAAAACTAGTGCATTTATTCCCAAAGCAGAGACTAAACCCTCTAAAACTCCTTAAAAAAATACATTAAAGAACGTACCACACACACACATATTGCACTTTTCTCCATATGAAATTGTTACCCCAGATACATCACACCAAAGTCTCTTCAAAGGAGCCTGTAATAAAGATAATAAAGCTCATAATGACTCTACCAGTAGTGTACACAGCTCTCTAGTGTCAGGCATAACAGAGGGGGACAAAGTGGTGCCCCGTGGATCCTCTGCCATAGTCAAAGCCTTTTATTCTCATTTGGCTTAAAGGACATGACATGAAATGTGAAATAGGCTTTTGGTTGAGGGAAGAGTCAGTTCTAAACTACATTAAAACCCACTGTAGCTCCCCCTTGCCAGCTCAGAGGAGTTGGCACGTCCTGATAACTCAAAACCAGAATTATTCTTATCTTTTGAGTCCTGAAACGCTCAGAATCCTGGAGCTGGAGGGGGTGCAGCAGGGTCTGTGTCTCCTGAGCAGCTCTCACTGCACAGGTCCTCGAGTGCTTGGTCAGAGAGTAAAATTCCAGGAGGTTTATTATGCTGTGGGGAAGGAGGAATGGAAGGACAGGACTCTTGTTGCAGTGGTGAAATGCCTGGGCTGTTATGCTGCAGGATTTTCATGCTCTTTCCCTTCCCTTTGTCAGTCACCTGAGGTGTGATGGGGTCTGTGTGTTTCATAACAAGTCTCCTTTGGAAGGAAAACCACCCAATAAACCCCTTTTCCTCTCTTGGGTATTTAAAGCAGAGCTTTCCAGCCCTCTGGATCTTGCATCACGTACGTAGTGTAGGGATGTGACCCCAGTTCCTCCAACTCTCCTTTGCTGATGCCTCGAGAGCCACCGATATCAGAGGTAGAATCATTTAGGTTGGGAAGGACCTCTAGGATCATCAAGTCCAAGCTGAGCACTTAGGGATCCAGATCAGAGCAACTGGAGCTGCCCCTGGAGCTGCAGGACTGAGGAAGAGCTGCCCCTGCCCCTTGTGAACCCTTCTCTCCTCCCCAGCAGTGACCAAAGCCCCACCACCCCTCAGAGGGGGTCTTATTGCTGTGGGTGCTGCTGGATTAGCCCCCTTTCCACACCCCCATTCTCTGTAGTGTCCAGGACCTTTGCTCACCAAGCTTTCCAGCCTCTTTTCTCCCCCCGTGGTCAGCACAGGTTCTCTGCCAGTCTTTGTGCTTTAAGGAGGCTGCAGTTGTGCTTAAGTGTCTGCTGGGCTGTCCACTGGGAGCCTCCTCCACTGCCCCCCAATATTTAAAGGCTAGAGACAAACCCCAGATTAAATCTCCCATTGATGCAGCTTTCTACACAATCCTCCCACGAGTCACAAGTTCTGGAGACACAACTGCTTGGTGAGTTATTTCTTGAAATGGTTGATACACCAACAGTTTGTGATGCTGGATATTGCTGTAATACTTTCAATATTCTCTATTTACATGAGCAATCACAACACAGAGGAAGGTAAAACACCATGTCCCACACGGTGGGACGTGTGCTCTGAAGGGACTTTGGCTACAGCAAGGATATAAATGGGGTATTTCCTACTTTCTTCAGAAAAAAAAAAAAAGCATATAGGCTGATAAAGAACTGAAAAAGGCACAGCACTATCACTTCACAGGGGTTGTTTTTTTGTCTTTTTTTAAGCTCGTTGTTTTTATCCTTTAAATTCTAAAACCCTAAATAATTGTCCAAGTATACAAAGCTCAATAAACCACCAGCAACACATACTGCAAATTCAAAACACAGTTTGTTTGCTTGTTTTTGTTGTTTTTAAAATGCAACAGAAGGATCCTTTCCAGTGATTGGAACTTCTCCAAGGCAGAGCCCTCCCCAGGGGCCTGCCTGCAAAAAGAGGGTGATTTTTTCAAAAGCCACCCAGGTGGATTTTGAGTTATTTTTTTTTAAAATGCCATTGGCTACAGCTTGATTTTTCTCATGGTACTTCTTACCTTCCATCTCTGTTAGCTAATCCTTTAGTATTCTGCTTCCCACCCTGAGGTCTCTGCAAACCACTGTCAGTTCCAGGTAGCTTCTGACAAAGTCAAGATGTCACTCAGCAGAGATCCAGGAGCTTTCCCCTTAGTGGACAATTAAAAGTTCCTTGGCAGGCTTGGGAAATGCTGTTTACTTGCTAGCAGGAGGAGGTGGAGGCTGCCTGAGGTGATCCTGGAGACTTACCCTGGAGTAGTTCCAGATCAGTGACCAGCAATTGGATGCCAAAGTGCAACTTTCTCTGAGCTCCACCTCGTGCTACTGTTCCAGGAGTATGACAGTTGCCATCAGAGCAGACCCAACTCTACCCTGAATGTCAAGGAAAACTATTGCTTTTATTGCCAGGAAGTACAATGCAACGTGCACTCGTTCTCATTTCTCCATGTGAATGGTAGATGAATGCTGAAAACCCCCTTTTTTTTTTTTAGAAGGGGTATTTCCTTCCTCTAAAATTCACCTTTTTTTCCCCTCCTCTTTCTATGCAAACTAGTTCTTTGTGGGATGAAACTGCACTACCTGTTCCCTAGCCCCTGCCACCAGCAAGAGGAGCTTCTCACCACCTCCTGCTCTTCTTCCAGTCAGGTGGATTTTTAATTCCCCTGGTAATTCAAGGGTTGTAAAATTAACCACGAACCTTGGGGGGTAGGAAGAAAAACCAAAAAAATTCCACATGCTTCTCCATTTGTCCTGTGTTAGTCACCCCGTGGCATTAATTGACCAGGACGTAGCCACTGTGCTGGGGATCCACAGTCTCCATCATCTCACAATCAAAGAGTCCAGGCAATTCTGAGAGGGTTAATGCATCGTAGCTGGGGTGGGAGTCGGGGGGTGCTGGGCTGCTCTGGCTGTCAGGCAAGGCCACGCTGCTCTGCTCTGCTGGGTCCAGGGAATACTGGCACTGGTCTGGGTAGTCTGGCTCAGGAGAGGGGCCACCAGTCTGATAGGAATACTGTAGGGACTGGGGGGGCTGCTGCACCTGCACTGGTGGGGACAGACGTGACGAGCTGGTGACCTGGGAGGGGGGCAGCGGGTCCAGCTGGACCTTCTGGTACTGGCTGAGGAAGGGGTCGTATTGCATTTGTTCTGAGGAAGGCTCCAGCACGGGGCTGAGGGGCTGCTGCAGGCTGAACTGGGGGGGCTGCTGCTGCTGCTCCTCCTGGGCTGCAAGTGGCAGTTGGCTCGACCTGGGGTAGGAGCTCTCAGCGATCTGCATCTGGTTAAAATAGGCCTGGAGCTGGGACTGCTTCTGCAGGAAGAGGCGCTTCTGCTGCAGCCTGGGTCAGGGACAGAGACAGCAATTAGCTTGGGCTTGGAAGTGTTAGGGCCCAGCCCATGAGCCCTGCGTGCTGGTCACTGCTGCAGCTCCAGCAGGGGATGAGGAGCAGCACAGGAAAACTCCTGGGCAATCCTCTCTATTACATTTCACAGCAACCCAGCATCTCCACCTCTCAGCTGAGTTTGTACATCTCCATTTGATAACCTTTTTAGGCACCTAGTGAATTCTTCCTGTGCAATCAAGTGAAGCCCATGCATTGTTTGATTGTGTTGGCCAAGAAGAAAATGCAGTGTGTTCGTATTTGAAGCCTGCTCTGTGGAGCTTGGGAGCTGAAGAATTGAGTATTTCTGGCTAGTAACAGGAATGAACAAAGGCTCCTTCCCTCTCTGTCTTTTTCTTTGCTCCCTCATTGATGAAACTTTATGGTTTTGACTCTTTACAACAGAGTCTACAACCCAAGGCAAGGTTGTAGCCACCTCTGACAAATTCCTGTGCTACAACACAACTCCCCAAGCATGCAGCCCTTGAACTCAGCAATTAAAATCTTGTCTGCTATAACATGTACAGTTATAAGAGGACACTTCAAATCTATCTGCTCTTTACTGTGACTTTTTCAGGGATGTGTCACTTTTAAACTGATCTTGTACGACAAGAAATGGTTCTTTTATTACTCTGGAGAGTAAGAATAAATAACTTATCTGCATAGTTCCAAAAGCTTCTCACCTGTGCTCCTGCAGCTGCTGTTCCAGACTCCGGGGCAGTTCTTTGCAGTAGAGCTGGCAAGTATTCTGAGCTTTGGACAGGAGAGTGGGTTTCTGCAAGGAAAAAAGGGCTGTTATAAACTGCATTTGATTTAATGCATGAGTGCAGAAAGCAAGAGAAAGAAAAAACTTTATAAACTAAAGCTGTATGAAAACTGGTTTTAAAAAAAAAATGGAGGGGGTCAGAAGTTGCAGGGGGTCAGAAGTGGCTCCTCAGATGGTGATGGGGATGCAGCATAGATAATAGGTATTCCCTTCAAATTGCTTTAATAGCACTATGCAGTAACAGACTGAGTAGGAAAACAGAAGAAATCTGGTATAATTTGTGTCTAATCAGGGGCCATGGCTGACAAAAGAAAAATACAGCATAATTTCAAATTGAGCTGTTCACTAATAAAGGTTTGGGCTGATTTTCCTAAGTAATAAGATTTAAAAGGCTGGTCTGTTGTGCAGTAAGAGCTGCTGGTTCAATTCAGAGGGAGACGTGGTACCTGGAGCCTGTGTTGCAAGTACTGGGTTTCTAAGCTCTGCCTTCTGGACAGTGCTGGGGGATGTGCACCATTAGGGAAAGCAGATGCAGCTTCCTCCTGCTGCTGCTGAGCTGCTTCCTCCTGCAGAGAGAAGAGGAACAAGTTTCATCCCCACAAAAGGCTTTTCTACCTCAACTCTTTCTTTAAGGATTTCCCCTGGCAGAGGTTTGAGAGTTGCCATCTGGGCTGGTCTCTGGTGTCACAGGAGCCTAAATTACACAGCTCTGAACTATCTGTGCTGCAGAATGGCAAGGGCTTAGGTATGGAACTGAAATGATATTATATATATGATAGATTTTCTGTCTTGCCCTCTGAAATATTAAATGTACATCAACTGAGAGATTCTGGTGCAAACATCACAACTTTGTGGCTGCCAGAACTGAAGTTTTCCAGCAGTCAGAAAGTAAGAGCTGGAACTTTATCTGGAACATGAGGTGCTTACAGTGGCCTGTGTGCTTCTTACCCCTTTTATTCCTGGGGTTTAGCAGAAACTTAATTATTCCTGTTTGCTGGGACCTGTTCTGTTTTGAAATAAATAACCACAGAGCTGGTAGAAGCCATTTAGCATTTCACTACAGCTCACTTCTTACTATTATACCAGACTAATTCCAACAGGGAAAGGTGTAATTGAGAGAGAGGTTTGTTAAAACATCCTCCAGATTAAAAGCAATAATAAAAGGCTGGATTCTGAATTCTAAATGCAAGAAAGCTAACAAGGCCAAATCACTGACACCACAAGGTGGTAAAGGCTTGCCTGCAAATACTCATTCTATGTTCTGCAGAAGATGGAAAGGAGAAGAGGGAACTTTCTCTCTAAATGAAGCTTTTCTGTTTTCCTCTCCTCCTATCTCCCAAAGCATTAACACTTGAGAGATGGATTTTTCTGGCTGAAGTACCTGCTGAGGACTATTAATGAGGTCCTGCAACTGGGTGGCAGTTGATGTCAGAGAAGGTTCTTCTTCTGATCCCATCTGTTCATAGAGCAACTGGACTTTGTTCAGTTCCAGGATCCCTTTGGTTCGTGCCAGGTTCTGGAGGTGCTGTCTAAATGCTACAATTCCTGGGGGAGAGCCGAACAAAAACCCTTGTGAGAAAATCAGTGTGGGTAGCAAAGTAAATGTGAGAGAAGCTGAGGAACAACCAAGTGACAAGGTGGCTCTGCCTGGAGTGCATTTCCCACCTGTGTGATGTCCCTGACAATGGTTACAAGGCCATGGTTGTGCTCACCTTGTGTGAGGGAGGTGTCCGAAGCCCTGCGCCCCTCGCGGAAGCTGACGGGGGAGCGGTTGTGGGTCTCCCTCTTCTGGGAGCTGAGTGCCTGCATGGCTGGGTTGGCAGGTCTCAGCCCTAGGAAAGGGGGTGTCATTCGGGGTGCCTGTTGGGTGGTTAGCACCATTTCTTTCAAGGAAGGGGTGTCCTCCAGGAATTTCATGTCTCTCTGGATGGATCCCATGTCGTACTCGGAGTCGATGCTGCCCAGGGAGGAGTTTTCATCCAGCGAGTAGACTTTAGCTGGGATAAAAAACAAAAGGCAGAATTGAAGTGCAGCAGGAATTTAGCAAAGGAAGTGCCACAGTTATTCCTGCCAGGAGTGACTGTCTGAGAGGAAACAAAATTAAAAATTAAGGTTCATAAAGTAATTGTCATTTAACACCAGAATGGGGACCTGCTGCTGGTTTTTAGATTATTGCAGCAAGAAGATGCTCTCCAGATGATGTTCTCCAGCACATCTTCAGAGGACACTTAGTTATGTGAAAAAGAACAAGCCAGAGCTGGCCACATTTACCAGTTGCTGCTACTGAGGTTGTATATGATTGTATATTTGCTGTACAGCAAGTTTTGGGGTGTTTTGTCGTGGGTTTTCCCCCCCCTTTGGCTTTTATAGCAAATGCCAAGTGACAAATCCAGGCAGCTTTGTCTTGTGCTGGTCACTCTGAGTGTTTTTCATGCCAGGCTGATTAGATTGAGTGCTGAGAGCAGCTTTGCTGGGTCTGTGCTAACTCCTCTACCTGTGCCTGGCACCATCACCAGCTGGTTGGTGACTTCAGCCAGGGTGTGACGTCTCTTCCCACAACGAGCTGCCTGGAGGGCAGCAAATGCCTGAGCAGGGTCATCTTCTGCCTCTCCTTCTGTCTCTATTCCTTCATCAATAGAGGTTTCCATCATGCTGGTAGGCAGGGACTGGCATCCTTTCCTCATCACCATGGGAGGTACAGGATCCAGCAGGCAGCCGTTGACCTACAGGCACAGGAGAGATGGAGAACTTTCAGTTCTGGATATTTAAAGTGTGTGAAATTCCCTATAATCTACTGGGTTAAGTAAGACTTGTTAAGAATTCACTGGGACAAAGCTCCAGATGGGGTCATCACTGGCATTCTCTTAGTACTCAGCTTCCTAAATCTAAATACTCTCATTTCTACCAATACTTTGAGCATCAGTGAAATAATAATGCTTTATAAATATTTTGAGCATCAGTAAAGTGATAAATATTTTGAGCATCAGTGAAATGATAAATATTTTGAGCATCAGTGAAATGATAATGCTTGCATGGGAAAATTCTAGCTCTGCTGCTTCTAATTTAATGGATGATATCTTTAAGGTTAATTTCTCACACACTTTACTTTCCATTTGTGACCTTCCTAGTCAAGTGTCTTTCACTCATTTGGCAATGAAAGATTATTTAGTGAAGTGCTGGAAAGGAAAAAGAGAATCAATACCCTGTGGGCAGCTGCCTCTCTGCACTTTGCCATGGCAGCTGGATCAAAGCTGGGGAATTTTTAGTGGACATGTTCTATAACACTTAAAACACTGAATATTCCCAAGTCAATTGGGATTTGACACCTCACTGGAGTCACCATTTGTTGACCTGCTCTGGCCAAACTGCATCTCTTAAAAAAAAAAAGCAGAGGATGCAAAATAAAGTTTGAAATGTTAATTTCCACGTGTCTTTGAACTGCTTTTGGCTTTCCAGCCACATGGCCACACAAGGAGTTACTCAAAGCAGGGATGAGAACAAGGCCACGCTCTTAGTGTTGGGCAGTAGAAGCTTTGAAATGGCAAATGTGAAATCAAACCCCAAGTTGGCAGCAGGCAAAAGATCATATGAGAAATTAAAGTTCTAATGGGATGTGGTGTGAGGGAGAACAACAAAAGGTTGGACTAGATGATCCTTGAGGTCCCTTCCAACCTGGCATTCATGAGAATAATAATTATATACTTCACAAATGTAATTTTTTGTTGTTTCCCTCACAAAAGCTCTGCTAACTCCATGTATTTCACTTTTTGCTACCCTGCAAAGTTAAATTCAGGGAAAGAGGCACAATGTGTTTTGTCCAGCTAGTCCAGGAAATGCATAAATCAGGTGTTTAGGTACTAAAGGTCTTTGTGTTTGACTTGCTTCCCATCCTGAGAGGTTCCCCAGGACTGAGAAGGTTTTGGGGACAGCATCTGCTTAGGAAGTGCTTGGGAGCAGGTGGAGAACACTGTGTCCTGCAGAAAAAGGGCACTTAAAGCAGAGAGCAGCAGCAGGGTTCTCCAGCTCAGCTACCTGCAGGGCACAGGAGGTGGACTGAGGTCAATGAATGACACTGGTTTGTATGAGCAAATGCTCTGGCCCTGGCTCTGCTCTGTGCTAGAATCATGAAACCTGTCAGGAGGAACTGTCTTTAATTAATTACTGGAGAGCTCCTACCCCAGGCTGTGCTTTCCCAGGCAGTAATTGAAGAGGCAGCAATCCTGTTTAGCCATAATGATTTCTGACACAGCAGTGAGGTGATTTTTAAGCTGTACCTTTGGTGTCTCAACTCTTTCTTCCTCCATAAATGCTGCCTCTCCCTGGCAGCTGGATGGAGGGAATGAAAAGGCTTCTGCTCCTGGAGCTGAGGGGAGACCTGGGGACTGCAACAACCTGGCATTTTGGGAATGCAGACTGACAGGGGGTACCACAGCCTGGGCCTGGAAAAGATATTTACAACTTCAGAACAGCTTTAGGTAGGAAACAACATACAAAGTCACAAAGTAAACCCAGACAACACCTCAGCCCATTTCCAAAGCAGGAGAAGTGTAAGATTGATTTCCTTGTTCTTGACAAGTTCCAGTCTTAGTCTTTGGACTTTGAAACAAAACACCACCAGCCTGAAATGCACAAACCAACCCCAAAAGTCATTAAATTAGCTACTTGTTCAAGCTGAGCACTTCCCAGCAGTGAAGTGTTTGGGACCTTTGGTGCCCTCCAACTTCTGCCATGCTAGGATTTGTTTTTATGTTCACTCCAGCAGCACAGTTGGGATTTGTCCTGGAAGTGGAGTCTGGGCACTTGCTCTGGAGAGCAGCAATGCAGTATCCAGGGGGCTGTGAACTTGAGAGAGTATTTCCTTGAGACCATGATAAATCTGAGTCATCTTAGGCCATGTCTTTCATGTTTCCAGTTAGGCATTAAGAGAAATCAAAAGCTGTGTCATGTCTGTGTATCTTAATGAAACAAAAGAACATGTAAAAAAAATACCTGAGAATTACTGGAATAAGACTCAATAAACTGTACATGGCCTTTCTGAAGAAGAAAATTACTGGGAAAGAAGCAGAGTGAACAACCTTAAAGCCTGTGCTGAAAGAGTCAGTATCAGAGAGGTTACTAAGTGGTCAGCCTTCTGCAGTGGAAGGGCTGGCACCAGATGGAACAGGATTGCCCTTGATAAAATATATGTGACATCCTTAAATCAACTGGTCACCACCTTGGCTCTATGCACAGAAAGGTTTTGTAGCCATGCTGCAAAGTCTCCCATGAAACTAAACTCTTGCTGGGTCACAAAGTGGTGCAACTCTTAAATGAAATTACATTATTTAGGAACAGAGCTCTGGGGCTTGAGCCATTGAGACTCTTATGACAATGATATTTTTATTGGGTGTTTAAGGTATCACAGTGAATTGGCATCTTGATCCTAATATTTTCTTTTGGGTACCTCTTTACTATTCTTTGCCACGCTTCATTTCATGGGAGACAGAAAGTGTCCCTAGAGAACAGCAGGGGAGGCAGGGATTTTATTTTCAACAGGCCCCTTTGGAGTGACTGTGTTTATAACACCAGGCAGAGCCTGCAAGCTTTTAGCCCCCAAGCTAGCACAGCTCTCCAGAAATTCAGCAGCTCGTCTGTCAATCACATTAAAAGATACTCCAAGTCTTGCACAGTCTCCAGAAATGGTATTTCTCTAGCATTTTAACCCATGACTTCCCAGCCAAAGGTTTGAAGCTCTCCCAAGTGGCAGCACTCCAGCCAGAAGCACAAGCACAGTACTTTCCCTTTAACTGGGAAATGAACTGGCAGGGAAGGTTAAACCACACAGATACCCAGTAAAGCCCAAACCATTGTTTGCATGTTGGGCTGCAGAATGCAGTCAGCTTCTCTTTCTCAGTCCAGATTTATCCAGACCCCTCCAAACTATTTTTTCCTTCTTTTTTTGGGGGGGAGGCAGCAGGAGCATTTGTAGGAGGGATGCCAGACAACTGATTTGTCACCCCACAAATCCAACAACGTCTTTCCCAAACGATCCAAGTCTACATGCTACAGAAATCAGGAAAAAAGCAATGGATTTGGGTGAATCTGTGCAGAAACACCCTTCTGAAGGGGGAGAATGTCTTGCACAGCCTTTAGCCCCCCTCTGCTGGGAATGAGACCTCACCTTGGCTACTGTCTGCTCAGCAATGGTGCTCGGGCGCCGCTGACGAGCGTCGAGTCTCTGCTCCACGGGGAAGCTGCTCCGATGGGATTTGAGCCTTTCCACTAGCAAGTAATAGATAGCAGCAAAGTGGTTATAACTCTTGTTCTGCAGGGACTGGAAAAGGGAAGCACAAACGTGTGAGTGCAGCCAAGTATGTGTTGGCTTTTCTGTGCTACAACACCAGGAAGAAAAAATTGCCACCGAGGGGAAAAAAAAAAGAAATATATTTAAGAGGCAGCAGGTAAATGTTGTTCTGAACTGAGATAATTCCAAACCAGGCAAAGAAAAGCATCAACCATAAGTTCAGTGACAAGCTCACAGGAGCTCGCTGAGTTCTGGGCTGCACCAGCTAACTTCAGGTGCTCTGAACCCTCAAAGATTTGAGCTCCATTCCAGGTCACTACAGCAATGGGGAACTGAGCCCCTGTGAAGCAGAGAAACTGCTCCCTTCTAGCAGACAGTGCTCAAACTGCACCCTCCACATGGTTTAAAGTATCAACCATCCTAAAGGAAATATTATGTAAACTCCACAGGGACTCTTGGCATTTATGTCTGGGAAGAGGCATGATATGAATTGGACAGAGGCATTTAACTGCTTATTGCTCTTATGCTCCTTTTTGAATTTCATTTTCCACCCTCTCAGAGGTTCAAAATAAATTTACTTATCAGCTCTGACTTCCCCTCCTCTCTCTTCATGTGACAAGTGATGATCTGTTCAACCCCACCCAGGAAATCTAACAGTGTGGAACTTAATGTGGCTCCTTTAGTTTATTTTTGTGCTTGAGAATCAATTTCTCTAACAAACAAGTCTGTAGAAATGATCAATAGTAAGCAGCAGCAATTATTGCCCTTGTAACAGGCAGCCCTATGGGGCTACTACCATCTTTTATACAGTGCATGCTCTATTTTGCTGAAAGCAATTGCAACATCATTTTATTTTTAACGTGTGCTTGTTTAAATTAAAGTAAATAGTTCATACACTGAAAGAACAGCACCTAGTCCTGGGATATATGACCAGAACACATGATATTCTTCTCCATAATTTGGATTTCTGCCCCAGAGGAGCATCCTTTTGGTGCTGCCTTTTCACTGACATGTTTTGCTCTCCGGCCCCAGGCACACAGTGATGTTGTCTGGGGGCCCACCACACTCTGTGTAACACAGATACCTTCTCTCTGCTAGGGAAAACCTCCTGGAGGGATGTCTCTCCTCTTCTGGGACAGACTGGGACACCAGGAGGACGTGGAGGCAGCAGCACAGCACATTCAAAGTGTTTGCCCAGGTTTTACCAGGTAAAATACACCACCAGTTTTTTTGTTGTGTTGAAATAAAGTTGTAAGCAACTCAGGTAATAAGTTCTAGTCATCAAAACAAACCAGGAGACCTTCCCCCCAGGAGTCAAGCATCTGTTTGAGTCTGGTTTACCTCAATGGTTTTCTGCTGGTCTATCCCAAGGCTGTGCATTAGTCGTAAGACCTGCTCGTTGTACTCTCCAAGGGCAGGTTCATTCTCCTCTCCTGGAGGGTAGAGAACAGGTCTCTGGGCAGGGACCTCCACAAGCATCCACTTGTGCTCCTTGATCTGGGCAATAGTTAACCTTTTGGAGGGGTCTAGGACCAACATTCTTCTAATCAGATGTTCACACTCTGTCGAGTAAAAAAAACCCCAATAAAATTACCAACCTGCTCATCTATTCACCTGACACCCACCAGTAGAGAGCACAACAACAGGAAGCTGCCTGACTTCTGGGCTAAAGACATTTCCTGGAGGCTAAAATAACCTCTCAAAACAACATTAAAAAGTCACATTAAGGCCCAAACCCTCAACTTCTCCCACAGGAGGGTGACAGGAATATTTAATACCTCTTTGAAGCTGCTTGTGCTGTTAGAGAGAATATAAAAAATGTAATAAGCAGATAACAGAATAAGCAGATAACAGAATAAGCAAATAACAGAATATATAATAAGCAGATAACAGTGTATATAATAAGCAGATAACAGAGTATATAATAAGCAGATAACAGAGTATATAATAAGCCAAGGTTTACCACACCAAGAGCATTAAGAGGACACCCTGTTACCTTCTGACATAAAATAAGGGATCCTGAACCTTCCTTCAAGAACTCGTTGCCTCAGTATGGGGAGGGTTGGTCCATCAAATGGCAATGCTCCACAGACCAAGACATACAGAACTACACCCATGCTCTGCAAAAAAAGAGAATATTTCCTTTCATATTTCAAGCTCCAAGCAAACCCTCCGAGGCTGCCCAGCCAAATCCTGTCACAGGAGAAATTAAACTGATATTCTGCAGAAATGGGGCATTTACAGCAAAAAAAAGGAGTTAAATCTGTGGAGATCCCTGAGCATTAGGAACACTCAGCTAACCCCAGAGGGCTGGGCTTGCAGTACCTTGTGCTGACAAGCAGGGAAGCTGAGCTGTAATGGGTTAGGGACTCTGGCTCTAGCAGGAAGCTCCACGCAGGTGCCTGAATGATACCTGAAAAGTGAGTCCCAACTTGAGGTGAGAATTAAGAGAGAACTTTTTATTCATCTCAATGAATAAATCAAAACCAAACCTCAGACAGCAGCCACTCAAAATAAGCTGTCACCTTTTACATGCATTAATTTGCAAAGCCCTGGGTAAGAGGCACACTGGTAACTTCACGAGGAGCCAGCTCTGACTGCCAATCAGTTGGCACAGAAACCCACAGCTCTGCATCTCCCAAGGGGAAAAAGCACCTTGAAACTAAGTACCCAGAGATTTAAAATTATATATATTGTAAAAAGGCACTTCCTTCCTTAACCTGCCCCAAAGTGGCTTGTTGCATTCCTCCTGCAAGCTTAGCACCTTCAGCAGGACTGGATGTTGCAAAGAGCTGCAGAATCCTCTCTGAAAATAAGTGAAGATGAGGAGGATTTTCTCTTATGCAAACACAGGTGCTCTTCTTTGTGGGCAGGCAGATTCTGGGGATGATTTAGGGTCTTATATATATTTATAGAATATTTACCCAAGTTCAGAGAGCCACTTGTGCCATTCAAATAGTGTCCTGAAGCAGTGAGTGTAGCTGAGGTCTGCTGGAGGTTTATTCACCAGTTAATTAAAGGTTCAGAAAGGCTGTAGCCTTTTTTTTTAGCTACATGTGTATGTATGTATATAGAGATATGTGCTTACACACAAATATATGTATTTGTTGATGCACTTAGCTTCATTTAAATGAGATAAGGTGACTTTAATAGGCACCTGGATAGGTAACTTCAATTCCATCCAATGTTTAGAGACATTCTATGACACCCAAGAAATAAAGCTGGAGAGGAACAGCTTGTCTGCAGCTTAAGGAAAAAAATCAAAGGTGATTTCTTGGTTACAGTTTCCTAAAAGGTGACTTGAATGCAGTATAAATAAAGAATAATGATACCCAGATATCCAGCTGGGGTCCCTCATATTGCTGTCCTTCAAAGACTTCTGGGGCTGCATAGGGTGGGCTCCCACACCACGTTGTCAGGGGCTCTCCACTCTTATAGAAGTTTCCAAATCCAAAATCTGGGGAGAAATTAAGAGGAAAGTCACATGACAAAGAATAATTCTATGCCTGGACTAGGCCCAGAAGCTCCTTTTCATTTATGCAAGGCTCTATCACAAATCCTTTTATTAGTACTCCCACTGAAAATATTTATTGGGATGCTGGATGCCCTAAACTTCTGTTTTCATGACAAGTACATCATTATTATCACACCCTGCAAAACTTCACAACCTGTAGGAGTTTGGAGTAAACTTGTACCAGTTTGTTACATCCAACTTTATAAACAGCTATCACTGAAATTCAACAAACTGACAATCAGGGAGACATAAGAGCTCCTGTGTCTGCCAGAAGATATCTGAGACTCAGCACTGGGTCTGAGATCTCCTGAGTTTTCTTTAGGTGCTCTCTAGCCTGGAACACACAACAAATTTGGACAAGATCCCCAATTTGAATACACTCCTCACTGTGTATAACACACAAGGCTCTTACTCAGCAGGCTTTAAATAAAAGCAGTGTTTGCATACACCTGTTCACACCATGAATCAAGAGTTTTCTCCTGGAATTGAGTGAAGCCAACACTTGTCCCTGATGCTCCCAGCAGCACCACGCTGTATTCACCCTGGGACAACAAATGCTGTTCATATTAAAGCAAAGAATGAGGAGTTCTCAAGCAGATCTAATAACAGGGACAAATACTCTTTGGATTTAAGGCTTTCAGGCAAACTGGCTTCAATTGACTCCCTGGTCAGCTCCATCTCCAAAGGAAATCCAGAGTGGACATGCAAAGACTGGCAAGCAGTGACACTGTTGATGTTCCTCACTGGCCTATTCCTGTGTGGACAATGATTTAGCTGTCCCCTGCCCCTTTTTCCACAAACTGTGCAGCAGAAGGTGACAGAAGATGCTCCTTTTAAGGTAATAAAGCTTTTCCCCTGGTAGCTGCCCAGGCTCCTGCAGAGTCCTGGTGCGACTCGAGGAATCTGTGAAAGTCAACAGTGCTGCTAAAGAGCACTCAGGCTGTTGGTTTAGTGCTCTCCAGCCCTGAATACCTCAGAGGTTTGTTAATTCAACGTGGCACTGGGATCAGCAGATAGCACAGCTGATAAAACACTGTGGTTAGCACAGGACAGGCACTGCTGGTACCACTTGGTTTCCTCCTGTTTGTCCAGGTTGTGTCCCTCAGAGGCTCTCCTGTCATACATCAGAAGCTATAAATCCACAGAACCCTCAGAAATCAAAGCAATAAGAGATATTCAACAAAAACTTCCCAGGCTTAGAGTTAACCTTGTTTTAGAGCAGCATCATGGACACTGAATCAAACTACTTAGACTGAGCTTACCAGTAAAGGTATTTGGTGGCTTTCCTAACAGAAGGACACAAAAGCTCCTCAATATTTACTTTAGAAAATTAACATTAAAAAGTTCTTTTAATGGAACTCTTCCTGCAACATATATCAAAAATGAAAATAGGTGAAAGAAGCTGTTCTGGGAACACCAGAAGAGGCTTTCAGAGCATTATTTTCATCTTGCTTTCAAGATTTTCTTTAGCACAAAATAAGCTATGGAATCATAGAATAATTTGGGTTGAAAGGGACCTAAATTAGGAATAATATTATTTTAAAAATTAATAGAGATGTCCCTAAATTAATATTGTAGTCTAGATAATTAACAGACTTTGTTATAAAAGAACTGTCTTACACTACTGTAAATATCTGGTAGAGGTTCAAACTCCACCATCAGTCCAAGGTCTCTGTATGAGCTCCAAGTCAGAAGATCTGACACCCAGCCCCTCAGTGATGAACTTCTGGGCCTTGTCCATAGTCAGAGAGCCCCAGTGCTATCAGAAGGAGGCCACAATGCCAGAGGGACTATCTGAAGGTCAGAGCTCCCAGGGGATCCACAGCAGAGCCATGCCCAGCAGCTGCAGAGCAGTTATGCAAGGGGACCCTGGCAAGTGAACCCTCTCTGGAGCTGCAAACAGCCAAGGTCAGCTCAGATTCCAGACCCACCTAGAAAACACTAACCATACCATTCATGCCACCTTTCCTTCTACAGCCTCCTTCAGCTCTGGAAAAAAAAGTCAAATTTAGCTGGAAGAGAGGGAAACAAGAAAAGCTTCTACCAAAAAATGCCCCAATCTCTCTCACCTGCCTTTTTCCTATCACACCTAGACTTTGGTTGTGAGCTTTTTTCATCCTCTTTGAGGAAAGTCTCCAGACATTGTCCTCACACCTAACTGGCTTGGCAACCTTGACAATACTTGAGGAGACATGAAGCAATTTCTTCTCTCAGTAGCATTTTGCTGTCTGTGTGGGTGTCATTAAATCTGATCTCTCCCTTGGCTTATCTGAAATTTGTCACATTTTCAACATCCCCTTAGCACTGCAGATAAATATCAATCTTTTATCTGTGAGCTGCAGCTACTGCTCAGGTGCCACCCTCATAAATCCTCCTGTCAGGTTTACAAGCACATGAAGGTGTATTTGTAAGCACAGCCATAGAAGGCATGACCTGCTTGGAAATACACAAGATTTCAGTTCCTAAGAAGGTGAAACTCTTTGGCTACCCACACTGGATTTAATGTTAGATATTTGGTGATTGTGAACACATGGAAGCCACTTTGTGTGGACAAAACAGAGACTTTAAGTTTGATGGATCAATATAAGAGAAGTTTTAGGTTTATGTTACAAATCAGATTTGGGTTTTTTTCCAAGTATCTTTACATGCTTAATTTTGTGACATGTAATAATTTCATTTATGATTAGCACAATAACTCAAGAGCAAGGACATCTCAGAACTGAATGGCATGATCCTTGCAAGGCTCTTATCTTTGCTCCTTATCTGAGAACTTACATCATTGAGACAACACTTGACTGGCTGGAACAGCAGCAACTGGGGGTCTTGGGACAGCAGAGATGATGAAGTTTTATTAGGTAAATCCATGAATGAAAGGTCTATAAATTGATAGTAGAAGGAGCAGCCAAGGATGCACTCTGTGGAAGGACTAATACAATAATCCTGGCTGCTGGGTTTGGGGCCAGCCTGGTATAGTCTCCCTGTCACTGCTAGAAGGATCTGACCCAGAAATCCTCATGGGTCTGTCAGTTTTATCTAAGAGTATGTGTCTTATAAACCTGGAAAATGGTTCCTTCACTCTGTCTTTGACCTGCAGCTGTAAAACTTCAATTTCTTCCCCATTTCATGGACAAGGAACACCAGTATCCTTCAGGAATGAATTTCTGCTGGAAAAATGGCATGCATTGCTAATACAGAGCACACAAGAGCCAGACACCTGACTAATTCACACTGGACCTTTTCATGTAGCATAGCACTTAAAACCAGTGCTGCAGATTGCAGCAAGCTGCTCTTATCTTTAGAAATCCAATTATATTCTATTGTTGGCCAGAATAATTACCTGTGCAGGGAGAGCAGCTTGATTTGTCAGGGTAGAGAAATTATTATGGTTACCTCTTTTGGTTCCCATTATGCTTTCTACACTTGTGGCTTCAAATGATGTTAAACCATTGCCTAAGAACCCAGGAATTCAGAGCAGCCATGAAAAGCATTTCAAAGAAGAAGTTGAGGATTTAGAGGGATGCTGGATGCTTGGCCCATTGGGCTTCCTCAATTCTTAATTATTGCCCTGTCAGTTTAGTTGTCCCACTTTTTGCAGTGTTAGAATGGGCACAGTTCAATTAAACACAAAACAATCACTAGTCCCTCATTTCTCTCTCTCCACCTTGTTTCTACTTTGCAACTGCTGCTCTACCACAACCTCTGGATCAAAGTAACACTTTTAAACCCAAGAACATCATTAAGATTTCTCATTTAAGACAAAGGGGTTTTAAGAACATCACTGATGTTTAAGGGAAAAATGTGGCAAAAAAACCCCCCAAAACATATGCCAGCCACTAAATACTAAAAGGACTGAAATTGGACTTGTTACCAGAGAAGTGAGATTATATAATAGGGTGATCTGAATGGGCACATTAAATAAAGGGATGATCATCTGCAGCATTGTGCTCAGCTGAATCAACTCTGGCTTTGTGCAATCTGCAAATATTGGCTCTCAACATTTGCACTACTTTGTTTCTCAATCTCATCACTCCCTTTAGAATAAGCTGGAATTTGGAAGGTATCATTTTTTTGAACATACACCATTTAAACTGAGTCTGTTCTCCTGTTCAAAATGGAAACAAACTTCAGATCTGAGAAATGGGAGCTCCCTGCCAGAGCCACTGCAACTTCTGCTCTGCATCCACCAGGATGAGGTGGCCTCTAATTTGTACCTCTGTGAATCCTTTTGAAGGGGTACTCGCTCCAGAGCTATAATTAATCTCCTCTTCTAAAATTACCAACAGAATTCCATCTGCCTGCCTTCATGGATCTTTTGTTATCCTAGTAATACGAGCAAAGGAGATAATGGGGAGAGAGGTGCTGATAAAGGCAAGGTATGAGTGTGTTGGAAACAAACCTGACCCACTTCATGAACTGAATGCTGATCAGCCAGCTCTGACGTCAATGCATATTTTACTGTCCACCAGCAAGAGAAACCAGCACAACCTCCTTCAAAATAACAGTCTCTCCTACCTCATCTGCTTCAAACACAACAGCTTTGCCATATCGAGGTGACAGGGTTTCTGCAGGCACCTGAATCTGGCAGGTTAGTGGGGCTGGAAGCTTACAGAGAGGAGCTCACTGGGGCACCCTCCGTTCAGAGCTGGTTGGAGTGGTCACAAATGCACAGATGTTGCAGTGCAGGGACAACGAGCAAGTGCTGGTGACAGCAGAGTGGGAGGGATCAGGAAATAAAGGCTAATGTCTAGGACTCCTTCAAAAAACCAGCAAATCTTTACAATTTGAACAATTCAGCTATCTACAGGTAGTAACAAAGAATCATTGAGGTTGGAAAAGACCTCCAGGATCAAGTCCAACCTTCATCCAACATCTCCCTGACCTCCAGAACATGTCCCAAAGCTCCACATCTCCTCCTTTGGTGAACCCCTCCAGGGATGGGGACTCCATCACCTCCCTGGGCAGCCTGGGCCAGCCACAACCTTCATCAGTGGACATTTTATCTGATTAACACCTTCTTTTATGTTACTTATGCTAGAATGTAACTTGGCTTTTGCTCCCAACTACCTCTTATCTTCTAGAAAGTATCAAAGCTCTCACCCCAAGATCTTTACACATCTTCTGTTTCTTACCCAGTCATTAACACTAAAAAGATCCTTTGAATTCTCTCCATCCTCTTCCTTTTAGAGCATTAACAAAAAAATGATTAAATTTCAGCCCAGCCTCTCTGTTTAAGCATAAAAGGTGGCAATCAACTCACACTTTTAGGAACATTTAGCTTTGAATCCTAGTTTATTCTCCTGGTAGCTGAAATACAGAGGAAACTTATGCATGTTTCTATAGTTGACTTTAAAAAGGTTCTAATTTTAAAGAGTAGGAGTTTCAACCTAAGTCTTAGAGGCATCAGAATGAATCAAGAGGTCCACTGGAAGTTAGGAAGAGCCTGGAATGTATCCATGTGGATTTCAAGCTCTTGGAGGGATCAGCAAGGGCCAGTCCTTGGTGTGCAAACACCACCACTGCAGAGCTTTCTATCAACCCAATTCATCAGTTGCTGGGTTGTTTTTCAATTGCTAGATTAATCTGAATTATACAGTAATTGTGGCTATCAGAGTTGGGATCTTGGCTGCCCTTTGTTCTTCCACCGTTTGATGAATGAACCATGGAGAATATGAACCAGTGGAAGAGACTGTTCTCAGGGCTCTGCACAGCACCAGATAACTCCAAAATCACAGATAAATCATCCTGGGGAATTCACCATTTTATCTCCTTTACAGAAAAAAAATTAAACTACTGACTCAGCACAAATCACTACAGAGTTTCCAGCAGTCCCAACTTTCCTCCAGCTACTTTATCACCAAAGCTGGACACAGGAATTTCTATCAATCCAATAAAGCCTGACAAAGACACATGAAAGAATCAAACCACATGAATCACTGCCAGCTAATGTGCTCATTTACATACAGACCACCTGTAATTAACTCTCTGTAGCACAGAGGTAGAGCACAAGAGCAGCTAAGGGAAAAGAGAGCAGCTGATGGAATCTAGCAACCACCACTTATCAAGGCTTTTATTGGAGTCCCTGGAGAACCTCTGCATTGAAATTCCCTGTGCCAGAGCAGCTCACATCTCCAACCTCCCCTCAGTTAAGGGCTCTCCTGAGATCCTTTGAAGCTGTTTCTGTGAGCCTGGGTCATGCCTGCTCTGCAGTGCTGAGGGAGGCAGGGAACCTGCAGTGCTGGGGCCAGCTAGGGAAGGGGTACCTCTGAACACAGCCCCTCAGGAGGTCTGGGAGACTGTGCCAGGCTGGAGGTGACAAGCACTGTGCAGAACACTCATGTGAGGGAGAGAAATTAAAAGGGATGGAGTGGTGGTGAAAACTGGGAGAGCAGCAGCAGATGAGAAGGCAAGGAAAGAAAGCACTGATGAACAGCAGCACAAAAATCCCCTTAATGCTGTTCAGTTACTCAAGGTGGGGTCTGTGTAACCTGCAGCATTTACTGGAGCCCTATGTTGTCCTAGTAAATACAATATATGTCAGTCACTATCCTCCAGGTGCTGACTGGCAGTAGCTGCTGGAAATAAAGGCAAATGAGAAAAGTAAAAACACTCTACAGATGGGGGTGCTGATGAAGCTGCTAGATTAAAGCTCAACCAAGTACCCAAACCCTTGCACTGCTAAATTCAGCCTTATTACCAGTATGTGTGAGCAAACAGTGCAGGTGACCCTGGAAATTCTCAGAATTCTGAGACACCACCCCCAGTTCAGTGTTATTAGTTATTAAACTGGGGCCACTTCATTATAAAGCAGACATCACCTCCATCCCAAACTGTTCCTTTAGCTTTCTTCAGGTATCAAATACCCTAAGTAAGAACTTAACCAGAACTGCATCTTCCTGCCCCTTCAGCTGCAAACCCCTTTTACTTCATCTGATGGAGGCTTTTTAATATTTTTACTGTTTAACATTAATACAAAAGCCCACAGTATAGAGAAATTTAAAAGATAACCATAAACAATGTTATGAAATGAGAAACAGGCTACCCCAAAACCTCTGCTATTAATGTATTCAGTGTTCAATAACAATTCTTACAGCTTTTATGAACCTGTTGTAAAATTCCCACTCTGAGATGCTAAAGAGACATGAAATATAGAGAAGAGGCCAAAGAGCAGGTTAATAGGCTTCCCTCTCTAGCTTCAAAGTCTATGGAAATGGTGGTTCTATTTTCCTTTCCTCTATTTTCCTTTCCTCTATTTAATTTATCCACTACTTCACATTTCTCTAAACTCTTAAACCACATGAAAAAGATGCTAGAGGTAGAAAGGTGGTGGTAAAGGAATGAAGAAATGAATGTTTTCAACATACAGACAAAACCAAAGGTCAATAGAAAAGCAACAAATGCATCCAGGATCTGGAAGATCTACTCCATTAATACATATATTGATAAGAAATCCTTCTTAATCCATCAGGAAAATCCTATTTGCCAGGCAAAGATAACCTATGTCACTGTTGTGGTTTTTATTTTATAGCAATGACTCCGGGTTGCTTTTCTTTGAGTTTGAAGAGGATGGAATTGTTGCTCAAGAAACAGTTTTCATCTCAAAGGTGAGTGCTCATTTTAAAAGATTGATAATTTCCTGATCTGATACACATGACTTGAAAGGATTTAAAAGATTTTTTCCTGAGGGTGAAGTTAATACACAGAATTAATTGCTTGGTCTTCCCAATGTTTGCTGTAGTGCTGGAGAGAAAGGGGTGATCTTTGTGACACATGCTAACCGGATAAACAAGTGTTAACTTCTCCTTTAAATTCTTCAAGGACACTGTCTTCATACTCCACAGACAAAAAGGAGCACATCTTTTAGAGAGCTGCTGGCACATTTAACACTTTTCTGCAGTTTTATCCTTAGAGGAAGCATTAGAGATCAAGAGACATTTTCATTTCAGAAATGCCAGGGAGGAAATTCAAGGGTAAAATAACCCAGCAATGATTTCTCAGCCTGATTTGCTACCTCTTCACACTTCCTTCTCAGAACTAGCAAGCTCACTGCTACACAAACAGCTTCTTCCAGCAGTTAGCCCTCCTTTCCCTCTCCCATATTACTGATGACTGAAGTTCAACAATTCTCCACCTCAAGATGGGATCTCGCTTCCTCATTTCAAGTGTCACTGGGCTCCAGTCAGTATGGAAGGATTTGTGGAATTGTAATGAGTTGACAACCACCAGAATGATTTCCATTGCTAGCAACATCTGCTGTGTCTAAATTTATAATTAAAATGAAATCATGCATGCAAAAAGAAAAGGGGAAAAAAAAAATCAATAAGCTTCCATTTCTGAGTTTTTTCTAACGTGGAAAGAAGTTATTTGACTAACTCTGTTCTAACCTGAACATCTGGCAGCATCATAGACAGGGTATGTCACCCACACAGAATGACTACAACTCTAAAAATGAGTTCCTTTTTCCTGAAAGTACAATAGAGCTAATCTAGGAGTTAGTTTGGCTACTGTGATATCCATAATGCACAAATATTACATCTATTACTCTGATTTTCTGTACCTTAAAGGATATCTTGGGCAGCAGCAACCGAGTGAGTGGAATGGCCTTTATGAAATGAAAATGTTAGTGAGTACCATGTGAACTGGGGGTACCTGCTATCTTGATGTTCATGTTGTTGTCAAGCAGGAGGTTCTCAGCCTTGAGGTCCCGGTGCACGATCTTCCTGCCATGGCAATACTCCACTGCTGAGAGGATCTGCCAGAACTTGCGCCTGGCCTCAGCCTCGCTCAGCCGCCCGTGGCTGGCCAGGTAATCTGGTGAAACAAAGCAGGTGGGGATGGGTGAGACAGCAAGCAACAAGCCTCAAACTAAAGGATTCCTCTCAAAGAATCAGCACTAGGAAGCTCAAGGAGTATTTCCACCAATCCCGGTTTCCAACACACCCTCCTCTGCAAAAGAGGGGAAAAAAGGAGTAAGAAAAAGCTGCTGTATAATGGAACTCTACTCACTGTTCCTTCTTTATAGCTGCCTGACTATTCTGAGAAATATTTTCATATAACAACTCCTGGGGAAGGGGGAATACTCAGAATAACTGACTTAGAATCAGAGAATTGTCAGGGTTGGAAGGGACCTTAAAGATCATCTCGGTCCAGCCCTCCTGCCATGGGCAGGGACACCTCCCACTACATCAGTTGCTCACAGCCCCAGCCAGCCTGGCCTTCCAAATGTCCAGGGATTGGGCTGCCAGCACCTCTCTGGGCAACCTGGGCCAGTGTCTCCCCCCCCTCCTGGGCAAGAACTTCTTCAGCTTCACCCTCTTCAGACTCTTAGCAGTTCCTGCAAGCTCCCCACCACACTTCTTCCCTCTCAAGCCTTGACGGAGGTTGCTAAAAGTATTTTTTCCTCTGGAAATAAACCAAGTACCCCTAAGGTGCCCATCCTGACCTTTCTCTTGTCTTCATTGCATCACAAGCAGAAGGAACATTTTGTTTTCCTCTGCTTATGTTGTAAAACCCACTGTTAGCCCTGAAACAGATGATAGCTCTGCAACCAAAGGCTTCATTTATCCTCAGGAACAACAACAAGGCAGCTGGGGGAGTCCTGACAGGAACAGCTTCTAGAGCCAGGTCTAATCTTGCTCTTAGGAGGCATAAAATGAAAGAATTAACTGCTGGGATGGCTTCAGAAGTGCCTTTGACATCCTACAAAGGATGCAGCTGATGGCCAAGGTGCAGCACACACAGGTGCTTCTGCCAGTTGAAATGTGAGCATGGCATAACAGAGGTTCTGAACCTCCTTCTCTTTGTTTAGAGGAATCTCTGACAAAATCCATAAATAAAATGATGAAATCATATATTCAAAATAATCTCAAGGGCACAGAAGTCTGTTGTTGAGGAGGTGGCGGCACAGATCCACATGTAAACCAGGAAGATTTTTGCAAATAGAAAAATATTTTTTAAATTATTTTTGGATCATATAGAACCAATCACTTCAGTGGCTTTGCATTCATGAGTTCTCTGGGTCACTGGACTGTGCTGCCATTAAGTGCTCTACACAGTGTCATACTGATAATTAATCTGAATTCTATTTTCACTCATGTAGTTTAAATAAATGCAATCATTAACACACCATCTTCTTAATATGCTCAGCAAGCCAGGCTTATTTCAAAGGTGTTTTATAGGAGCATCATTCAGGAAAATGTTCTGTACCCCATTACTGAGTTAACTTAGTTTTACTTGTGGGATTGAAAGGATTTCATGGACTCTGCTGCTCCCTCCCAAGCACATTCTGCTCCTGAACCCTCTGAAGCAGCAGACTAAAGACCTCAGTTGCAGTATATTCATTTCAGCACCCCTCAAACCCCATTTTTAAGCCCAGCACATGAGAACTGATCCCTGTAACCTGCAGATCTGAAAACTCTTCAGAGCTTCTCCCCTACCTCAGCCTTAATACACTTGCAGCTGGTTTCATTTGGCAGAGCACAAGAACAAACAAAAGCCTGGCAGTAAGGGGAGATCATAATATTTGCACTCTAAATATCATTCAGGCACAAAGTGACTGACAAATCATATGATATCAAGGTGAAGCCAGTTATCAAAGGCATAAGCTAAATTACACTGAATACAAGCCAGCTCTTTAAGCTCTTAATCCATCATTTGTCAGCAATGCAGCAAACACCTTAATGAATCCAAGCTGGCATTTGCTTTTAGTGCTCTAGCCTGTCAGGGCTTTACCACCCTGCCTCTAAGCATTCCCAGCCTAGGGGCCTGCACAGAGCAGGTCATTTATTCTGAAATACTCTGCTGTCTCTCCTGGAGAGGCTCAAGAGGTGAGGGTATGTGCAAGGGCACTGCTTGTGCATTAACCAGTTGCAGGCAGAACAGGCTGGGATACAGGCACCACATTTCATTTGTCTAGAATAAAACATAAGCTTGGATTCAGCTGGATCCACAGCAGAAAGCAGCAGGACACATGTCACAAGCTCAGCCTCTTCAGAATTCCAAAGTATATCTGTTTATTGGACAACTGAAAGATTAAGATGGTATTTATTTCAGAAAGCATTTGTCTGGCAAACCCAGTGGTCAATGCTTTTCGTTTAAAATATGGTCCTGAACTGGATGCATTTTAAATTTGGGATGTTAAGGCTGTTAAAGAGGCACATCCAACTAAAGTGAGTGCAGTGATAAGGAGGATTGGAGGATGTGTCATTCAAGGGGAGGCTGAAGGAGTTGTGGGTGTTGAGACTGGGCAAGACAAGGTGCACAGCAGAATCTTATTGTATATATAAATACTTGACAGTATTATATAAATACTTGACAAAGCCAGAGTCTTCTCAGCAGAAGTATCCAGCCAAAGGACAAAGGGGAACCCTGGGAAACATGGGAAATCTAATTTAAACCTAAAAAGGGGGTAGTCAAGGTACCCTTTCAGAGAAGGGAGGTAGAGCACAACCAGGACTGACTAAAGGAGTTTATTTTGCATTTCTGTGCATTACCATCATTTCACAATTTTTTTAATGAGGTGGTGGATGCCCTTGGCTGGCATCTGGCAAGAGTAAGAAATAAACATTGCATTTCACTGTAAACACTTAGAAAATATCAGAGTAATCTTATGGTTCTTCAAAGTAAAGAGTGTAAGAGTATTAGCACAATAATTAGCCTTACAGCAGTCCATTATTTCCTGAGGCAGCAAGGTCCTCACACCTACTGTCCAATTATTGCAAAGCATACTGGAGGTTGTGAGGAACACTTAAACAATCAAGAAAGTCAACTCTGGGATGTAAAATAAGAGTACGCAAATGCAGCTAAGCTGTTCCTCCCAGGCACCACGTCTGGCAGTTGAGATGTTTGCCTCTTCACTAGTCCTTGTTCTTTCTCTCCTTCATGTCTTGCTTAAGCAGACAAAAAAGTACCAGAAAAGTACCTCCTTGGGTACAGTCACCCTGTCACATGTCAAGGGCTGCACTGGAGCTCTGGCTGAAGTGGTGCTATTAGCACTTGTTTAGTATTTCCACACTAAAACCCAGCAGGAGGCTGCAGGAGGAAAGTGAAGGCCAAGATCTAAATGCTTCTAAACTTCCACATTCCTTTGGAGAGCTGCAATTGTTAAATTAGACAGAAATCACCCAAGCTGCTGGTTGGGTCATGCTCACTGCTTTTAAATGCACACGTAGGATGGCAGGCAGTGAGCAAGAGGGGGGAGAAACCACCCTAACTGAAAGCTTGGATATTCCCTTTCCCCGTGCTGAACAATGACATCATTAAGGTTTAACAGTCAGCTTCCCCCTCCACTGCTTGGCTTCTTGTACAATAAACAGTCCCTGATGAGAAGCTGGAGAATTAGCCCTTCAGGATGGGCTCACTGCAGTTAGTTCAGCATCTCAGCTCTTTTAGAGACCTCAGGTGAGATGCTGAAGAAAGTTACAACATGGTGGCTATAGCAGCAGAAACTACTAGTTAAAAACTTCATAGATCTGTCAAGGATTAAGGACAACTGAAACCTTTTGAATTAAAATGCTTTATTAAGTCTAAAGATCTTTTTAAAACACGAGTCTAAAAACATAACAGCATTCAAAGTGTTTATAAATACATTTTTTGCAGTGACAATAGCTGGCAAAAGGCAAATTCAAAGTGCTGTTGAGGGTAGAAAATGTCACTGAAGCTATGAAGACAGCAAAGAATGTCAGTAGAGGGGTGAGAAATAATCCTACCCATGGAGTACCAGTCAGCACTATGAAGTGATGGTTTAGCAGCATCCCAGTGAGGTTTAATACCAGGTTACTCAGTGAACTTGAAAGCCTGCCATGGTATTAAGAGAACATTTACCTGTTACCAACTACTGACAACCACCTTCAAAAGGATGCTGTGTTCTTTAAAACATCTTCAAGGGAAGATAGAAAAGGGACTTTACAAACTCACACATTTTGTACCTCACTGAGTAGCAAAGTCACTCAGAAGAGCTATCACAAAGGGTAACTTCAACCTAGGGAGTCTCATCTCTCTCTCAGCACCTCCTGCACTCAGCAGAAAAAAAGGCTCTTCTGGAAGGCAAGTCAGAGCTCTGAATCAGCCTCCTGAGAGGCCTCTCACTCCTCACTGATTAAAGGGAGCACACAGGAAGATCAGCCCCAAGAGAATGACATTTTGCTCCTTTACTCTTCCCACATCAGTAGCTTTCGAATAAAATCGAAATAAGCTGCTCTTGCCACAAACCTAGAGCAAGTTTGTTTGTTTTTAAGCCCTCCTTCAAGTGCAACCAGAGGTTAATTAAGGAATAAAACTGAGCACAATAATGCTGTCAGGAGACTGATTCACTTAAACAGCAGTTTCCACAGATTTCTACCCATTGTGCTTTACAAGAGAACAAATAAACTCCCCCAAAGCAGGATCCTGCATGACAGTGTGCAGAAGTTTGAGGACACTGGGGTACAGGGCTCCAGAAGAGCATCCCACTAATTGCTGCTTGAAAACTAAGGGAGACTATTTCACAGTTTCAGACGTGACATGGCAAATTCAATACACCCAAAGGAAAAAAGCTCATATAGTTTAAGTCATCTTTCTACTGTTTTGGTTTAACTACCACCATGATTTTCTCCACTTCCCAGTTACACCAGTTGCCCTCAACCATGATACCCTGCTTATGACACAAGCAGTCCAGTGAAAAGGACTTAAAGGGTGGGCAGATAATGCAGAGAAGGGACTTTGACCGTTTGAGCTCCCCTAACTCCCCTAGAACAAGCCCCCAGCTCAGCCAGGCTCCACCTCCCCTGCACTCCAATCACCAGGGCCCTCTCCTCACTCACCTCTAGTCCATTGCCCTCCCAGTTCATTCTGCCTCCTCATATGGACTGACAGTGTCAGGGAAGCTCTCAGCAAATCTCCTTTCATTAGTGCAACTCAAATGCATGTGAAAATTCTGGGTATCAAACATAAACCTCATAAATTAGCTTTTATTAATAAGCAAGACAGGCTGTTACTTTAATATCTCAGTCCAATTCTTGAGCAAACAACAGAGTACCTGCTGTGTATGAAATACTCAGCTAAAAAAATTCATCTTTGAGCATATTTCTGCTCCTCTGCTATTTTGCTATTACTTTCTATTACTTTTCTATTACTCTACAGTAAATAGAGAAAATCTGTAGAGAAATATTAAGTCTCTAATAATGGACCCAGAAAAATGTCTTAATTTTAAAGAGAAAACAAGGTCTAAGAATTAAACTGTTTGAAACCTACACTAAAGGATCTGCAAACAGGGAGAGTCTGAGAGCCCAAAAGGCTTTGCAGCTTCAGAATGAACTAAGAGTTCAAGTTTTACAGGAAATGATACACATGAAAGCCAAGACAAATAAGGCAGAAAGAGTCACCATCCAAGTTACTTCTAGAATCTTTAACCATGCTGACTGGAGGTTCATAGTTTTTGCCTCCTGTTAATTTGTTTTTTCCCCTATGATCACTTCACATTCTCACAAAGCAGCAACGAAAAAAAATCTTCAGGTCATAAATGCAACTTCATAGTTAGAGAATTTTGACTGGCTACTGAAAATGCTTCATATATGAAACCTTAGAACTGTACAAAATACACAAACTTCACATGAGGTATATAAAGGTAATTTTTAGCTGGATTTTTGGCTTGTGCCAATCACCTATACAAGTCTGCAAACAAATCTTGCAAGATAAACGACCTCCAATGTTGTAGTTCCCAAGGCAAGTAATGAGAGGAGTGGAAAGACTTCAGAAGGAAAAACTGTGTAGGGCAGCCTGTAACTCACAGCTGGGCTTCAAGATCAGCACTGCTCTGAGAACCAGCTCAGGAGGTGAGAAAACCAGGATTCCCTTCTCCTCCTCAGTGTTTCCAGGCAGTAATCAGTGTAAAGCAACTCGTGCTGTTCCTCCAGAGAAAAACACACACAAAGACCAAACCAAAACAACCAAACCCACATTCCTGAGAAATGTGAGAGACATTCAAAGTAAGAACAGGCCTATGCTAACAAGCTGCCCACAGAAATGGGGGTGACATCCTTGGTATTTTATCTTATTAAACCACTCTCCTGCCATGCTGCAGGTTGCCAACCATTTCAAAAAAGTTTCTGAATAGCAAGCTCATCTTTGGGCAGCACAGGCTCACCAAAGTTTATCACATGGGCAGGAGCTGGGGAAAAAAAGCATTTCTACTTTGAACTTCAAAAAGAGTATTAGTGATCAAAGGCACTAACACTGGTCAAAACAAAATGCAGTTAACTCTTTAGTGTCACACTTCATATGTTTCTTCTTCGTGGCCAAAATTCTGCTACTCTAGCCTCGACAGCTTGGAAAAATCCAAGTAACTTGGGACATCCATGCACAGAATTAAAAATGCCCTAGAAATAACCAATAATGGCAGGGCAGGTGCTCTAAGCCTGGCTTTAGACATGAGTTATTCAATCTGCACCTTTCTGAAAACATATTAAGTTCTGTCTGATAAATCAGTACATAACTGCACAAGAAACAGGTTCTTCTGTTTACCTGAAATACTCTTTGGGCCACAAGCTGAACATTTAAATACAATTCTTCCATCTCAAATCAATGCTGAAGACCTGATAGTTCTGTGAGCTGAGACAAGAGTTTTCCCTACACTGTTCTGTGGAACAAGCTATGTCTTCTCCTAAAGAAACATCAGAAATTTAACTTTTTTCTTGTGCTAGCATACCTTGTAACTGTTTTCCCTAAAGTTCTTAGTTCTCAAATTAAAAATAGTTACAGTTACCACACATTTCTTGACAAATAAAGGTGACATATTACAGTAAAATGGATCCTTGGGCAAGATAAACACAACTGACAAGCTTCAGAAGTTTACATTAAAATGCTGAACACGAAAACATTCTTTTGCTTACCAAAAATCTCTCCATTTTTGGCAAATTCTGTCACAAGGTACAACATGCTTTTGGTCTCCATCACCTGTTGGTGAAGAAATCACACATGAGATTGTTTGCAGGAAAAGCAAAAAGCAAACACACACTCAAATGGACACTTTTCATTCTTCTCTTCTGGTAAATATGTGAAAGTCTTTGCTTGAGAACTGCTCACAACACAAACTCTTTTTGGAAGGATGCTTTAAAAAAAGGCAAATCCTGAAAGATATATAGTTCTAAACCCAGCAGAATTCCCCAAAGTGACAAGTCAGCAGGCAGCCTAAGATAGTCACTCAGTCTCTCCTGCACCCTTGTTGAATTCTCTAGCAGTTGAGCATATTATGACTGAAATGTCTGTCTCTGGAAGGCAAAACAGTTTGGAAAGAGTGTTTCAAACCAACATTTGGAGGCAGGAAGCTGCAACAGCCTGTGGATTACATGTATGGAACCACTCATCAAGCCAGGACTGAGCTTCATTCCCTGACTTGGACAATCTCCAGTAGTTCCTCAGCATCAGACAATTCAGAAACTCTCACTGTGGACACTGGACAAGCAAACTAGGGAGGCAATGTGGTTAAAGGCTGTTTTTAAAATAAACTCACCTATCAAATGCATTTCTAACAAATCAATCTCAACAGTAAAGGAGTAAGCAGTACCTCCTCAAGTGATCTTGCTGGTCTTCAGACTTAATTTAACAATTCTCAGACTCTCCTCCATCATTGTTGTGTTGTGTCATTCATTCAGAAGGAACTCTGGTAGATATTACTCAAGCTCAGGAGAAATTTAACTCCCTAAATCCACCTCTCCTTGGTGAATCATGTTTTAAAGAGGAAGTACCAGCCTCTTTCCCCTAAAGCTGAACAAGTCTAAACTAGGATCTTTATTCAGCAGAACAACTCCAGCACCTTAGCTCCAAGCCCTTGTGCTCACGCTGCCTTTATGGATGTCATCAGTTGAGCTTAAATTCAAAGCTTGGCTCTAGCATGCACAAATCATTTGTTTGTTGAGCTAGGTTTATTTGAGACAAGAAAGAGGATCTAGAAGCACCATGTGATTTGGGAAACAGCACGCTAACAAACAGCTGCCAAAGGGAATATTCTCAGGAAGGCCTTAAAAGCAGGAGTGAAGTGAAGCAGAAATGCCAGCAACCTCAAACATTCCCCCATATGCCAGCAGGAACACAAAATGAAACAGAAGAGAAAGATGAAACAAACCTATATTTTTCCTTTACAAACTACACATACTAAAAGTCACAAGTAAAAACCTTCCAAAGATTTCATTGCCTTGTTATCACAAGGGCAGATTTCTCTTGTGTAAATACACATTGTTGTGCCATAATTATTCATCTTTTATAATATAAAGAGACACATTCAATTTCACAACATACACAATTCACTAGGATAACTATCAAATTTGTCTGTATCCACAACAGAAGTGAAATGCAGATTCCAAAATAAATAAATCCAAAGAACTAGATGTCCATCTCCTAGGGATAGTGTTTGGGAAGCTCCCCCCTGTTGCATTTACATCAGCAGCACGTCTGCATCATCCTCACATCTTATCTTTGGATAAGAAAAAGGCTGCAAGTACTTCTCAAACCACTGTATCCACAGAGATCCTCCCAGCTAGTACTCACTGTAGACACATTAAGCTGAATATTCCTACCCTGCTCTAGCTCACACAGGATCTTGTCTACTAACAAGACTCATCACTGGGTATTTAATTCACTAAAAAATTTACAGCCTCTTGTGTATTTTAAGCAGATTTCAGGTACACTTGAGTATCTAACAGCCAGCCTAAGTGGTACCATGGAATGAAAAAGACTATAGCTGATTTAACACTTATCCAAATAGCTGCCAGAAAAGCTGAGTTGGTCAGACTGGTGATCTGCCACAAGTCACTGGGGCAGAGAAAACTCTTCATATAGGAGCACAAGAGAAGAAAGCCCCAGCTGCCCATACCTGGTAGAGCTTTATGATGTGAGGGTGATCCAGCATTTTCATGATCTGCACTTCCCTGTAGATCTTCTCCAGATTCACAGCATCCAGCTGAGATTTGTCAATGATTTTTATTGCCACCTGCAGACAAACAGCAAAAGGGAGATTAAAACTCCAACATTTTCCTCTGAGTTTATCCTCATTATAAAGGGAAGCACATAACCACAGATAAGTGGGGGTTTTCTTCTAGCTCAGAAATGCACCCCCCACACTTAACAGTGCAGTACAACATTAAACACATCTGTAGTCTCACTAAGTGGCTGCAGGGCTATCACCCAACTTGTCAGAAAAATTAAGTTTTACAAGAAAAGTCACACAAGAGCTGATGAATGATGCTCTTATACCAGTAGCAGGTGGGAACTACTGAGAACCCTTCATGGAGCAGACAAAAATCTTCTTAAAAAGCCTCAGGGTGTCCATTTCTGGAGTCCAGGCAGCCAGTTTGAATCCCACAAATGCAAAATGATGTTTTAGAAGAAAAAATGTTGGCTCAACAAAACAAAACGTGGTGGGTCCATGTAGTTTCAAATGTTACATAGTTATTTTAACTGTAATTAATATGCTACTACATGAGGACATCTGCAGTTCATCTGCTCAGTGTACAGATAAGTTTGTCAGTCAAACCTTGCAAACAGATCTCAATTAGTTGAGAAAACAGATCTTGGTCCTACTGACCTTGTTTTGAGCCAATACCTGCAAAGTAAATTGCAGATAACCACACAGACATTTAAAAATTAAACCAAGAAGAAAGAGAAACGTAGCTGCTGTAAAAGCCATGCAAAAGATAACACTACTAAAGAGTGTTGAGTCTATAACTGCTGTTTATCCACGCTAAATATCACATTATTAATGCTAAAGCAGGGGCACACAATAGAAGTCACCCCAATGCTTCCAATTATAACTGCATTTCACAAACTACTGAAGTACAGGAGACAGCTGCTATGCAGGAGACAAAAATCCACAGGAGGTGAACCTCATTATCTCCAGTAAGGATGATTATGGACCCACCTGAATTGAGAATTAACTATTTAGTGACTTCATCTCAGGATGCTTTTGCTTGATAGCCTCTTCAAAAGTCACTTGGCTTCCTCAGTCACCAGAAAAATCAGATTCTGCTCTAAGTGAATAAACTTATCTGGCCTTGTAAGCAGTGCAAAGTTGTTTTTAAGATGCAGGATGCACCCTCATAGCTGAAGCAGAACAAGGCTATTTCCCAATGCAAGCAATTTAAAAATAAAGTTTAAAAGATAGGTGTGGGTTGTTAGTTTTCAACAATAGCTGATTAATATAGAACTCCCTGAAACATTTCTCAAAACCAAATACACATTTATAAGTATAATATATAGAGCCATTAGAAAACAAGAAAAAGATTCACATCCCACAATATTTTTATCATTAATCACAAGCTACTCCATAACCTCTATTTTTCAAGACCTAAGAGTGGACCCTTTGGGAGAAGTGGTCCTGCCACATTTGCACTCCCACTGACTGCTCCCTCCAGCAACTGCTCATTCTCCCAGCAGGTCCCTTTTCACTCACTTGAAGGCAGAAGCAGCAGCTGCTTCCTTATTTGGTGTGATTATCTGCAGAGGATGCAAACAATCCTCCAGGCAGCTCCAGAAAAGCACACAAACCCCACACCTTCAAGTCTGCCTTGGCCTGATTTGAGCTCACACCTCATCAAATGACTTCTAGTGATGGTTTGGTTTTTGCAGGCACGAGTCATTAGCATAAGAAATCACCACTTGATGAGAAAGTTACAAAATGTCAAAGTAATCAAAACAAGCCACTAAAGCCAGACCAAATTTGTATACATCAGGAAATATTTATTAAAAACAAGCCATGTGCCACATTTAGTTTCTCCTGTTTCTCTGGAATCACAGACACAAGCTGGTTTCTCCTTCCTTCTCCACATCTAGCACAGTTTATACCCACGAGTTGGGTGATCTCCAGATTTCAGTGGAATGGAGCCCACTAGTTCTTCTTCACAAGCCAATGAAAAGATTGATCTGTAGCAATCTTGCATTCCTATCACAAAACACCAACACGTCTTTCAGTAAAGCAACAGGGAATCCCCAATCTTGGATGGATCAAGTGTTCAGGGAAGTCTAAATGCCTTCAATCTGCAACAAAATCCTGCTGCATTTCTTTTGTATTTAAAGTTTAATGGCAATCTAATTAGAATAGTGATTTACACAGATAGCATCAGCCTCTCAGTAACTTGAGGTATTTATTTTCTTCATGTAAGTGTGGGAGCTTTACTCCAAACCATCACTTGCAAGGACTGTCTCCTCCCTGCCTCTGGTTTAACTCCACCTTACAATCCCTGGGCATTTTCCCCCTCTAGTTACATGGTTTACAAATCACTTTACACAGTTAAAATCCTTAAACAGAATCTTAATTTCTGAGCAACAATCAGTAAAATTGCATTAAAGGAAAGAAGCATTTTAAAAAAGGAATAATAAATTGAATAGGTCATATAAATTTGGGAAGCTTGACTACACCTCCTGCTATAACCTCACTAGACTTTCTGGCCAAGAAAAGTGCTTTGTGGGCAGCAGGGGAGATTTAGATTAGATGTAAGAAAGAAGTTTTTCACTGGAACTGGATGGACACTTCCACCAAGGTTTCCACAAAGACACCACCAGATAAAGAGCATTTTATTAATGCTGTTAAAGCAGTTAACACTGAACTCCTGCAGGCAACTATGGAGCTAGAAAAATTATATCATGTAGGACTTTGCAAGTGTTGGAAAACAATTGTCCTGGAGCACTACAGAAGGAGGCACTGTCTCAGCACACTACTTGTCACCCCTGTCATCATGTGAAGAGCTATATTTTGTGCTGCTACATCCATAATCTGTTCAAAAAGGACAAATAAGACTTCTTCAGACTAGAAGACAAGCAAGACTTCTGCAGCTGGATCATTCAGTTGACAGCTATCAGTAATATATTCATAGGTGTGTGCTGTGTAACCACATTAGTTCAGTGTCTCAGATAACTGAGATAATTAAGCACAGCTCTCTAAATAAGAATATCTTATCTGTGATACAAGAAGAAGAGATGCAAACTACTGAAGTACAAGCTGTATTTCCAGTTTAAATAGGTTTTGAGTTTAAAAACCTCACCACATTACATCCAACCATGTTTTGTCTTACAATGTGGAATTATTTGATACTATTAAGTGGTTGTTCAAGCACAGTAAAAGCATGTGCCTACTTGAAGGGGAAAAACACCCCTATTTCAATCCCTGTACAATTCTCCATGTGTATATTATATACGTGCAGCCAGTGGCAGGCTTCTGTGGAGCAGCAGCACAGTGGCAGCTGGCACCACTGCTTCTACACTCAAATGCAGATTAGCCACCTCAGCCTGTTCTCAGTCCTCACTTCTCATGCATCTTGCCAAGGCCGTAGAAGATTCAGAGAAAACCCACTTGGAAATACTTAAAATCCAGCAAGTTCTTCCTGGCTGTGTGAAAAGGAACAGTGCATTCAACAGCAGGCACTCACTTTTGCCCAGGAGCTCAGCTGTGTCATGAGGACAGGAGAAAGGCAAGTGATTCTCAGAGGGGGAGAAGCTGCTTCAGGAGAGGGAACAGTTTCCTACCTGAGAAGTGTTTTGTTCCTGAATATACAGCTTGCTAAGAACTTCCAGCATCTTGGAACTCTGCAAACAGCGTGGAGAGACTGGCTGCACCCAGAAATGGATTCTCATTGCTCAAATATGGTCAATCACTTCCACAACACAAGCAAACTCATTTTGCACATAAAGTAAGGACAATTACACAAGTTTTGTGGCTCTAGATTTGGCTTTTTAATAGTTATCCTAAACAAAAAGCAAACATAATTCCAACCAAGCCATACCATCAGTATATAGTATTAGCACATACTTCAAATGACAAAAAAAAAGGAATCCTGCTCCTTCCCTTCTCTTCCCCCAGCACCAGTTTTTGCTGCTTAAAGACTTGTATTTCAAAATATATTGGCAATTTTCATGATTTTTTTAAAGTATTAGGAATAACACCCATTTCCTTCCTCTTTTACTACAGGCCTAGAGAAATGGAGTTTGCTCAATCCTCCTCTGACATCTGGGAATCAATACTGTCAAGCAGCAAAGGTAAAATGCTTGTCAAAAAAGAGATGTTCTTCCATCCTTCAGCTACTCCAGCTTTTCATTTGCATTGAGTTTGTATTCATTTAATTCTCCAAGTAGTCTTCCAAGAAACAAAGCAAAGAAATCCCAAGAAACTTTAACACAATCTCCCACCCAACGTGGATACAAAAAGAGGTTTATCATGTCAGTGAAAGCTTTAAAGTTACAGGCAGGCCACAGAAATTGAGCTTTGAGTTAACCCAATACATCCTAGGGGTAGATAAACAGCTTTCTGCAATCTGGAGCAACTCTAATTTGCAGCAGCAAAGTGTTTGGGTATCACAGATTTATACAGAGGTATTAACCTCCCTTCAGGTGCAGCACATCATGCTCAAACTGACCTACCTGTGAATCCCCACCTCTGCCTCCAGATACCTGTTCCTCCTCTCCCCCTTGCAACAGATGTAGAGAGCAGCACCTGAAGTCTTTTTTCCCCACTGAATTACTGGGTGCTGTAGAGCACAGGGAGCTGCTGTCTCCACTTGCATCATTCACTTTCACACGTCCCCACCAGGCACTAGCACCTAAACCAGCATCACCTCTTCTCCCAGGAGCTGGTAACCTTCAGAGGAAAGTGCCACCCACCTGTAGGATACCAGAGAGCTAAAGGCAGAGCTGGGAACCATGAGGACAGGCTAGTGGGAAGGGTTTCATTTTCATCTGAGGAGCAAGAGCTGGTGTTCTTCTGGAGATGACTAATCCTTAGGGGTGTTAGTTACAGTTTTGGGAGTGGGTGGGGAGCGTGACTCTCTCACACCCAGCATGGTCACAAAGAGTCTCCTTCAGCCTCAAAGTGCAGTCCCTTTTGCCGTGCAGCATCTGTTCAGAGAGCTTTTCACACTGTCCATTAACTCACACGTATTTCACTACAACTTTTTGAACTTTATGCTCCTGATTTTGTTCTCTTCCCTTAGTCTCCTCCTCCTGAGGAAAAAACTCGATTATTTGTGCATGCCTCATTACCAAAAGTTACTCTGAGATCACAGGATTTCTGGGCAACAGGATACATGAGCATGGCAGGAAAGGACGTGTCATTAACTGAAATGGCAACAAACAAACAAACAAAGCAAAGGTCACAGGGAACCACTTAGCCCCCTGTGGGGCACCCTGGATGGACTGACATTAGAGAGGCTCAGGGACTTTCTATTGCTACAAACACCTATGGATCCTCCCCACTTCACTTTCACACTTCTTTCTTTTTAACTATTTAATCATGCAACTTTAGTGCTGCATTAATATAGAGCTCAAGTCCCTATTTCTGAGTTTCTTTGCATACATCTACTACCCTCTCTTTTGTGTATCTGCTGCTTCAAGCCTGGTTTAATTTTATTTTCACCTATAATTTGCTAACAGTTTATGGCAACTATATCTACTATTTGCAGCTCAAGTTACAACTTTATAATGTAGGTTTTCTGTAAAAAAGAACAGATTCTGTACATATTCTATACGTGCATAGTGAGCTAACCCTAAATCAAGTGAGGGGTTCCAAACTTGAAGTGCTTATTCAAAGTAGTATTTGGCTAGATTTAGTTTCCCCTGACATCACTAGAAGTAACCTTAATAGGGTTCCCCTTCCTCAAAGGCCATGTAAATACTTCCAGGAACTAACTCAGCAATTAAGCTGCAAACAAACATTCTTACATCTCTTATTGCTGAGAATCAATGTAGATGTTCTGAAAAAGACTGACACAAATCTCCAGTGCAGGCAAATCTGCTGTAAAAATCATGCAGAAGAGAAAGATGCTTCAGACTGGACACAAAGCTCCTCAGGAAAAAAAAAAGCTGGTTAAAAAATTTCAGGGCTGCATTAGAATGTACTGAAATTCAGCAGGTTTACGTGACATTAAAAAAAATCATCCCAGAGTTAGGGAGCTGTTAAGCTCTAAGTTTTCTGTGACCTTATTTTTGAAAGCTACTAAACAAATATACTTTCTAGAATGACAAAGTTTTCACCCCCATCCCAAAGTCTGTTAAAGAAATTGGAATTAAAATGTAAATGGCAACTTACTATCTTCAGGTGAAGCATTTAGAAGTTTGGCATCAAACTTGGGAACAGAACACTGACACTGCAAGGGCTCTGCTTGGCTCTTCAATCATAGCAAGGGAGGGGTTAAAAAGAATTAACTCTTTATTATGAAACTTGAGAACTAATAAGAGAAATTTCTTTTAATACATGGGATGCAAAGCTCATCTACCACTGCATGGCCAGAACAACATTAGCCTTGCAGGTTTGTTTCTCTTAACTAAGGGCATTTTTCTCTCCTGGAAGGAATGATTTTCCCACCCAAGGCCACAGTAAGTGACTAACTGCAGGTCTTTCCAGGTTTTTTACTTTCTACTTCTAACAATATTTTATTTCCTTCTGTCTGGTAAAGAGCAGCACAATAAACTCTTCTTCAGTAAACAATAGAAGCAATCATAACAGAGCCTTACAAAAAGCTTACCTCTAGGTGTAGCAACCAAAACTGCCTAAGAAAATATAAGAGGAAGCTGATCTTCCCAAGCCATTACCCTCCTTAGATACCTGTTCCTGAGAAGTGAATGGAACTACACTGTATCCTTGTAGACTTATAATAATTTGTTTTAGGTAAAGCACAGCACACAGTTAGTAACCACTGGGTAATGTACTGGTGGTGGGAGCAGGGGGTGGTTAAACAAAGAGACTAAAAATAGTTGATTTTGGTTAACTGGCAGGATGGTTTATTGAAGAATTCAGGGGACACACACAGACAAAAGTTCCTCGGCTAAAACAGATTACTGAGGTAGAAGGGCTGCTCATCTACAAGTACTGCCCAGGTCAGGAAACCCTGAAACATTCAGGACATGAAAACAGGGACAAGACAAGGTTTGAACCTTCCTTATTAACAGAAAGTTATCCCAATCTCTCCCCAGCTCAGCCAACAGCTGCTCACCCCCCACACCTTCCAACCTGAGCACCTCGCTGTGACAGCAACACACCCCCCATGGCCTGAGCCTCAGGGGCCCCCGGCACAGCCAGACCAGGCGGCGTTACCGCTGCCCTTGCCAGGGAGATGAAAGCAAGAAAACAAACAAGAACGGCGGCCACGGCTACTGCCCCAAATCCTACCCACCGCCGAACACCTCGGGTAAGTAAAATACCCCTGCCCTCCCCTACAGGGGGGGGCTCCACGGCCGGAAGGGACAAAAGGAGCAAGGGCCAAGCCACCAAGAGAACCCCAGCTCCTGAGCACAGCCCCACAGCCCCCAGCCCAGCTGCTCGCCCCCTCCTCCCCTCAGCCGGCAACCCCGACACCAGCCCCGCTGAACCCTCTCCCCCCCAACCCCACAGCCCCAGCGCCGCCGCCCCCCAAGCCCCGAGACCTCCCNTCGATATCGTAGAACCCGACGCGGACGGGCCGGAGCCCGCGGGGCAGCAGCGGGGGGGGCCGCCGGGGCTCGGCCATTACCATGCTGGGCGCGGGGGGCGGCGGCGGCAGCAGCTCCGGAGCTGAGCGGCGGCGGCTCCTGCCTGCGGCGCCCTCGGGCCGCGCCGCCCCGCCCCCTTCCGCCCTCCTCCACCAACCGCGTCA
>VYZX01009669.1:48319-100738 GCA_013401335.1 Brachypteracias leptosomus | reverse complement strand
CACCTTTCCCGGCGGCCCCCGCCGGGCTTCCCGCTGCAGTCACGGGATCCGGGCCTGAGCACGGGCCTGCTCCCGTTCCCCGCGGCCTCCTCCTCGTCCTTGCGGGGGTCCCCCGCCTCTGCCCCCCGTGTTCGGCTGTCGGAGGGCGTGTGGGGCCAGGTGAGGCCCCTCGTTAGCGGGAGGAGGAGAAACGAGGTGACTCCAGCCCCCGGTCAGGGTCTCTCCGTGGCCCCAAAGGGGCAGGGAGAGCTGTGGGCTGCTCTGTGGGTGCTCCTGACAGAAACGCCCCCTCCCTGGCAGTCAGCAGCATTTCCAGCGGGACGAGTTGTTCCAGATGGCAGAGATGCCTTTTCCTAGGACATCAGGCTCCCCAAGTCCCAGTCAGCAACGGGCAGTACTGGCCCTGAGTCCTCTGTGCGGTTCTGGGCCCCGCTGCTTTACCAGGTCAGTGATGGGACAGGTGGGAAGGGCTCAGCTGTGCCAGGGGAGGTTCAGGCTGGACAGTAGGAAGCATTTCTTCACTGAGAGGTGGTCAGGCCCTGGTACAGGCTTCCTACAGAGCTGGGTGATCCCCCAGGCCTGTCAGTGTTTAAGAGGCATTTGAACAATGGTGTTAATACTTTGATTTAACTTCTGGTCAGCCCTGGTTGGGCAGTTAGACTTATGATTGCTTTAGGTCCTTTGCAGTTGAACATCTCTCCCTCTCCTGTCCCTCTCCTGTCCCTCTCCTGTCCCTCTCCTCTCCCTCTTGTCTCCCTCTCCTCTCCTTTTCCTCTCCTCTCCCTCTCCCTCTCCTCTTCTCTTGCCAGGGGAGGTTTAGATTGGATATTGGGAAGAAGTTCTTTGCTGACAGAGTGGTCAGGCACTGGACCAGGCTGCCCAGGGAGGGGCTGGAGTCACCATCCCTGGTGAAGTAGATGTGGTGCTTTGGGACATGGTCTGGGGGTCAGGGAGGTGTTGGACAAAGGTTGAGCTTGATGATCCTGGAGGCCTTTTCCAACCTCAATGATTCTATCACTGTTCTATAAAGGGAACTGAAGAGCTCTGTGAAAAGTTGACACTTGTCCTTCGCCGCACTTGCAGTTCATGAAATTCCTCTAAGGAATGACATTTTGAGATGACGCTGCTGACTTAGACTGCTGAGGATAATAACTGTGCTCTTACTGTTCCATCTATCCCATTAAGAAGTTCTGGCAGTGACTAAGTGATGACTTGAGTTAGTCAGACATCCACCCTTTTCAGTGACTGATAGGTGCGTGAGCAGCTCACAATAATCCTTCTGGAATAGAATATGGTGTCATCCCGAGCTGCTGCTTGTGAAATGTCACTCCTGCTTCACCCTAAAAGATGCTTTATATTTTTCTTCAGAAATCTGAAACCAGTTCTAGCATGATGCAAACTTGGTGTGTTGAAAGTAACTCTGTCTACATTCTGCAAAAAGTTGCCTAATGATCATTCTCAGTCACTTATATATAAAAATTTAATAATAAAATATTTATTTGCTTCCTGCCCACTTTCATCCCTGTAAAGTCTCACCAGACTAGTGCAAAATCAATTATTAAGTCAGATTTTGTGTTTGCAACAGAAAACTTTTGCAGAACCTTTTTTTTTGTGCTGCTTGCCACAGTTCCATTTTGGGCCTGAAAGTTCAGGTTGCAGAGACATTTCTTAATGACACTTCTCACCAATACTGGTCCAGAGAAGCTCTATGAAGCCATTTCAACAGTAGGTGAAGGACAGACTGTGGAGCACACGTGCCCTCCTGTGGTCAATGTTAGAATCATAGAATCATTGAGGTTGGAAAAGACCTCCAGGATCAGCAAGTCCAACCTTTGTCCAACATCTCCCTGACCCCCAGACCATGTCCCAAAGCACCACATCCACTCGTTTGTTGAACCCCTTCAGGGATGGTGCCTCCAGCACCTCCCTGGGCAGCCTGGGCCAATGCCCTGTGCATTGTTCCTCTGCATTCCTGTAGCTGGGATGCTCTAGGAAACAAAGTTGTCAAAGAAAATCAGTTATAAAATTACCCCACTTTCTAATTGCCAGAGAAGATGCTTAGTGTCTGCCAGAAAGAAAAGAAAAAGATAAGAGACCAAGAATAGAAGAGTAAAAGTGAGCAGACACACAATTGCTTGATCAAAGAACACTAATTACTGCATTAGAAACCCTGCACACTCTAAGTGCTCAGCAGTGACTACTCTCCTATACTGGGATTTTCCTTTTCAGGAGAAATAGTTGCTAACTGGGTGTCATTTTCAAAACAGGTAGAAGATTTATTTTTTTTAAAGGGATTACTTCTTTCAGGGCTTCATCTCACCCCACTGTGTGGTGGAGGAGCAGTGTGAGCTGGGCAGACACTCTGTGCTTCTGCAGGTGAGCAGGACAGAGCCATTGTCCACACCAACCTCCCCCCCAAGGTTCAGGCAGTGAGAGGAGCAGCTGTGGCAGGTGAAATATTGCCAAGGTCATCCAGAAACATCTTCCTGCATGTTTCCCTTGGCAGAGTGCACTCACAGCCACGTCCTGCACTCACTTCTGTTGTTTCAGCCCCACAAAGCCTTTGCCACACCTTTGCTTCCTGGTGGCAACTGGTTTTCCTGTTTATTTCCATGCAATGGAGAAGACTTGACTTTCAGGGAACCCTGTCAAGAGCTAAATTCATTTCAGATGCTTCACAGACAGACTTGTTTGGCAGCAAAATGTTGCTCTCCTGGGGCTAGAAATACTTGCAGAGCATTAAGTAAGTAATGGTGGTGTTCCTGCTTGGCATGCTTTATTTGCTTGGTCATTCTCCCTCCAGTACCTGGTCTCTGATCAGAGAAGGAAAAAAAACAACCTCCAAAACCAGATAGATCCCAAAGCTGGAGTTTAGGAAAACCCTGGTGTAAAGCCAGACAAAGCAGATAAAATTCTTTGTGATTTTAACAAGGTATTCTGAAGAATTCTGCTTCCATGAGCATTTTGAAGTGTAGAAGGTGGCCTCAACCTGCATCTTAAGACTCCATGAGTAAATCTGAATTGAGGATCTGAGAAGTGTAGACAGGGCTTAAAAATTTCCCTTGGCTGTTTAAATCCAGGAGGACTAACTTCAGTGCCCAGTGGTTCTTGTCTTACCCCAATAACTTCTGTGCTCACAAGTCCTGTGCCTGACTGAAATCTATGGACAAAACTTTGTTGAAAAGTTGATAGAATTGCAACCAACACAGAATGGCAAAACTTGGGGTGTTGTGGGGTTTTTTTTATACACAGACAGATAAACAAACAGGCATTTATTATTTTTATTTGGCTTGTGAAAAGGTCGAACGTGATCCAGCAGAGTAAGTAAAAAAGATTCCTTGCCAGGTAGCAGAACTGCTCAATCAAACCATGTCTTTAATCAAATAATTTCTTATACATCATGACTTAGTTTAGACATGCTTCAAAATTGCTGCACAGATCTGCTGGACAATAAAATTAAACTGTTGGCAATTCCAAGGCCTCATTGTGGTAGTCTCAAAATCACTTCAGAGTCACTCAGTTTTAGATTCCAGGCACTCCTGGAAGCCTGTGAAATGCTGTTATTTGTTTTCCACATGGGACTGAGGCACTTGAGAGTTAAAATCAGACTGAGAGAGTTCAGAGGTGAATCCAAATGGCCCCAGGCACATGATAATGTCCTAAATGCTTTTTTTTTTCAGTGCAGATGTCCAGCTTCCCAATGTCCAAGTTCTTTGTTCTCTGTGTGGCACTCCCTCTTCTTTCTCAGTTCACTGGGGTACAATCATTCCCTCACACAGCCAGAGAGGAAATTCCATGAACTATTCTCAGTACTTCACCTTAATACTTATTTAATCTACTTACTGGAATATGTGAAGTCCCTGTCAATAGGCCACAGATCATTTATTATACCTCATTAGCACGACACTTCAGTTTACCTGTCAAAATGCTGGGTTAAATCCATTTATGTTCATCTACCTTTATCACAAATTCCATCTCTATGAAATAAATAAATTCCACCTCCAGGGAGATTAGCATCAGGATGTCACTCTGCATGGAATTCAATACATGTCACAGTCCCAAGGAGGAAAAAATATCTGGAATAACACTGCAACTGGCTATTCCTTCTCCAAGGAAGGAATTGGTGCTCAGTTTGTCATTCAGGCCAAATGAACATATCTCTGGACAGCTGGGATTCCTGAGAATTCCTTAAAAACCAACAGGAACACCCAGTTTAACTCAGACACTGCCTTGGCAGTAAGAACTAGGAGGGGAAGAACCAGCAGCTGGGATAAGGGGTGACATGGCAGCAGTGACCACCCTTTCCTGGGGACACTGCTGGTGACCACTCACTGCCTTTTGGCTTCTAGCACCTTTGAGGATGAGGAGGTCAGTTAAATAAATAGGGATTTTGGGTTGCCCTTTAGTTTCAAAGGCATATCTCTGGAGTACAAAAAAGAATCATAAGTATCAACAAGCCATTCCTGGGGCAAAAGGGGGCTTGATGCAAAGCTAAATATATACTTTCTTTTCAGTGTGGATCTTTAAAAACCTGTATTCTTTCAAAAAAAGAAAGAATCTAGGGGTAGTGCAAAACCAGGGTAAACATCACATCTGCCATTATTAAAACAAGTGCATAAAGAGGGCAGCTTAACTTGCACTGATAGTCATTTTGTCATCCTTTTTCCAGGCTCTTTTTTTGTCCATTTCTTTAATATCCATAAATCTCATTCTCCACCCAGGTTGACTCCTTGCTCCTCCCCACACGGTCTCCACACAGCTCATAGATGTCATTGGTCACAAACCCACTCTCAGTGCTGGCCAAGGTGACAAAGCCACTCGTTGATGTGTTCATTGCTGCATCCTCCTCATCCCTGGAGAGGTTGTCAGGCACCTTCTCCTCCTGAGTGCGGAAGGAGGAGTTCTGAGTGGCAGGCCTGGCTCCAGCCAGATCTGCTTCTGATTGCTTCTTGAGTACTTTGTAAATATCCAGGTTGGGGCTGTTCCTCCTGAGGTGAGACAGCCAAGCATCTTCCTCCTTGGGGCTTGCAGCGATTTGCTCATGTCTCCTGAGGGATGGAGGAAAAAGGACAAGTCATAATATGCTTTTTACAGAGGTAAATACAAAACACCTCTCTTAATTTAATGATGGCCTTTGAGGAATTTGTTATTTGTTACCATTTTTGAAGGGAATCTTCTGCTAATTCAAATCTTTAATAACAAAACTAAAGTGCTAACACCCCATCATCTTGTTTAACACTATTTCCTACCTACTGTATGTCTGTGAACATAATCAAATGGCATAATGTGTTGTACTTAATATTATCCCTCACAAGTAACTCAGCCTGGAGCATCCCTGACACTTTTTAAACACTCACTTGGCCGAAAGCTCTTCAGAGCATCTTACAGGATCCTGAAGCCAGCTGCAGAATGCCTGCTAGATTCAGTTGTCACACAAAACTGTCACTCACCTCTTTGTAAAAAGCCAAAAGCAGAAGATGGCTGTGATGAGCAGCAGGAGAAGCAGCACAGAAATGCTGGGTATAAGGATGTAGGCAAGCCTCTGGACAGGTTCTAGGGGGAAAAAATGAGATTCCAGCTTTTATTCACTTCCAGTTGCAGTTGACGTGCACAGAACAAAAAAGAAGCTGCAAAAAATGGCAGCATGACACCTCAATGGGCTCCTTCTGGCTTCATAATCTAGCACTACCTACTCCTCAAAAGCAGCAGGTCTAACATTGATCATCTATTCAAGCAGGTTAAAGTGAATTTGTAGGGAGGAAGTCAGTGATAAGAAGAAATTAAAAGCTTTTCATAGTTAATAATAGACTTACAAACAAAACACTAACAATGTAGACATTCAAAAGTGATTCAATAAATCCACAATACCCTTTCCAGACCCAAAATACTTTGTACAGCTTTTGACTTAGCCAAGCAGTTTAGGCTTCTACTGGAAAAGATTTGAGGGAAGGGTTTTTTTTCAGATGCAGTTGTCTAAATTCAGTCTTCTATGTTTAAAACACTTCAAATGGAAATATTGATGTGAGACATGTGGGCTGCAGAGTCAGAGGGAGATGAGGCCAGCTCCTGAATGCCCAACATACCTTTGGCTTCTACAGCTGTGATGTTCCCATCTTTCTTATGGTGTTCTTCTGGGATTGCTGGGTTTGAGTGCTCTGTTGCAACATCTGGCAAGAAGCAGCTGAATTAATATTGCAGATGTTATTTGAATGAGTAAGACTCATAAAAAATGAGGGTGAGGGGAGGTGGAAGAGGCTGCAAAGATGTGTAAGTTGTTCTCTACTCTTCTGCTTAGGATTCTGCAGCATGACCAGTGGTCCCAGATACTGCATCACCAGCAGCAAGAGTGTTCCTGTGGAATGGATTATACAACAGCAGAAGAAACATGCACACTGCAGGGAAGCTGCTTGCCCAGTAAGTTTTCACTCTATGGGTGTCCTTGACAATTAAAGTAATAAAGAGTAGTTCTACTGAAAGTTAGGATATCATTTTAAAAGTGCCCAAATTATCTGTAGCTTACCTCCTTGAGAATTCTCTATTGGAGCATTCGTTGGTTTCTCTAAAAGAAAAAAAAATATGCATGATTTCCTCATAAGCTTGAGTAGGGAGACCAAGTATACTGAATACAGCCTGATAACATGAGCACCACTCTTTAGTGTTCTCTCTCCCTCAGGCCCCATATGAGATCTCAAACACTTTATAAAACTCCTCTGAGCATTCATACAAGTCAGAAGGCAAGTAGCTACAGATATACTGAGATTATTTTCCCCAGGACTTGCACAAATGTAAAATATCAGTCTCCCACCAGATCTTTCCAGTGAAGCTAAGAAAGAGTTTCCCAATCTGTTCTTGCCATCTCCTCATAGCTTCTCTTGGGGACTGGGAGCAGGCTGGTTTTGGAAGCTACAGAATGACTCATTACCAAGAGAATATTTGCAAATGAAGTTATTTTTCATGTTGCATCTGTCATCATTCCACCGAAACATGTAAGGACCTCCAACACCTGGTGGGGCAGATGGCTGGTAGTACATCACAACACAGATTTCACTCCCACAGGATGGCTCATCTACATACCAGTTCCTAAGAAAATACAACAAACATGTCAAATAGGACTTGATGCCACTTCCCAGGGGACTGCAGAAGCTCAGGTGGGAATAAAGCAAACAGGGCAGCACAGAGGGCAGCATCAAAGAGGATTACAGCTCAGCACACCCCACCCCACTGTCACCCTCTGCTTCCACTGAGTGGGAACAACAACAGTACAGTTATTTACAGTGTTCCTTCTGTTTGGAATTCTCAAATTTTCAAAGAAAACTCAGGAGCAAGGTGTTCAATAAATAGGGAGTGAAGGGCTGAGTACCTCAGTACCTTACTGCAAAGCTCAGGAGAACTTTGACTTTCTCTACACAATTTTAAACCTGTGCCAAAAATCATCTAGCAAAATAATTTTTAACTCACCTGGGACAGCAGGGACAAAACTTCAGGGGATCTGAAGTGCAGGAACTTTCAGGTCAATACTTTGTACCTGCCTAATTGGAGAATTTTAAGACAGATTGATGGTTCTTCCACCTCCTTTTAGCAATCAGAAATTACCACTCACTCTAGGTGTCTTATATAGAGGCACAAAGAGAGAGCAGGGCATCTAGAGGGTAATATGTCTAACTCTTGCATCCAGATGGGATGAATAGCTCTCTGGAGATCCTACCACTCTTTGGTGACAGCTGGGACAATACTGCTTGACTCTTTTGAAAGAATCCTTTCTGGTGCCAGCCCCTGAGCAGGCTGCCTCCCAGTGTCACCCACGAGTACCTACCGGAACTTGGACGAGCTGCCATCTGACCAGGAGTAGAGCTTCTGACACTCTGTACTATTATCTGCCTCCTCCTTTCTCCTCCTAAGGCCTATCCAGAAATCTCCATCAGAAGCTAGGAGGCTCTCAATGAGTCTCTCAATCAGGCCTTGCTCTGCTGCTGTTTGGATGCTGACTAGGTGTCCCCCATCAGCCCTGCAGGCAAGGTGTGCTTCCTCATAGCTGGTCCTGCGGGAGGCGTCGTGGAAATACACGATCTTGTAGCATGGCTGCTGGGTCCCACCCCGGCACACCCTCTGCCCTGCAGCAAGGGAAAGAGAGGGGTTCCAGAGACAATTCCTGTGACCAAAAAGTGAATGCTAATACTTCCATTTGGTTGAGGTTAGACTGCACAATAATATATATGGAAAACACAACACAGGTGGAAAGTGTCTTGTGTTACTGGACTGGCATCTCCAGGCTTCTCTTACTGCATGTAGCAGTTGAAGTTGTTCTTTCATGCCCTGCACATCCCAGCTCCCTCAAGAATTTCCTGCACTTTGCTTCCAAAGAAGGAATGCTGTGCCAGAGAGCAAGCTGACATGTGGAACCTTTTAAAAAGAGAGTTCCGAGGCTTTTGTAATTATTCTTGTTATTTTTAAGGAATTTAAATGGCTAAAATCAGACTTTTTACACAAAGCAGAGATAATATTTTATCTTCTAGAGTATATGCAATATATATGCATATAGATAAAATATATAATATATGATACAAATACATAATAGATAATAATATATAACATATATGATATAATATATACATACTTCCAGAGTATATGCAATACATATGCAGATATATAATATACAATATATAATACAAATACACAATATATAATAATATATAACACATATTATATAATATATACATACTTCCAGAGTATATGCAATATATATGCATATAGATAAAATATATAATATATGATACAAATACATAATAGATAATAATATATAACATATATGATATAATATATACATACTTCCAGAGTATATGCAATACATATGCAGATATATAATATACAATATATAATACAAATACACAATATATAATAATATATAACACATATTATATAATATATACATACTTCCAGAGTATATGCAATATATATGCATATATAAAATATATAATATATGATATACAATACAAATACATAATATATAGTAATTATATAATATATAAATACTTCCAGAGTATATGCAGTATACTCTAGAATATACTCTACACTGCAGTGTCTCAAGATGCACTCACACAGCCCAATTATAAGCACTGCTCTGTACTGTGATGTTGCTGCCTGCCCAGGAAATAAACAATGTCTGTTTTCAGGCTGTTCCAAGCCAAGGACTTTCTCATGCATGAAGCAGCATGGCTTGTTTTGATGACAAGGAAAATAAAGATCAAAGTGAAAAGATACATAATCTAAAATTATGCCCTTAGCAGAGGAGTCCCAATATTTAGACAGTGGAGACAAACAGTTTTGTTTTACTCAGTAAATATTTATTTGCAGACACAAGCTGCTAACCTACATGTTCTTAGAGATGAAAAACATTTACCTACATTTGCAATGTACTCAGAAGAAATGGGCTGTGAGGACAGGCCATTAGAAACCCCTCTGTGGGATATCTGCTGGCTTTTCTTTATTCTTGTATTCATCCTTTTTCTTTACTCATGTTCCTGCGTGGCTACTTCTAAGAGTGGGAATTTAAACACCTTTCAAATTTTTGAATAATTAAGTCCTCAGAATGACTCTGCTAACATTTTACACAGAAATTAAAACTGGCTGTGCTGCAAAATCAATATTTCAACATACACCTCTAGGCATGACTTGGGTTTCTCTTGGCAACTTAACACTCATGCAGGCTTGGGGGAAAAGACAAGCAGCCCTTACCTCTCCTGAGGGAAATGTCCACTGCTATTGTGAGAGTCAGGAGGGAAAGAGAGATCATATTGTTAACAAAAACCTGCAACTGCCTGGAAATAGTGTCACAAACTGCACTCTGCTCCTTTTCTGACACGCAAACAGGTTTTCTTCCCATTAACTGGCAGAAAATCCGTCTTAGCCAAGCTTGATATTACTTCAGCTAAGGGAAGATGTCTTGCAGTTGTTTTCTGTCTAGACTTCACTGCCAAGTACAGTTTAGGTACCAGAGCACAAGTGGTTCCTTGGATTTTCCCCTGATCTCCTCATTCCCTACATGGGATCTGCCCAAAGCCTCCAGTGAGCCTTGGCAAGGCAAGATTAGGGATGAGCCAATTGTACTGAAAGTAAAACAATTCCTGAACAGAAACACATCTCCAACCCCCCCACTGGCAGCTGAGCCCCCTAACGCACTCCCACCCAAGTCCTACTGCAGGGGAGAGCGTGGCAGAATTAAAAATGTATTTATAGATATATATAAGACCCCTCCTTACCGCTGAGCAGCCGAGCCCCCGCCGCCCAGCCCAGCGCGGCCGCGCACAGAGCCGCCGCCGCCAGCATCCTCCCTGGCCCCAGCCGAGTGCCCCGGCCGGAGAGGGGCTAAAGAGGGGAGCCAGTGGGGAGGAGCTGCCGCCTCCGCCCTCCTCGGGCTCCGGGCCAGCAAAGGCCGGGGATGGGATCCGCCTCCCTGGCTGCGCATCTCTGCTCCGGAGGCATCTGCTCCTCCCGCTCCGGGAGCCCGCAGCTCTTCATCCTGTCCCCGCTCTCGCCTGTCCCTCTGCCCCCGTTCTCAGCTGTCCCTGCTGCCCTTTTTTCCACCCTCCCTGCTTGCCCCCCTTCTCTATTTTCCCCGATGCCACCCTTCAGACACCTCATCACTTCTGCATGTTTCCCCGGGGCTCCTGCTTTGTCATTTCCCTGTCCCACACATCAACGACAAGGCGTGAGCACAGGAGACATCTCCATCTGGTTAGGCACTGGAACATCTCCATCTGGTTAGGCACTGGAACATCTCCATCATGGTCAGGCTCTGGACCAGGCTGCCCAGGGAGGTGGTGGAGGCACCATCCCTGAAGGGGTTCAGCAAACGAGGAGATGTGGAGCTTTGGGACATGGTCTGGGGGTCAGGGAGATGTTGGACAAAGGTTGGATTTGATGATCCTGGAGGTCTTTTCCAACCTCAATGATTCTATCTACCACAACTTAAGAGTGATAGAAGCCACACCTGCAGCCCCTGCAGCCAAAGGCTGCTCCTCCCCATGCAGCTGCCTGTAAGAAACTGCTTCAGGACAGAAAACAGAACATGGGAGCTTTGTTTCCAACATGAATTAAGCTGAGCCCCTTTCCTGGTGGCTGGGAAGCTGGTGTCCACCTGTTTCCTGCAACACTGTCCCTCCAACAAAGATTTTCATGGCTCAGCCAGTGTTTTTGCAGCTTGCAGAAAGGGGCAGAGCAGCAAAGTGAACAAATAGAGGTGTGTGAAGAGCTACAATTTCTGCTCAGACAGATACTAGGTGAGGTTCATGCTTTAAAATAGGAGATTAATGATTTTATAAAATGTTTAAAACCTGGACCAACTCTTGGGATTGTCACTAGTCCATTCTAAACTTACAGTAGTAAAGTGTAAAGAGTTTGGGCTTTTTTAATGTGCTAATATGGTACCTGAGTAATCCAGAGTATAAAACTCATATGAAAAAACTCATATTGTGTATAAAACTCATTGTGTCAGAAGGAAGGAGGCTCATGTTTTGTTTCAGGCCTAGCTTTAATTTGGACAAAGCAGATACACTGAGTTCAGCATTTTAATAAACTTTGAGAAGAAGTACTTAATGTGAACCAGCTTAAAAGCTTAAACAGAGGAAGAAAAAGGAGACTTTTATGTCTAAAATGAAGATGTCATCTCTGAAAGTCATGTTTGAAATCTTGTTTTCCAAGTGACTTCTCCAATCACTGCACTTATCAGCTTTAGAATTTCAGTTCTACTCTACTATTGAGCAATGAAATTGCATTGATAGGATATGGAGTCCTTCAGAAGGACAGATGTTTTAACCTTCTGGGGGATAAAAACTCCTCTGTCTCTGCTTTGGATCTTGTGAATTACGACTGAAGGAAATAATTGCCTTAATATAATGCAGAGCTCTTATTCTTCAATCTGATTCTGCTGATAAACATCCGGCCAGGCCCAGCAAAACCATTACAGATCAGTAAATCTAGAGTTCACTGCAGGTAATAATAAAAACCCCTAAATGGAGCTCTTCCTTTAACTCCTCAGATCTAGTTTAGGAGAGCTTTTTAGGGAGCAGAGCATGGGAAAGCTGCAGCCAGGTTAATAAACTGAATTTTAGTGTTTCAATGGAGAAAAAAAGAGACAATAATGAAAAAAATCATAGCAACTAACAATGGGCAGGCCGTAAAGATGTCCTTGGCATATTAAACTGGGAAATTTAGACACATTGAAATTGATTTCATTTAGAGACCTGAGCTCCTTATGATGTATCTCATATAGAACATGGGGCCCTCAGCAAAGTTGTCCTGGAGAAAGTAAAGGCCAGTGTGTTGTTCTGACTAAATTACACATATACCCATAGAGAAATAAAGTGTAGCATCAAGGAACAGCCAGTTCTACCTTCAAACACTTTAACATATTTATAATATCACTCTATTACTCCTTGTAGTTTTCAGTTTGGAAAGTTTCCAAGAGCCATATTTAGTTTGCTTAAACTTCATTTAGCTCCTGTGCCTACTGAAATTTCTTTCTCAGTCATAAACTCCCCTGTAAAGCCTGTGGGGAGTCATGAATTACAGATTAATCCAGGGAAATAAACATGCAAATGACAACAGCTTTTCTACCAGGTGCCTCACTACTATGCTGACTAATTAAAAGAAGCATTTCTACTAAATGAATTCACTGCCAGTGAAAGGACAGTGTTGCTGCAGCTGGGCTTGCTCTCTAAAAACTCCTGTCCCTCTAGCACTGTGGAGACAACTTTCTACTGCAGGTTTTGCTCTCCCAGGGAACATGCTGCAAGACCAGAATGTCAGAATCAAGCCTGAATTCTGGATCTGTAATGACACCTATGACTGATAACAACGTGAACATTATTCTTATTTCACTCAAGGCATTTATTGTAATTTTCTTAGGGTTCTCTGAGGCTTATAGCATGTCCTGTAGTTGTAGAAAGTAATTTACTCACAGAAATTAATCAGTCCTCTCTATGGCTGCCAGATGCTGAAAGCTGCAGAACTTTGCTGTCATCTATTGTTACTGCATTTTAAAAAACACAGAGACTGAGGGAACTGTGCCCAGCCTCAGCCAGACCTCAGAAAGAAGGCTAATTGATGATAATGGATGAGATGCATTTTGGAATTATTAATTGGAGAAGGGGGATTGCTGACTTACAGGAAAGGCTTGCAGAGCTCAGCACCTTTCTGCACCTCTTGCAGATTGCTCTCCTCTGGCCTGCTTCCCAAATACAGGCCACAGGCTTTTCAGTAGAAATGTGAAATATTTCACTACACTGAGAAAAAAAAAGTGTAATTACAGAGTCAGGCTGAAAATGCTATTACAATATTTAATATTAGTTGTCTTAGTTTCCATTACTTGTGTGAACTGTATTTTTAGAGAGGTATAATTCACTGCCCAGGGAGGTGCTGGAGTCCCCATCCCTGGAGGGGTTCAACAAAGGAGGAGATGTGGAGCTTTGGACATGGTCTGGGGGTCAGGGAGATGTTGGACAAAGGTTGGACTTGCTGATCCTGGAGGTCCTTTCCAGCCTAAGTGATTCCATGATTCTTGAATTATTCCTCTCTAAAAATACCACCTAAACCTGTCCCCGAGAAGCATTTCTCTGGGAGCTGGTTTAGCTACCAGATTTCCCACATGTCTCACTCAGTGAACTCTTGGCACCAGCTGCTGCTGGGCACAGAGATCTATTAATAACTAAGAAATAAACTTGTGCTTTGAGCTGTGCTTCAGTGTCTATGCCAAGATTTTGTGTGTGCAGGCAGCACTGGAGGGTTTCCCCCCCTTAAAATTATTGACTTTTCAATCTGGGCACTCTCAGTTGGCTCCTTCTAGATGCTAAATCAGAGCAGACATTATGTGCTTACTAGGAAGAAATAAAGTAGACAGCCTGCTGCTTTCAGCCCTGCCCCACACCAGCATCACCCCGTTGGGAGTAAGTTTAAGCTCCCTGCAGAGAGATGTGTGGTCTGAGCTGGGGCAGGGTCTCCTCATGGGGCAGGTCCTCTCGTGGGGAAGGGTCCTCTCAGAAAGTCATTTTTGGGGCATCTCTATGAGCAGAAAACAGCTGCCACCACGGGCCTCAATTTTATTTATTCAACAAGGCTAAATATAGGTCAATGTGGAAACAGTGGCCTCAAGCACACTCAGAATAGGAGCTGAAGTTTGCAAACTTTGGGAAGAAAATATTTAGTGCCCCAGATGCCAAACAGTTGGGACTGACCCAGGAAGGTGCAGGTAAATCAGCTTGGCAAATGCACTGGTGTCTCTTGCATGGGTGACAGGCAATCAGGGACATCTCATTTGGTTTATTTCAGTTTATTAGACACCTCTGCAAAGAGGTTCATCTGTGTGCCTGCTGTTGGCTAAATTCCTGGGCTCCTGATTTCCATTGAGGTACCTTCCAAACCTTTTTACCTGGCTGTGTGGCTAGTGATTGTTACTTCTGGCAATCAGCTAACTACACTGCCTGGTAACCAGGCTGATGGGAGAGACAGTTCCCTTCCTGCTCCTGCATTGGTGAAACTGGGATTTTGGTTAAAAAACCCTCTTAGAGCAGGTTCTAGCACCATTAAGTATTTTCTCCATTACAAATGTTAAGCAAAGTGGTCAGAATAAAAAACATTTATAGTATACAGGGGGTTTAATCATTGCTCAAACCCCCTTCACTTACTATTTACCCCCCTTCATTTACTTCATTTACATGTTAAATAAGACAGGGGAGCTAAATGAAAATTATTCTCCCCATACCTGGCAGATAAACTGAAGGCTACAACCCAAAATATTCTGGTGGTGAATGAAGAATAGAATAAGCCTTGATGTGGCTAAACCATTTAAACACATTCTTGTTCCAGGGAAGCTCCTCAGGATTTCAGCACCAACTTCAAGAAATCTTAAGATTTCACTTGATATTGCCAACATATCCCATAGGCTAATAAAATTCTGGAAATAGAGCTGTAAATGAACAGACATTATTAATAACTTCACACTGGGAAAGCTGTAGATGAATAAAGATCATTACTGATGTCACCCTAGGAACAGGGATGCTGTAAGGGGGTTTTGTAGTGCAGTTTGCTGGGCTGAGGTGGGAGCAGGGGGTCCTGTGCCTTGTTTTGATGGCAGTGAAGTTAGTGATTGGGAAGCACTGGGTACAATCAGCTAACTACACTGCCTACAAACCAAGCACTGCTCTTGTGGTGGCCTTCCAACCTAGGAGAAAAGAAAGCACTTCCAATAATGATATTAACATACTCCTCCTCCTCCAGTGCTTTTATAGCAACAAGCAATTGAAGGGAATGGAAAACACTGGTCACATCACCCTTAATGTTATTCTGCTACACCCAAAGCCTTTATATCACCAATTAATTCTTTTTAATAATTCAGCATTGCTGTGAATTCATCACAAAGATCCTCTGAGGAGCCCAAAGCAATGAAAGACTGAAATGGAAATGATTTAAAGGCACCACAATGGGAATGGGAAATGAGGAGAGCCTTGGCATGCACTCCTTGCTGCAGGAATGTGGACTCAGTGGTGGATGTATTCAGAGCTGGGAGGGCAAATAGAGCTGCAAATTTGAGCCACAACAAAATATTCAACATGATAAACACTCTACCTGGTTTACAGCAGGTCAGCTGGTAGTGCTGTGATCCTACATATCCTTGTTCTCTATTTTTTTTTTCCAGGAAAATGTAGGATCATACTGGTAGTCAGATGTCAGGCTGCTCAAACCTTGTCCATTAATTTTCAGGAGCTAAAAAATTTGCAAATCTGTTCTGCAGAGCAAACCAGAATATGTGAAAGTAGTTATACTCAGTTATGCCTTGTGGCTAATGCAGGGGTATGCAATTGATCATGGGATAAATCTATTTTATATAGATTTCTCAGGCTGTTCCTAAGTCAGGGATGAAATGGAGGTTACAAGGATAAGGTTGTCTGTAAATTGAACAATTCTGCTAGCAATGCCTTCTTGTTAAAAGACACCAAAAGAATTCAGGACTTACCCTCCTGAAGCTTACCTTGTAATAATCCTGGTATGGACTGCATTAGTAATAAAATGCTTCAAAGATTTAATGGAAAAGGAGAAATATTTAGCTTCTTCACTCTTCACTTCCTTCTCTTTCCCACAGCAACCCATCCACTGAGCACCCAGCAAGGTTTTAATATCCCTACACAAGGTTTCTTCTGCTCTCCAACCCTGGCAGACATAGAATGATAGAATCATGATGCCTCTGGAGATGGTTCCTGGGTGCCCCTTCTCTTCTCCTGGGACTCCTGGGCTGGAGTGTGCCCAGGCTGGGCTGGGGGTCAGCCTCCAACCTTTGTGTACACTGTTGTCATGGGCACTGTGTGGAGACTGAACTGTTGCTTTGGAACGTGCAGGTGGCTCCTGCCATAGGAAGCTGTGTTGCAGAAGAGGTTTCTATGGGTAAGGTCAACACAGAGCACACACATGGGGTTCCAGCCCTTCTCCTGTGGACAAGTGGCAGGTCCTGAAGTCAACTGCTACAGATGGAGCTGGGAGTTTGACCATCTACAGTTGTGGAATGTGCCTCCTTAGCAGTTACATCTCATCTCTCCTACATCAGCCCTGTGTTTGTCCTATCGTCATGGTTTGCTGGTGACCTGCACACTATGGTCTTCTCACAGCCCTTGTTTCAAAGACTCTTTACCCCACTGAGTGTTTTCCTTGGGCAGAAGGTCCCTCCTGCTCAGTGTCATTAGCATGGACACACTGTCCTGTGTGCTTTACCTAATTAAATGTAGTACTCATGGTAAAATCTAGCCAGAAAAATTACCTGTAAGTACCTTATCCCTTGGGTTTTTACAGAACACACACAGAGTAATCAAGTAAAGATGAAAACCTTAATAGGAACATGGTTAATTTCTGAAATACCTGTTCTTAAACCCTTTCATCAGGCCCAGAAAGTGTCTACTTATATAACCTGGATGGGATAAATTTGTGAGCAATCAACGTACTGAAATTCTAGTTTGTGGCTTTGATTGGAATCAATTTCTGTCTTGTTTCAGCCCAAACTAATCCTTTGCACAGAGACTGCATGGTTTAAATAAAGGTGCAGGTTTTTAATATCCATATAGATATTGGCATCCATAATAAATCCATCCATAAATCCACTTAATATCCATATAGATATTGGCATTGGTGTTCCTGCAGCACTCCTGTTGTTTGTACACTGTTCTTACATGATACATCTGAATGAAATTAGGGCTGGATATAGCCTGAGAAAGCAAATGCTAGAAGAGGATGTTTTCCCATATGGGAATAACTTACTGATTTTTATATCAAGAGTTTTGAACTTCAGCTGCTTACCTGGGGAAATTGTCTGTCATCCATCATCCAGAGAAATCAGATGGCTTGTAGAGGGAAGATTGCTACTAGCCAGCTGCACTTAGTTCTCTTAGTTCCATGTGCTCAATCCTTTAAAGCAAGAAAACTGCAAAAAATTGTGCAGGGGTGACTCTTGCAGTGGTGTTTGGGGAAGCAGTGTTTGCTCTTGCTTTGGCCTGCAGTTACTAGAGAGACTGTGCCTCTCTCCTTCCCTTTGTTGGTCATGCCTAGGCTTGCCTGGTGGCCCAGGAGACCCATGATATAATCTGGCCAAGAATGCTTGTGCTGGGTTAGGGGCCTGATCTGAATCCCACTGAAGTCTTGGGACAGCTTTGCATTGATTTCAGTGAGCTCTGGGTCTGTCCCAGGGATGTCCATGCCCCATAACACAGGGGGGTTTAGTGCTTTGGGGTTTCCTCTTCCTCATAAGGATTAAAAACCATCACCATTTAACCAAAGACATTTATCCCATGCATTATATCAGTCAGAACTTGGCTATTCATGCAAAATCCACTGGGATGCTCACAGCTTCTGTTTGGATGCAACTGGGAATGAGTTACCCAGTGGCTGCTGGTTACCCAAAGAGTGCCCAGGGCTGCGTTTCCAAGCCAGTGACAACTGGCAGCATTATGAAGGATTTAAGCTCCCTGAACCTAAAAGAGTTCAGTTCCTCTCTTAAAAGAGACAGTTCTTCTTGTCACTGAAGTGGGAAGCCAGAAATACTCTCTGTGCCACTAACAGAAATACTTTTGAACCCCTGCTTGATATCTAAAAAAACCCTTGTGTATCAATGACAACCTTAATAATTAGGGCCAACTGCATGAATTCCCAAGAACTTGGCTGAAATTTTCCACTTTGTTGTAAAAATGTGCAGTTTGGCCTGGGTTTTGCCCCCTAACACCCAAGAAATAGCATTTTATAGCACTGCTGTAATATGGTTTCTCAGGTGAAGAATTTGTTTGCTGCTGACTTAGAGTTGATGTGTTAACTATGGGAACAAGTCACTCAACAAAAGGAGGTGTTGCAGGGATCCTGACGTCTCTTTGGTTGTCCTCTGTGGAATCCAGTCACTTCACTCTTTTGTCAGAGAATTTCTGAACTCACAGGGCTTGTCTGGACAAGTTGGAGTAAGGAGGAAGGCAGGAAACTGTTCAAAGTCCCATCAACTGATCCAAACCAGCTTGGCATGTAGTGAGGAAAAGACAGGAACCAGAATAATTCCTGGTTCAGGGTCAGATCCCACATGGAAACTGTGATCAAACAATGGACTCCAGGGTGGGGAGTGGACTCCCTGTGATGCCCGCTGCTGTTTTGCAGTGGGGATGCTATTGTAGCCTTGGTAGTTCCAAACTAAAACAAGGTTTATAGGAAGAAGTCATCTCTTTTATTAGATTGTAATATGATATTGTGAAAGAAATGACATGAAGGCAAAGAAATCAGAGCAAAGAGCTTTGGCAAGAGAGCATCATCCCCAGTTTAAATACCCAGCTCATTTTGCCTTCATTTGTTCTTTTGTCTTGACAGTTCCTGGTACCTGACACTGGAAGCACAACTTCTTGAGGCAGCAGAGAGAAAAAGGAACACATCAGCTGTTTTCTGAATGGGCCCCAGGTATTTATTGCCAGGAGTTTCAAACACTGACATTTGAGAAGCCATTTGTGTAGGAACTCTGTAATAGAACCAGTCACACTCTGTGTGAAATGCCTCAGAAATGAAATAAATGTATATTAATAATGGGAACATTCATAAGAGGAATGTTATATTACGAGAGGAATGCCATGGTAAATAAAGTGATGCAATTTTTAAAATAAAGCAGCTGCTATTGGGATAAACCCAAACAGATTGGAAATAGCTTTGAAACCAGCTTGTTAGTGTGATGGTGCACACCTGAATATTGTTACATTCCCAGAGCCACATGATTTCCTCTCCTATATAAACCCCAAATAAGCACTGCTAGAGGAAGAGTGAGGGAGGATTTGGGTGCTGGTTTTTTGCCCCTTTGAATGAATGAATAATAAATAAATAATCTAGTTTCTTGTACCATTGGATCTGGTGACTCCTTAAAGCTGTTTATAAACATATCTCAGGTTTTTCCCAACTCTGAGCTCAGGTAATGTGGTCTTCATTGTATGTAGTTGTAAGAATTTCTGGCTGTTGACTGTAATATATGTTGTAAATTATATATATATAAAATATGTTATAAATAATGAGAGCTACATCTTAAACTTTTTCTTTTCTTAATACTCTGAGCTTGCTTAGTGTGAGTGCCTTCTAGTAATGCATTAAATTGGCTTCACTACCCAGAACTAAATTTATCAGGTCTTTGGCAATTGGGCTTATCTAGGCTCTATCTGCCATGGCTTCTGCAGGTTCTGCAATAGCTGTACTTGGAAGTTGATAGTACCTTAATGTTATTAAACCTCCCTAGTGTAGTGTCTCATCTCTACTGATGACTCTCTAACAGCTAAAGCACCTTGTGCACTTCCATTGAAGATGAAAGATGAAATTGCTGCCACAGTCTTCTTCATTACAAGGCTAGTGAAAAGGCAGGACGAGCTGAGCAAGCACAAAATGGAGAAATTTGCAGCTAAGCTGACAACAATTCTGTTTGAAAAGTACAAGAATCACTGGTACTTGGACAACCCATCCAGGGGACAAGCCTTCAGGTAAAAGCACCCTTTGGGGAAGGGACATGAAGAGGTATTTAAGGTGCATGAGGACACTTGCGGTGCCTGGAGCCCTAGAGTTGGAAATAAGTGATGCAAAATTGAGAGAACCACTTAATGATCTCTTAATCTTAAGGGACAAATTGTCATTAACTGGTAAAGATGTACTGAAAATGGCTTCACAGTGTGTACCTGTGTGGGTATCACTAGAGAGCTGAGATGGAAATACTAAGATAATATGCTTGGGTAGCCCTCTGACCTCTTGACTTCAATGCAGAATTCAAGTGGTCTTAAACTGACTTGTAGAATTGTTGTAGCTGCTTTTAATTCTCTTAAGAATTGCTGATAAAGAGAGCTGCTGTATTACATGTTTAAAACAAACACAACCTTGTTTTGGTTTATAAATCCCCTTGTCAGGCTACCTTGCTGGTTGGGGCTGTGAGAACTTGCATCAACAGGCTAAATGTGTTGAGAAAACAAACAGTGTAACTGGAGTGTGCTCCTGTATGAGCAGAGCTTGTGGTGAAACCCCAAATCCACCTGCACTCTGTTCTTTCCTAGGTGTATAAGGATAAACAAACATCAGACAAGAGATCCACTGCTGGAGCAAGCTTGTGTGGAGAGTAACGTGGACTTCAACAAGCTTGGCTTGCCCAAGGAGATGACACTGTGGGTCGATCCATTCGAGGTGTGCTGCAGGTGAGTTGAGAAGCTGTGGCTAACACACTTTAGGTGCCCTGTACAAACCTCATCAGCTCCAAGGCTGTTCCTAGAGTCTTGGTGGACTTGCTAGTGTCAGCTGAGCCCTGACAGATGTTCCCAGTGCTGGTGCAGAGTTGTCACACAGAGTCCCTTGCAGGTACGGTGAGAAGAACCGGCCCTTCACCATCGCCCACTTTGAGGGAGAGGAGAACCCTGAGCTTCCTCAGCAGATCAGCTATGCTGTTGACAGAGCAGCTCTCGACTATCACTCTGGCATCTCTTCAGATGAGGAGAGCTTCAGCAAGGAGCCAAAAGCCATCCCCACTGTCAGCAATCCCAACAGTGTCTACCAGGTAAGCATGTGGGAAATGGGGCTTTCAGCAGGAGCCGGCACCTGCTCTCCAGGTCACCTCATGAAGGACTCCCCTAAACTCATCTGGTGGCCAGATTAATCCCCCATGTTTCCCCAACACATTTTTAACATGCTCTCATTTCTTGCTGTTCAGTTCAGTGACTACTGCAAGGCACCCATACAGCCCTGGTCTCAGTATCTGCATAGGAAGACCTATATGCCTGATGGCTCATACTATGTCCAGCACAGGGGTTACAAGGTCTACAGGCCAACAGCTGCTTTCACAGGACCACGTGTTGATAGGTACCACTGGATCAATACCAAGCGGTAGAGCTGGGGCTGCACCTCTTAGAGACTGTGGAAACACTGGGGTGAAGGCTGGCACTACAAAGTTTCATTAAAAAACAAAGCACTTACTACCTAATCTCTGTCTTACTTTCTACATCTGAAACTTTGGGGGTTTTATTATCTAGCCTTTTAAATGTTTTATTAATGTTAACATATAAGATTGAGAACTAATGTGAGACTCCTAAGTCAAAAAGGAAATGCATATACCAATAAACCTGCTCATGTTTTTTTTAAAAGCTGTCTGATCTGCTATCAGTGCCCTGGAGGGACTTAAAAAGCTTTTTGGCAAGAACACAAGCAAGCCAAGGAGGATAAAAACATCCTCCCAAGTTGCTTCAAAGGATAGTCTGCTTTTTTTCCTGGCAAAGGTAGCAAGGGCAGCTGTGTTGTGAGGAAAACACCTTTGTTACAAGCAGAATCACCTCTGTGCTCCCCCTTGGGTGAAGCTGGGGTAGATGCAGCTGTGAAGGGGCATCTTTTGCCTCTGGACTTTAGCTTTCCTGATAAGAACACAGCCTCATGGGCAAGAGAGGTGAGTCCTCCTCTACTGACACTACTGGGCTTCAAAACTAGGCTATGGGATGAGTTTCCAGTACTGAGTAAAATTATCTCAACCACCCAGACATAACTTTGCTCTGACTTGCAGTACATCTTCCTCCTGACTTATCTACTCCATCATTGCTTGCTGGTTAAACTGGGGCACAGGGGTGATGTCAGTAGCTTCTGTCTTGCTGGTCAGTCTGGTCAAAATGCTAAACAAACTAGTTTGTCAGAACTTAATTGCTCTTGTAAATACCTGTGATCTTTATTATCACTTACTGCAGTCTGTTATTACCTGATAAACAGTGATGGATAAAAACCCTGCTAATGAGTAGCCCTGAAGAGGAAGCATCTTGTCCACCATGTCTTCTTTTGAGCACCATTACAACTTTCTGCCTAGAGCTATTTTCTCTTCTAATGCATTTATTTGCTTTACCAAACAGTCTTTCTCAAAACTAGTTATCTCAAGGTAGTAAAAAAGCAAATCTTCATGGCCTTTGCTGCTTAAAAACTGGTGTTCATCCTCTATGATATGCACCAGCTCTTCAGTTAACTCATCCACTTTATCCTCAAGTTCTGCAGGGGACAAGTGAGCACAGGTTTCCTCTTCAAAGCTAAAAAAAAATAAAGGAATGCTTAGAATCAGACAGTAGAAATGTCACTGGTTAAGTGATATACATAGACTCTTCAAGAGCAAACCAGGAAGGTGAATTTCACGTGGATGTAACTTCTCTGTTAGTGAGAAATTGATGGTAGCATAGAGAGATAATCAGTCTTTCTGTGATGTACCCTGGCACCAAATCTGGTCTGTGCCTAGATGTAGAAGGTCATTTCTTACCATGTCCTCCATCCACAGCTGCTCTTTTCATAGCTGCTCAGGGCACGAAGGAAATGCTCTTTTTTCTTCCCAAGGAACTTGTCATTTAGGGCTTCCTCAAACTTTGCATGGAGCAAGAGGTTGTTCTTCATGTGCTATGCAATAAGCACAGCAGTGGAGAAAGCAGGTCAGTGTTCATCTTAAAAGCCTTTTTATAAACTCTTTCAATACAGTTTTTGTGGTATTGCTTTTTATAATGTCTTGCAGAAAGCCAATAATATCTTTCCAATGTGTCAGGAGCACCTTTAAGCTCAGGAGTTTAAATGATATATATAAGGTTTCTGCTGCCATCCCCCAGGAGTCTGACCTTACCAAGCAAGGACTTGGAGAACCAGGCATCTATAAGTCAGTTTAAATTGCCATTTTGTAATAAAGTGAGAAAATAAATGGCAAGATTTCAATCAGACCAGGGCTCATGATCTTACTTCTTACCTTCTCAAAGGCTTCCATGTCTGTGAGGCTTTTCCCTTTCACCTCAAAAAGCTGGGAAATGAGATTGATTTCTTCCTTGGAGAATGGTTCTTCCTGCAGCAGTATCTGACTTATCCTCTCAGCTCTATCACCCTGGAGAAGGGCTGAGAGCTGGAGTCTGAGAGAGAAGGTTTCACTGAGACAAGCCTTTAGGGCCTAGGGGAAAAAACCCACTTATTTAGAAAACCTGGAAGCAATCAAACAATTCTTTACATCTAACCAGTGAATAGAGATATTAATAAGGTTTGTGTGTTGGGGGGGAGATGGACTCAAACAATAGTACATTATCAAGACAGGTTTTCACTTCTGAAAGTCTTTTATCTGAAAAATAACTTTATTGGGCTCACTGGACATAAATATGCTGCAAAATGTGGTTATTATGCAGCTGTTGAAGGCAGGATCAGGATTAGAACATCCATGCATGAGTGGAATCCTCTTTGGGATGTACAGCTCCTGAGGAGAAGCAGCATTCATAAATGTGGCTTTCAACAGGGGGCTAAAAATCACTGTATGTACATGGAAAATACCCTTGTGGCAAAGGAGATGATCATGGGTATCCCCTGTAATCCAAACATGTGCTGTATTGATGTGAGACAACCCTTCCCATTCAGCCTTCAAGGTGTTATGGGAAAAAGATTGCAGTTCCCTTTTCTTTTCTGACAACTCTGTCTGGTCTAATGTTCTCTGAGGCAGGACTATCACTAGGAAAGAGAATTCTCCCTCTGGTTCCCCAGGGCAGTGGCCAACTGATGGTTAGAGTGTAGTTGTCTGGTTTTATCTCTTTAGGTGTCAGTGAACAAAGAGGTATTTCTGGGTTAGAGTTGTTTGTGTGCAGGTGGGATGTTAATACATGATATGGTGGTTTTTCTGCTGTCTTGCTGCCTTTATTTAAGATAAAAGAGTATTGAATATAAATCTTCCTCTAACAGCCACTCGAATGGCACTTTAGGTAATAATTAATCTTATTTCATCTGACTTTTGGTATTGGAAGTTTTATAAAGGTGTTAACCCCCCCTGTTTTTTTAATGGTAATCTTTTACAGACACTCGTATAATGTAATTAAATTTGGAACATGCTGATGTACCTGATAAAACAGCCTCAGGAAGAGGGGGTTGGTGTCGTGGCTGAGGTCAGCAGCAGTGATGTGAGCCAAGCAGTGCACGAGGAGGAGGAGGAAATCTCCTACAGAGCTCAGGCAGTCCCTTAGAATGAACAGGCTGTGCTGTGAGTTCTGGGAAAGAAAGAATATGCAGAGCTGATCTGCAGGCAGGAGAGCTGATGGGACTCTGGCAATAGCTTATCTCAGTTTTGGGGAAGAGAAAAGATTCAGGGTGCTGGGTAATATCCATGTACACATGACAGCAGCACTGTCATAAGGCTTCTCCTAATGTGGATCTAAAGCATTCTTGCATTCTGTTTCTAGACAGTTTTAAATCTCTATATAATGAACATTTCTCAACATCCCAGAGTTTTAGAAAGGACCAATACTTAATAGTTAAATTCTGTAACTTAATTATAGCAAGTAAAATCCTGCTACACCCCTGACTTCTGTAAATCTGACCTACGGAGAGTTTGGTAGAAATGGAAGTGGTAGAATTTTGGACATGAGAAACTGGCTAATCAGAGCTGATTTAATTAATGTGCTTTGGGTATGACCCTCCTATTAAACTTATATGTAAACTTGATATCCTGCAGTGCTCTCCTAAGATTGTGTTCAGATACCTGGAGCACACTATTTACATGTAAGGATTTCTTATATCAATATTTTTTCCTAGACAGCATCAAGCATGCTCTGACTTGAGAAGTATGGAACTTCTTTGCATTTTACTCCCTAGAACTGAAAGGATATGAAAATACTGCAAAGACTGGGTAGATGGGAAGTTGACAAACCTGGTAAAAGAAATCGTTTCTGAAGGCATTGCCTGGGGTGTTACTAAGAGGGATGCTGGAGGCAACACACAGGTTGATTTCTGGAGCCTGCAAAGAGAAGGAGAAATGCTTCAGTAAAAAGCATGTGTGCACATCAGCTCTGCAAAGTCAGGGATTAGTGGGATAGAAGTTCACTGAAGTGTCAGCTCTGATTTGCAGTGAGGACCCAGGGCCAACAACCACCACAGGAAAATGGAGACTGTTTAAAAAACCCCACCAAGCTGTAGCAAATCAGAGTGGCTCATCTTGCCAGCTTTCTCATTAAGGAAATGAAAGTGGACTCCAGCCCTGTAGCCACCAGGGGGTTTATTATTATTTATTTGATACTGTAAGAAAGACTCTAGAGAGTTTACCTAGCCTAGAGCCACAGTGAGAAAATGAGAGAATTCTTGCTCCAAGTTAAAGGAAATGTTTTATCCCAGTATTATGCAGTATGCAGGGATCAGGTGGTGCAGGAATTGAGTGGTGTGCTCAAGAAAGATGCTCTAACAAATAAAAACTGACTGGGGGTCTTGTGGGACAGAGGCTTGACTTCAAAACCATTGTGGAGAAAACATCAATGGAATTCAATTCCTGCTCATTGTCTACTTTAGAGTTCAGAATTACTTTAGAATTGGGAAACACTTTGCAGCCTCTTGGCTGAAGGATTTTTTTGATAACTCTTCTTTTGGAAGGACTATTTGCTAAATATCAGTATCTTGACAACTTACACTGATGTGAAATCTGAGCAGCTGCAGGATGGAGGTGCCATACTGGTAGATGACAAACTCTCTTGCAGAAAGGGTTGCAGGATCAACTACTTGTAGTTCTCCTTCTTGAGTCATCAGAGCACCTGGTGCACCCTGAGAAGTGCTTGCTGCTTCTGCAAGAACAGCATCATTACATTAGATTAATCAGGTCCTATTTTAATTAGGTTTTTCCAAGCAGTAACACTGCAATATAAGCATCTAACATCCTGTAATACCATTGTTCAGTAGAAAATGAAGCATTATGAATTCTTTTAAGGGTCATGAAGTTCTTGATACCCTTAGATACTGCCCCAAACTTCACTCTTCCTAGTGAAATTTCCAGTAACTAAGGCCTAGGAAAGTGTCACTTGTGCCTCAAAACTGATCTGCAGCAACTCTGGGGGTGATTCTGTGTTCTGAGTCTTTCTCCTTCCCTGGTAGAGCAATTCCTCTAAAGAGGAGAGTAATTTTATGATGTTTTCCATCAGAATCTTATCATAATAAACACATAATGAGTGATGGGACAGAATTCTTCACACTGCACTCTCATATACAAAATAACAAAGGTAAAATTTACTTTTCTCCAGCTTTTGGCTCTCTAGTAGTCCAGCTGCTGCTGCATGGCTCTGGAGCTCATCACTCACATCTTTCAGAAGACCAAGAAGAAAAGAGGGTTTTATACACTTAGATTTCTCACCACCTGTGTAGACAAAGAGGGAAATATTGCAGACAAGCCATCTCTTACTGTGTTTTTGGAGCAAACACAGTAGTCAATAAAATTCCTCAAAGTTTTTACCATAGAGAGAAGGTGTCCTGAGCTGGGGGTTCAGGAGAATGATTCTGGATGTCATCAGGTGTTCTGTCTGCTTCAGCACCTTGATACCTGTGAGAAGAGGATATAATATATAATGACTGCAAAAAATTCCAGAGAGCTTTGTGTCCTTTCCTCTCCTGGTTTCATAAGCTGACCTTGCCTTTTCTATGTACTATTAGGGACATCACTTTAAAAATCAACTGTTAGAAGGTGCTGAAACACTAAGCAATTGATCACATAGAATCATCAGGCTGGAAAAGACCTTCAAGACCATGGAGTCCAGCCTCAAAACAGTTCACCTAATCCCTGTGAAATCTTTCCAATCCAAAGAAGAGGCAATTTTACTTGTCAAGGAGCTGGTGGTGTTTCAAGAAGTTCCCTACAGACACACTAACCCTCAGGATGGAGTGAGCTCAGCTCTGCAGATGCATAAGCATCATCTAGATGACACATTTAATTGTTATGTCCTAGCAAAGGCAAGCACCCATATAAGTATCCAGCTTTACATCTGAATTTTGGTAATGTTCTTTATCTGAAAATGTGGAAAACTGGTCTTTTCTGAGCTGAAAAATGCACTTTTAACCTAAAATCTTCCTGCTTGTTCAGTTTCCAGGAGTGCTGAGATTTTCTCCTGCTGATGGTTAATTGGGAGAATGTGACTGACTTTTTTTCTTCAGAATCATATCAGTCCTCCTCATCTTGTACTCTAACTCTACTCTGAGTTCCACCTCTCCCCTTTTCATTCCCTTTCCTTGCATTAATGGCCCCCAGGCAATGCATCAGTGTCAGAATAGAATCACAAGTCACTTGAGTTTCCTCTGACAACCCAGACTTACTCTGAGTTAAGAACAATAGGAGCTGGTCATCTGCCTTATGCTGTGTCCCTGGCACCCAGGAGGACTTGGGGATGGTTGGGAGAGGACTCTTGTTTTGCTGCAGCTCTAGTTTTTCTTCTTCTGGTCTTCTTCTCCACCTCTGCCAGTCTGAATGAGAAGCTTCTGCTTCGTTCCATTCTTCCTACAAGGAACAGATGTAAGAAGAAGTACCTATAAACAGCAGGATGGAAACTTCCTATTTGGCCCTATGTGACCTTTTCCTTCCTCCTCCCTTTGCAGAAGCTTAGAGTCTGGATTTTAGAATCTTCTGCTCCCTCGCCTGCCTCATGAGCTATAAAAACCATTAAGCAGCAAACCCAGCAGCCTGTCACCTGATGAGTGGAGGTTTCTGGCAGCCCATCCCTTGTTGGGAGCAGACACCAGCTGCTTGGTGTGCTTTCTGCTGTTAAATTTCTCATGGTATAATGATCAGCTCTCTACTAGACATGGCATTTCTGAGGTACCCGTCCTCACAGTCAGTCAGAAAACCAGAGAGCAGCAAAACCCCCCCCACCAAACCCCCCAAAAAGGGGGGGAGCTGTGTGCTGTCACCCTGTACCCTCTCAGGTGGCTCAGTGTGTGCTGTAGAACCAAACCCCAGGGGCTTCATCCTGCTCTGCTCTTCTGCCCAGAGCAGCTGATGCTGCAGCTTTGCTCTTTCATCTGCCGCTTGCCGTCTGGGAGGTTCTTTGAGGGCCAGATGCTCCTCTGGGGAACTCTGCCAGGGGTCTTCTCTTTTGGCTCTTGTTTCTTCTGCTTTCAAGGTGAAAGCTCTGTGAAGCTCTTTTTCCTTTGTTCCCTGGTCCTTTCACTTGGGGATAACCTGCTTTGGAAGCTCTCCCAGTCCAGCCCATAATCCACGCAGTCATAGTCTCATTAGCATTATACCATTAATCTCACCTACTGTGCATATGATGCAGCCTATTCAATTAGAAAACCTGGGGGATTTGCTGCTTTCTCACCTGCAGTGGATCAAAATGACTTGAAATGTTCTTTGCTCTTTTATTTTGCAGGAAGAGTTTCAGCTGTTCCTCCAGCATTCCCATTTTCTGCTCTCTGAATTTTTTCAGTTCACTCACGATGACATTGGCTTCATCCCCAACCTACAGGTCATGCACAAGGGAAAAAATAAACAATCAAACCACAAGATCCTGGTATTGCTCTGGTGTTGCACAGTACCAATAGCACTGCAAATTATTTAGCATTTTCTGAATAAAATTCCTAGGTAATACAGTCTCAGCTCTACCTTCTCCTGGGTGCTGCCTTTTAGGCTTCTGACCATTTCCTTGAACTGTGCCTCTCTCAGGTGTATTAATCTTACAGTTTGTAGGAATTCCAGCACGAAAAAGAGATACTCTGGGGTGTCCTTCAGGAGGTAGGAAATGGCCCTGGTGTCATCATCAAGTGATAGCTCCTGAAAGATAAAATGATCATGTGAAATACAACATGAATCGTGAACCTTCTTTGGTTATCTCCTTTTCCACACAGTACATTTGGAACATACCTGAACAGATGACTCTGAAGTCAGGGTTTTTGCAAATGCTATCAAAGGTAGTGGAAGATAGATAATGGTGTTTTGCAGTCCTATATACACTTTATTGTTGGTTATAAATACTTAAATAACAAAACCACACCTCTCAAAAATAAATTTAAGCTTCTCAAAGGAGCCTTAAGTAAATCTGTCTTAAGAAATGGGTTGGAAGTCTCTGATCTTTTAGTAACTAAGACCAAGATGTCTTCAAATTTTTGGTGTAAAAAATATACAGTATAATATACTGTAATAATACACTATATTACAGTATAATAGACTGTGATAATATACTATATTACAGTACAAATACTGTGATAATACACTATATGACACTATAATATCCTATAATCTGGAGTTAGCTGTCCCATCACTCCAGGCAGACACAATTCCTGAGAAGTTTATAAACTTTAAAGGTTTTGGAGGAGTTCCAGATTCTAAACTATACTACAAAGATCATTTTACCTCTAGAAGAAGCTGTTCCAGGCCTGCCCCCTCCTTTTGGGAGCCCCAGGAGCTCCCCCTGAGCCTGCAGCAGCCGTGCAGCACCAGGACCGTCTGCCGCAGGTGTCTCTGGGCCAGGATGGAATAAGCCACCAGCCCCCCCAGCTTCTCCCCTCCTGTGTCCTGCAGCACTTGCATTTCCTTGGCTTGCAGCTGGGAAGAGAACATCCCAAAATCTCACACATCACTTGCAGAATTGTGGAAATGTCCCAAGTCTCAGGGCAGGGTTGAAAATGGGGATGCAGAAGGGGAAAAGTGAACTGTGCTGAAGAACAGTGGAACCAGCAATGTAAAAAGGGACTTCTAAAAATACAGTAGTGATCTGACAGTCTGTAGAAATTCCAGCACCAAAAATGGATACTCTGTGTTGGCTTTCAGGAGGTATGAAATGTCCCTGGTGTTCCCAATCAGCTGGGAGAGGGTTAATGGTCCCAGTCAATCAGCTGGGAGAGGGTTAGTGTTCCCAGTTAGCTGGGAGAGGGTTACTGGTCCCAGTCATCAGCTGGGAGAGGGTTAATGGTCCCAGTCATCAGGTGGGAGGGACCACACCCAGGATAAACACCCCAACCAGCCAATGGGATGCTCTATTCCTGATGATGTCACTCCCCCTATATAAGGGCAGGGCTGGCCCAGGCAAGCAGTGCCTGTTTTTGAGGAGAGTCTCATGGTCTGTATAGAGAATTTCTTTACTATTATCCTTGCTACTGTTGCTCCTTCCCCTTGAGTTGCTCTTTTAACCTGTCCTCATCTCAACCCATGGGGTTTTCACCTTTATTTTCTTTTTTTCCCCTCCCTATTCTCTTCCTGCAGCCCTGGGTGGGGGGAGCAGTGGATGAGGAGCTGCTGGGGCTTGGTTGCCCACCACAACCACATAAAGTGTTGCTGACCCTAAAATCACGTGGTCAGAGATTTGTGGGGAATGGTGGGGGCTGGAAGGGACCTCTAGAGATCGTCCAGCCCCAGCCAAAGCAGGTTCATCTAGGCAAGGTCCCACAGGAGCTCATCTGGATGGGTCTTGGAAGCCTCCAGAGAAGGAGACTCCACAACCTCCCTGGGCAGTCTGTGCCAGGCTCTGTCCCCCTCCCAGAAGTGTCTCCTCATGTCGAGGAGAACTTTTACTAGAGCCTCATCCCTCTGTAAAGTTGTTAGCAAGTGACACCACCAGTGCTGTAGCTGAGGTACCTTTTCTTCTGTCTGTGTTTGAAGTTCCAGCCTAAAATGTGCCTGCATCTTTCTCAGCTCAGCTTCTGACTCTTCCTTTGAGCCTTGAAGCAAACCCCCTTCCTGGTGGTGCTTCTGGAGAAAAGCCACAGCTCTTGCCACTTGCTGCTTCTCTCTGCTCTCAGCCACTTCTTGGGCTACTACTTCACCATTATTTTTGTAGTCAAAGCTGTTCAGGATCCTCCTCACAGCTTCTGGGCAAGTCAGGGTCTGAAGCAGGTAAGCACAGTGATACAGCAAATTAATTTTGTTCATAGAAATGAACTTGTTTCCAGAATTAGGTTTGTAGTGGGTGTGACTGGTAGGGCTTTTGATAGGGGTGTGAATATCTTGGAGGTTCTCAGTCAGGATGGACACCTCTGAGCTTAACAGGTGGAGTGAGTGAGGCTCATTCAGGGAGGGGTGAGGTGTGAAAAGCATGAAATGCCTCTACCTGGAGGTTGTTGTAGAGATCCAGGACTCTGTACAGACATGCTTGCCTCAGAGCTTCCAGCTTCACTATCTTCACTGCTGAAACTTGTAGGATTTGAGTTGGAGAGTCTGGGGGATGCTCAACTTCTGCAGAATGTAGTTTCTATTCAGCAAAAGAGAATAAAGGGTGGGGATTTCAAAAAATGAGTAGATGTGGTGCTTCCAGACATGGTCTGGGGGTCAGGGAGATGTTGGACAAAGGTTGGACTTGATGATCCTGGAGGTCTTTTCCAACCTCAGTGATTCTCTGTTTTTCTGCACTGTGCTCACCAGCCTTAGAGAAGTTAAATTTCCTACAGAATTGTGATGGGAAATGTGAGTCAGCTTCATACTGGCAATGTCACTTAGAGGTGTTTTTTTCTGGTGTGATGATATTTTAAAATTTAGAGTTGTTTTTCTTTGATTAAAAGGTGCTTTGCCACCTGTACTGAGGCAGAGTCTAGTACAAGGAGACCTGGAGCAGTGAAATTATGCTCTGAGAACACAGCCAGCCATGAAATGCTGAAGCTGGCATGGATGGATGGTGACCTTCATTCCTGCAAAGCAGTGAGGTGACAACAGCAGGGGGAGCATAAAGAAAACACCTTAAACTCACTTGCTGTTCAGTGAAGGTAGAATCAGGGGTTTGTAAGCCAAGGAGACAAACTGACAATTGATTTGGGATTTCTTCCAGGAAATGTAGGGTCTGTTTGGGCATTGTGAAGTCTGAGCTGAGCCCTGAATTCTTGAGTTCTTCCACTTGTTTCTGCCAAAGGGCTTGCTCAGCATGGTGGTGGTGTTCTGACAGCTCTCTCAGGAGGGAATCCTTTATGCCAGTTCCTTCTGTTCCTTTGCTGGTCTTCATCCCCTGAAACCAGAGACATCCCAACTGAAACATCTTCATGATCAGGAGCATCAAAGGAATGAGAATTGAGTCATACCGTGCCCAAGATAGAGACAACATAGCCAAAAACTGGATGTCTGTGTTCATTGAGGTAACATAATTATCCTAATTTACAGTGGGATTAAGTACCTAAGAGTTACTGAAAATAAGGCCATTGCTTCTCGTGCCTTAACATTAAAAAAGGAAAACTCATTTAGTCTCTGGTTTGCTTTGCAGTGCTCAGAACAGAAGATTTCTTTCTTCTTTAATAAACTCCTTTTTGCTTCAATTTCTGAAGTGATGTGGAAAAACTGAAAGGAATGGAAAACTTTTGTGTGCATCATCTGCGAAGGCCAGGGTGATGCAATGCCCACCTTACCCCATTTCCTTCATGGTGCTCCCTTTCCTTGGCTGGGTCATACAAGGAGAAGATGGTGTTTACTTCATCTGTCAGCAAGGACAGTTCCAGACAGGCCAGTTCACAGGCATGCTTCTCCAAGAGGAACCTGCAGGGAGATGTGCGTGAGGCAGGACTGAAGAGAGATCACTGATTTGGTGTGCACTTGTCACCTCCATACACATTGCCTGGAGGACAAGGAGGGGCTGGAGCAGGAGCAGAGAAGGGCAGGGAAGCTGGAGAGGGGTCTGGAGAATGGCTTAGGAGGAGCACCTGAGGGGACTGGGGTTGTTTAGCTTGGAGAAGAGGAGCTGGGAGGAGACCTCATTGCTCCCTACAACTCCCTACAAGGAGGTTGTGGTGAGGCTGGGGTTGGGCTCTTCTCCCAGGGAACTCATGACAGGACAAGAGGTGATGGCCTCAAGCTGCACCAGAGGCAGTTGAGGCAGATTAAGGGTTTCTTACCTCCTCTGGATTTCTTGTTGTATGGGGCTGACCCTTTCTGCATGTGAAATGGGCAGAACAGATGGGACTAATGAAGCTGAAGTGATTTTCTCACTTGCTTCAGTCCTTAATGCCTTTGAATGAGCTGCAGATGCTTTCAAAGTGCTCCTTGGTGAGTGGCCTATAGAAGAAACATCAGAGAATATATTCCCTGGTGAGCCACTATAGTTTGGGTACAGTGAAACCCTATTACACACTTGTTAGGATTTTTTTTTCCCCTTAACTCTATAGTATTCAATAGCTAAAGTAACAATTTTCTTGGCTAGAAGGAAAGCAAATCCCCTCTCAACATGTAATTTATCAGCCCATTCTAGTTACACTTACACAAGAGAGTGTTTTACTAAAACAGGTTTATATTTTTAACAACAAAGTGTTTAATCAATGATTCCTTGAGAGTCATGTTAATTTAGAGGTGAGAATTCTGTTTCTATTGCTTATTGAGAAGGGAAACCTGGTTTATATCACTTCACTTATATCACTTCATTCATTACAAACTTCACTAGCAGATAATTTTTACTGCAGTAGAACCTTTTTGCTGCTTAACCAGAGAGTCCTTTCCAGTGTGGAATCTGTCCCAAGCATAAATGAGTAGATGGGGAAAAAACCTAAGAGCATACCCATCAATTAATGTTTTTCTGTGGATAAATTAAGAGGTGCCTGCAGTTGATGCAGGAATTCTCCAGGGGATTATTTGAGAGGAGAAGAGGTTGAAAATGCACTTCTCTTTATTCTTGTGCATTTAATTTTTCTTGCTAATTACCAATCCTAGTCTACTGGAGTTAAAATTCCTCTATCTTCCTGTACTGGGGATATTACAATGATAATTCCACCTTTAGTTATGCTGGAAAGAGTCTAGTTGCATGGACTAAAATACTGCTACTGAAATCAAGATCAATACTGCCTCCAAAAAACCCTAAATTCTGCATGTATTGATTATTTTAATGCAGTCCTGCTGTTTAAACAACTATTAATTAGTTCTAAAGTGCTGCTTTAGAGGCTAAATTTAGCTAAAATCACCAATATTTTCAAAAGGAACCAGAGGTGGCAGAAAAATGGAAAAAGTAGTAGCTGAATTGTGAAATTACTGTTATTTAATTCCTGATTCACTGAAGTACCTCAGCACTACAAGGTTGTATGCTCAAAAAATAAAAATACACCGTGTTCATTATGTCAATGGGAGAATCTCCTCCTGGATTTTCATTGCTGAATCATTTTTCAGGGCCAGGATAAAATGAGTTAACTGCCAGTACCTTTTCTCTCCTCCCTTACCTGATGTCTCGGGGGATTTGCTCTTTGTGCTGTTCTCCTCCAGCAGCTGAACTGCAGCCCTGAGGAGTGGGATCAGGTTTTGCTGGAGGAGCTTGGAGGTGCCATGGGAGATGCCACCAATGCCATAGAACCTGGTGGTCTCATAGTTCTCAAAGCACTGCTGTGACCCAGAGAACAGCACCTGAAATGGCACAAAGCCAACAAAGGCCATTCCATACCTGTCAAAAAAAGACCTTTCCCATCCTCCAAGCTGATGTAGAAGTTGTAAGATAAGGTTTGAACTGCCTTACTTGTATTTAATGGCCTCAGTGTCTCTAGAATCCATTTGGAAGTGGCACACAGGTGATAAAATGCTTTCTGCTCAACACTGTGCTCTCATAATCCTACCTCGTTTGGGATAATAAGATGGAATTTAGTTAATAGTGATGGTCTCATGGGAATGGGAGAGCAGAAGAGGAGGACAGAGAGACTTTTAAGGGAAGGATTCTGAAGAAAGGAGGTTAGGGAAGTGCATTAATTAATCTTTTTCTTGTAAGTGGTCCAGAAGGGAATACTGAAAGCAGCTAATGCAAAGGGTAAGGATCAGATTGAGGCCATGGAATTAATGGGAATATTCTCACTCTCTTCTGTCATGAGGATTTGGGTCTACACTTCTTCAGGCATCACAGGTTATGGGATTTGAAAGGTCCCTTTAAGAGAGGGGGACTTGTGATCCTCTGGATGAAAATCATTTTACGGCCAAGAAAAACATTCACAGGAGCTGTGGAATGTCTCATATCCTGCTGCTTCCCTAGGAAGGACAGAACTTCATGTGTGCAGCTGTTTAAAATCTCTCTGCCAATAGGCACAGTGAGCACTTGGCAGCTGGGCCAGGTGACCACTGTGGGTCCTTTCCAAGTGAGCCCTGCTGTGCTAGCCCAGCCTATTCTAACTGTTTTCTAGCCCTGCTGTTGAAAATCTGCCTTTGGAAGGGAAATTTGATTGAATTTCTAAGTGTTTGAATTTTCCAAGCTTTGATACATACTTTAGAACTCAACTTTTGCCATTCTCATTAAACTTTTTGTTAATTTACAGGGTTCTGCTTTCCTGCAGCAGTTTTCTTGGAGGGATATGCTGAGAAGTGGCAACTGCTCCTGCTTTTCTTAGAAGGTAAGTACCACAATTGCTTTTTTCTGCCTCAGCACCTTTGCCTGCTGGGTTTGGATGGTTGACAAGTCCCTCAGATACTCCAGTTTGCTGTATGCAGTCTCCACACTGGCTGCTTGTTCCAGGAGGCATTCCTGAGCCTCAGAGACTAGGGCAAGCATGACCTGGAAGAAATAACATAAAATAGAAGCCTGCTTTAAGTGGATTGCAAATCCTGGCTGTGATTTTATATGGTGAGATGCATTTATTCTGTCAGTGACTGCTCAGCCTCTGAAGTAAGGAGAATAAAAGGAAATATAGCATTTTTGTCACTCTTTTCTCTACCTCCCAGCCTAGCCTGGGTCCACTCCTAGCTCAATATTCTGCATTTCCATTGGGTTTCTTAATGAAATCCAGCTTCAGTGAGACATCACCATTGGCAAAAGTCTGTCATTAAATATCTGGTGTTTAGGGTGACTGGGGTTCATACACCACTTCTTTTGGTTGTTGTTATTAATATCTGTCATCCCACCTTTTTCCTTTTCCTGATTGGGATTGAGAGGCTGGCAGGTGGGAAAGGAGCAATATATATATATAAAGAGCAGTCCCTGAAACTGGAAATATCCCAGTATTGTGGCTTCAGAGCTTTTGTTTTCCAGTGCTTCTCAAAGGTAGACCAGAGTGACCAGGGAATTTCAGCCCAGCCCAGCAGTGCCCTCACCTGCCTGAGCTTCAGGCTTGTCACTGGCTCAGGACTTGAGAGGTGGCACCTCTGCTTGTCTTGCTCCATCAGCTGCATGGCCACTCGTTCTTCTTCCAGCTCTAGCTTCTCAATGAACTCCCTCAGCTTCTCCAGAGCCTTCTTGATCTCCAGCAGAACCTGTAGTTCCTGTTCTTTTTCATCTCTGTCAGCTAGAAACAGCAAATACCAGCAGTAGCACCCATCTATTAATCTACTGGAAATTCAGAGCAAATATGAACTAATACATGTTCTCTGTGTGGTTCACCACATCTACATCCTTTACCTTTTAGAGCAGCCCCATTTTCAGCTCTTACCTCTGTCTTGTATTGAGTCAGGACATAAGTTTGTAAGTCTTAAGATAACCTGTCAGAGGGAACAAACATCCCAGGAAATCTTGTACAACCTCCCTCTTCTGTGCCCTTTTGTACCTTTGAGTAGCAAGGACAGTTTGGTGGCCAGCTGGCTATTAAAATATTTGGAGCTTCTTCTCTCAGCCTCCTGCAGAGAGGACCCTTTAAGTAAGTGGCACATTTCCTCAATGCCTTTCATTTTTTCCTTATATTCTATCTGTGAGAAGTGGAAGAGAGGGAGTTTTAGAGCATGTTACAAACTTGTGAGATAGTGAGAGCCAGCTGCAAAAATGCTCCATACCTCCTGTGCCCTCCCCTCCTTTGCAGCATCAAGGACATGAAGAACCAGGGAGCTCAGCTCTTGAAGAAGCCCCTCTTCCTTTTCCCTTCTGCAGTGCCAGTATATTTGTCTGGAATTTGTTTCCTTTTCCAGGAAGTCCAGCTGTAAAGCAGATAATAAAGAGCAGAGGTTAGGAAAAGGACATACATCTATTTTAGTTCCTCTGGCACTATAAGGAAATACTACTTGTGGAGCAGAGAAAAATGAAATTTGCTCTTAGCAGTGGAAAAGCATCAGCAAAGAATTTTGAACCTGTAAGTAAAGATGTTTTGCTGGAGCTGTAATTACCAGGTCTGGGTCTGCAGCTCTTCTTGGTAGAGCTCCAAGAGACTGCACAGTAGGGATGATGTTGTGTGTCCAGGGGTTGGTTTGAGCACCTATTACAGGCCCAGTTTCACCTGTAATGGGACTTATGGTTCTGGCCCCAATAGTGATGGGGACGAGGCCTGTGGATAAAGAAGAACTGAGTTTAATGGATGTAGATGATGAATTCCAGCTGCAGCCCTAGTGAGCAGCTTTTATTAAAGTTCCAAAAGAACTGACAATGATTTCAAGTCACCTAATGCAACCCAAACTGAATTTTCCTGAGCTGTAAGAGCTTTGTACCAAGTGTTGGACCAAGGCACTGCTGACCTTCACCTACTTAGAGCCACATCACTGAGAAGAACATCAGAATAGCTCCTCTAAAGAGTAGAGCAGATTTTTGCAGGGCTGGAAGCCACAGGGTGGTTTTGTCTCAGTCCTTCACTGTTATTGGTGTTGAATACCATGAAAACTGGTGTTTTCCATTCAGTGTGGAGATAGAAACTGCTCTGTCCTCACTCTGCAAACATCATGTCCTCGTCTCTTTGTTGTTTACATCATCCAGCTCAATTCCTGCTCTACCTTTTCCATCTCTGTCTTCCATGGTGCCTGCGAGTGGGGAGGGCTGCCCAGTGTTCCAGTCCCACTCTACTCCCAGGATGGGCACCATCCAGCTGGAGCCACTGGGGTCTGGGATGTTCATCCCAAACACTGCAGGGATCCACATCTCTGTGCCAGGATACTTGATCATACCTAGTTTGGAAAAAAGAAACAAACTAACTAAAAAAAACCCAAACAACCCCCCTGAGAAGCAGAAACCATTAAGTAATTGTGATTAAAAGCCCTTCCTTTACTTTCAGACACTTAACAAGGTTATTTCTGCTACTTCTAAATAGCACCTGGCTGAGTTCCTCAGATTTACTAGTGGCTATTTTGATAAACTTCCTAGTTTTAAGTGCTGATTTCTTGACCTGTGCATTGCTGGAGCCTTCAGTGTAAGGACAGATTTTTTTTTTTTACCCCTTAAACCAGGCTGGTTGTTTTATACCTACCCAATTTACCCCCAGTGCTCTTGAGGCTTGAAGCAATTTCTTGTTTTTTCTCCAGGCTTTGCAAGCAATGTATGGCATGGTACAACTTAGTGGTGAAAGATTTCTTCATAGCTTCTACTGAAGCCTTCAGTGCTGCTAATCTGTCAGCTGCTAGGCTGGTGTCTTCCAAAACTGATGTTTTAAAGTGCTTCAGAGCATCCACCACCTGGGTTTGTGAGGCCAGCCAGTCTGCTTCCAGCACTGCCTGGTAACCCCCAGTGTGGGGCAGCACCTTGTCTTGCTGCAGGTGAGCTCCATGCACCCGGGTGACTTTCCCACTCAGAGGTTCAGTGAAGGAGTCTCCAAGGAGCATGAGGTTGCCAGAAGGATCCACCAACCCACCTAGAGGTAGAACTTCTCCTGCAGTCAAGGGACAGGGAATAAAAGTCAGAACATCACCTGGCAACTTGTCTTCTGGTCCAGTTCAGAAGAAGGCACAAGGAAAATTTATTTCAGTGCAAGCAGAACTAGGTCTCATGACACTTGGAGTGAGGGGGAAGTTTGAGGTTCTTTATAAAATAATTAAGCTCACAAAATGTCCATAAATAAGTCTCCTAATTTCTACATCAGAAGATTATTGTCCCCACTCCTTTTTCTGAGTCCGGAGTATCTTCTAACATAAGCCATAAAGAATACAGGTATGTGAAAATGCTTAAATCTAGAATTTCAACACACTCCTCCAGGCTTCTAAATAATGCATTTCATGCTACTTTTAATATTTTAATAGAACAATTGGGCCATCTTTAGTAATCAGATCAACCTCAGTAGTTTGTGTTGTAGTCAGTGATGACTTCAGATGTCTCCCTGAGTTTTATTGACCACACGGAGTGAATCACAAAGAGCATCCACCTACCATTGTCACTGTCCAAACCAACTCCAAGTATTGGGACAACCCTTCCTCCTGGCTCAGTCATAGGACCCCCCATCTCCAGAGGTGTCAACGTGCCAGTCAAGGGGTTCAGGTATGTCCCACCAACAGCCAGCTTCTGCCCAGTCTGGGGATGGATGGTGACTGCAAGCACTGGGACTTCTATTTCTGTTGCTGGATCTAGCATGAGTCCTCCCATAGCAAACACTTTGTCAGGACATAGGACTGGGAGTTTGGTCTTCACAGGCAGGCCAGTGCTGGGACAAACTGGGTAAGGGATGTAGGGCAATATGGGCACCTCAGGCTTGGGACGATTGCCTGTGTGTAGGACCAGAAGAAATGGAACTTGGTTAGTGAACTGGTGCAATGTCAAGCTCAGAATGGAGCCTGTGGAGCTTTCAGGGGAGGTCAGCCTGATAGTAAAGGTTTGGTGTCTTTAGATCCAGAATTCAATGAGTGAATGTAAAGGTTTGGTGTCTTTAGATCCAGAATTCAATGAGTGAATGTAAAGTAAATGTTTGTTGTCTTTAGGTCCAGAATTCAGCCCTTTCTGACTATTATATGGGGGGTTTTATAATTTAATTTTTTCTTTGGCCATGCCCTCAGTTGCAAGTTTCTCAGCATGCAGTGATTTTATAGCTTAATGAAGAGAGGGGCTGGAATCTGTGAGAAATGAGGAATACCTCAAGATTTGTTTGTATATAAACCTTATAATCTGTAATGCAACTTATCCCCAGTAAGTCTTGTCTAGCTGAGCAGCACTATCTTAGTGCCATGCTAATGAGCAGCTTTCTCAGATTTGCTTTAGGTTTTATGAGAGAAGTCCACCCAAACATAGCAAGTTGGGGGGGGTTTATTGTCACTAGTACCCCCACCATGACTCTACCCCACAAATTAACTGATTGTTGCATCGTGGCACTTACCTGAAGCAGAATCAACAGCACAGACCAGCCTGGATCTGGTGGGATCATAACCAACGTTACCAGCTATGGGAAGGACCTTTCCAGTCTCAGGATGCAGAAAATAGTTGGTGGGCACCAGTCCAGGGCACTGACTGGTCAGCAGCAGGGTCTGGTGTGGGTGGGGAGTCAACAATCCAGTGATGGGATCCATGCAGACAACATCAGGAGCTTGGATAGTGCCAGCTGGGTCTAAAAACAGTTTAAAATAGAAGGGGAGAGGGGGAGAAGAATGATCCTGTGGGCCTTGCAGGGTTGGTTGTTTATCAGAAATAATATGTAAGGGCAGAGATGGGGTGAGGATCAAGAAATTGCTCTTTCTACTGCCTTTGACAGAAGGTGTCTGTAGGGAAAAGTCTGTAGGACTTTTATATTTCCATGAAAGTGAGGAGACTTTCATGAATGTCCTTTCAGGATGTTAGATTTCATTGCCTCCATCTGCAGCATTCACTTAAACATCCAAGCTCAGTCTCGTGGACCTTTTTAAACCTTTTTTTTCCCTTTTAGGATAGTGAAAGAAAAAGGTGTCTTAGTGTCAGGGTGTCTCTTACATTTTGTCACACCAAAACACTCAATATTAGAAAGCAGACAAACATAGAGGCAAATTAATTGAATGTATTCAATTTGCTCACTATAGAGCAGTTCATTTCCCTCTGTTGCTGGGGGATAATTAACAAGTAGTCAAAGATCTGACATTCTTCCTGAGAGACAATGGAGATGAGTTCTGCTGCTGACTTCACTTTGGTGACAACCTCTTCGTTCACCATGTTTTGGTGGAACCCAGCAAGGACATTGTTTTCTAGACTCATGGAATCATTTAGGTTGGAAAAGACCTCTGGGATCAAGCCCAGCATCTCCCTGACCCCATGACCATGTCCCAAAGCACCACATCTACTCATTTCTTGAACACCTTCTAAAGACAATCTCTATTGATTCTGCTTTTAGTTCTTTTGTGACTTGACTATTTTCTGTGACCTCTATTTTGTGTGCTGTGCTCCACTGACCTCTTTGCATTTCCTTACACACCAACATCATTTCCAAACTAATTTCTAGAGGTTGTAGTTACCCACTAGCTCCTGCTTGGGGAGTGTCCTGGTTCTAGCCTGGTTCAGGAGGTGAGCTCCAGTCCCTTCTCCCAGCACTCCCCAGGCTGTGAGGCACTGACTCTCCTGGGTTATCATGTTTGACATCTTGCTGATGGCACCTTCCAGCTGGGCTACCAGCCTGCACATAAACACAAGATATACCAGCTAAAAAAAGCTAGAACAATATACAGGCAGCAGTAAAGGAAGGATTTTTATGGACATGTGAGTAATCTCTGCACTTGGGCCACTTGAGGAGTATTTGCTTTGGCTAATGCACTAAAAAATGTACTTTCCTCTTTGTTTTCTTCTTAATTACATCATTCTGATCCTGAAGACCTATCAGAGCATGGATGACACGCTGACCAGAACTGGTGTGGCATTCCAGAGCCAAATCAGTTGGTAGCACAAGAGTCTTTTGAGAATATATATAGAGAGAGATTTCCTAGGCTTGCTTTGTATAAACATGAAAACTATGATCTGCATCATCCAATCTGGATCAAGACCCAGTTTTCAGCTCCCAGATGTGCACTGCCAGCTACAAGGCAACATAATTGCTTGCCCCAAATGCTTTCTAGCTAGCAAAAGGAAAGTTGCAGCAGGATTAGTTGGTTATTACCCTGTGTGGTCTGGCTGAGGCAGCGTTGGTGGGTTTCCTTCACAAGCCACTTTATTTACCAGCATCTCTGCCACTCTCCCCACCTCTCTCAGGGCAGAATTAAACACCACCCAGTGCTCCTCCTGGCACTTCAGGTCCTGCTGCAGTATCTGCATCTGTCTGCTCACACTTTCCTCATAGCCAGCAGCCAACTCTTGCCTTCGCTGCAGCTCCTCTTCTGCCTGGGTGGGACACAGGAGCCAAACAGCCCTTTGCATTCCTTTATCCAAATGTAAACTCTTCTGCTCTTTATTAAAATGGCAAGAATTAAAATTTAAAATAATCCTGATGTGTTCATTTGAATTTGAACATATATGCTGACAACTAATATGCTGAATTATAATCACCTAGCACATAAGTAACCAGCACGTATCCAGATTTGAGTAAGTTACTCAGAATCCTTTTAACAAGTGATATAACAAGTCCTTAAAAAAGGATCAGCTTTTACATCTCCTTACTGTGTAGCATACACATTTTTCCAAGTAAGACTATTAATATATTTCTGTTTTCAAGACAAGAAATTGCTTCATTCTTAGAATTTTTTTATCATGTAAGCAAGTAGAGTTCTGATGTGGAAAAAGAAGTTGTAGCACACACCCAAGCTGTTTTTATTTTATATTATATTATACATTATTTATTACAATAATATCATTATTATATTATTTTATACATTATATATATATCATAAATTATATTTATTATATTATTTTTATAATTGATGCTGTTTTCAAAGCTGAAACCTCTGCTATAGAAGCAGAGAGATAAGAGCTCCCAGAAGTAGAGAGGGGATGTATCAGATCAAGAAAATAAAATAAAGAGTAATCTCTCAGAGACATGTTTGTGTTAGCACAAAGCAGCAACTTTAAATGTTTTAAAGGCCCAGTAGAGCCTGTTCACAGATAGTACATTAATTGTTTGGTGACATATGAAATGTCTACAGTTCCAAAAGTGAGGTTTTATAGGAGCATGCCTAAAATTATGAAAAGAGTGCTGAGAATTTAACTTGTTATCCCATGAGCACTGAGCCCTACCTGCTGTTTGGCTTTTAAATAAGCCTCTGTCACTGTGCTCTCAGAACCCTCCATCTCTTCTGGGTTGCTCAGTGTCCTCATCCACAGGTTTCTCAGTGAAGATATTTCACTCAGAAGCTTGCCATAGATGGTTTTAACCTGAGGTCCAAAAAGAACCAACAAAAAGATTATCTTGGGAGTGTGAGAGATGATTTGGGTGAGTTTTCAGTACAAAGCACATTGATTAGCTACCATCATTTCTCCAGGCTGTGCTGCCAGCTCCCTCTACTGCCCTCTAGACCACAGATAAAGTCAGTATTACAGGTAAATTCATCACTAAGGTTGTGGAATGATACCCTATGGATTTCAGCTAAGAGATTATTCAAAAGTCAAGCAACAGAATGAGGCTCCATGGCTGTGTTACTGTGTATTAACTTAGTCATTTTTCCCTCCAGTGACTGGAAATCCATATTAATTTTGTATTACAGATGAAAAATTGAAGCTGAAGATGAAATCACTTCCCCAAGGTGGTGCCAGTTCAGTGCAAAAACCAAAATGTTCTGAGGTAAGGTCACTGCTCTCCCACTTTATTATATTTTATAAACAATATGCTTAATATCCCTGCATATTTCATGTTCTAAAACGATGAAAGTTGAAAGCAAGCATGTACCTAATAGCCAAAGGGTGATGAAACAATACTAATGGACAAGGTTACATATTTTAGGCCCTTTCTACATAAATATGAGTAGCCCCCAAACACACTTTACCTCTTCTTTGAAGTGGCCCAGCTTGGTGGTGACAGACAGGGACTGGCTGAGCAGCAGCTCAAAGAACACGTTGGTATTGAAGGACTCAAGGTCTACCTGCTCCTCGGGCTCCCAGACATCCCCCCTTTGCAGGGAGCAGGCTGCAACAGGGATATTGATTGATTTATTAGTATTTTATTTCATTTAAGGCTGGCTTTGGAACAGAGAATGCAGATAAATCACTGAATTTAGCAGCCACTGAACGTGCAATTCTGGCTCTTATTTACAAGTAACCAGTTAAAATCAATATTTTTAATCTTTTTGTGGTCCGAGCTGTTCCATCAGTGCTGCAGGACTCCTCACCCATCCTACCTTTGTTCTGCAGGGAGGGGTGGCTTTTTTTCCTGGAGAAGACTCCTGGTATATTGGAGGAATAACTGGCCAGGTTATACCTCAGCTGCTGCCTCCGGAATGCAGGGTGGGGAGAGCCCTTCTGGGACCAGCTGAGCCTCTGACAGAGGAGCTGCAAAATGTCACAAAATTAAACAAGTAAGTTACTTTTCTTAGTTTTATATATTATTTTAATGTCATTTGTATGTTGTTCGCTCAACAGGCAGGATGTATCAGCACCTGCTAGGCAAAGAACCCAAAAGTCTGGTCTCTAAGTCCATCGTTAATTTGCTTTCAAACAGCAGAATTAGTAATCCCAGCAGATGAGGCAGAAGCCAAGGGGAAGGAAGGAGAGAGATCTGCTGCTTGGATCTGCTGGATAAATAAATCACATTTTCTGTCATTATCCCAGTGGTCTGGCTGCATCAAAAGGCTCTTGATTTCAGAATATGTTTGAAACATAACAGAATGGCTGTTTGGGGGATCAGCAGTCTCTAAAGGACCATCTTGGTTTTTAATTGTGAGACCACGTGTCTTATCTCAGGGATGTTGGTGTCACTGGGACTGTTGCCTGAATAAGGAGTGAAAATCTGAATGACCATTGGAGAACCTTATTCATGACTGACAGTTTATAATAGATTTCTACATGTTATCTACATTTTCTTTATTTTGAGGCAGGCTTGGTCAGCCCTTAAATTAAAATTATCATCTTATTATTTCCTTCCTTTCTGAAGAGATTTGAGTAGCCAAGAATTTTTTTAAGGTTTGATCTAATGAATCAGAACATAGGAATGAAATTCACCTAGACCTTGAGTGTTTCTAAGTGGTTTATATAACAGGTAAATGAACTGGGGCTTTGGTGGGGCTGGATTAATTCATAGGGATGAATTTTACCCCAAGGGTAAAATGATGGAGTCCCCATCCCTGGAGGGGTTTCAAGCTGTGGAGATGTGGTGCTGAGGGACAGGGGTTAGTGGTGCCCTGGCAGGGGTGGACTCAATGATCTTAAAGGTCTCTTCCAACTGAAACAATTCTCTGATTCTCTATATAAAACAAGACATTGAATTACAATTTATTCTCATTTTCAGCTTTATAGGTGATAGCTTGCTGGTTCATTGTGCAGTGTCACAGAGTGGTAGGGCTTGGAAGGGACCTCTGGAGATCACCTGGTCCAACCCCCTACAAAATCTTATAATATCCTCTAAACAATTTATTTGTGTAACTGTTACTTACTGTCACTAGCACAGAGGCAATGAGCAAGGTGAGGAGCCCTGTGATGACTCCAGCAATTGCTGCCCAGTCAGGTTTCAGCAGGAGGTCTCTCTTCTTGGCAATGCCCACCTGGACAGCATATCTTGGGGTGGTGGGGAAGAATGGTCCTTCCTCATAACACTGCCCCCCGGGTGGCATGACCCTGAGGTACTGCATGGAATGAGCATGAATAGAGAGACCAGTGTCACTGCTTCTCATTTAAACACCCATCCTGAGTTAAATATGAATTTCTGAGTCAAACCTTGCATCAGTTGCACCATTTTGCACTTATATATGTAGCACCAATGCAAAATCAAGAATTAATTGCTCTGCTCACCTGTGCAATAGGATGTGTAAAAATTAAAAGATGCTCCCTGTTATTTTTAAACCTTTCTGTGTTTCCAAACACCCCCCTGGAGCATGAAATGCTTTGCTAGGGGGGACACTGGGATCCCTTGATACAAACCATTCGTTTGTGCCTGTTGCTGCTCAGCTGGAGCACGTAGGTACCAGGGTGCTGGAATGGGAAGAGGAAGAGGAGGAATTCTGGGGAGACCTCTCTTATTTCCTCCTGGAGGCTCCGAAAGTCTCCCCAGTCAAATGCAGCATTGGTGTTGTACAGGTTGTTCCTAGGAGAAAAAGCCCACAAGTCAGTTCTTGCTCAGAATTAGAGCAGAGGGTTACTAAGGGGTGGTTGTCACTCAAGGTTCAGCCCCACCACTGAAGACCTGAGGAGGATGAGGGTGAGTTTAGGCACTGAACCCCTAATTGTCCACACAGCTCCACTGTTTGCTCACTCCCTGCTTTGTTTTGGGCTGCTCCAACTAGTTCTCCTCAAAACAAATGTGAAGCAGCAGGAATTCATGGAATCATAGAATGGGTTGGGTTGGAAGTGACCTCCAGAGGTCACCTAGTCCAAGAAGCAGGGACATCTCTACCTAGGGCAGGCTGCTCAGAGCCCCATCAAGCCTGACCTTGAATGTCTCCAGGGATGGGGCCTCCAGCACCTCTCTGTTGAAAAAAGTGAGAACTTCAGCCTGGTTCTCCCTAGCTTGAGTAAAAGTGCATTAGCAAAGAGCTTCTGTGTCCAGCATTTGTACTTACACATCATAAAGTGGGTAGTGCTCCCTGGAGACAATGAACAGGATGGTCACATTCACATCAATGCACGTGGTAGGGTTTAAGATGCCAGTAAATAGGATTTGTGATGTGGAGTTTGAAGGTCTCAGGCTTTGTATTTGGGGAGGTGTGTGTTCTACATGGCCAGGCTTGGCTGTAAAAGCACAGACCTCGTTAGGTTTGGGTCATTACTGATCTTTTTTTGGTCTGCACAATATAGAATTTCATGTTCATTTTTAGGACTAACCTTTACACATGCAAATTTGGTTTCCTGACTAAGGTTTACAGCACTCAAACATGCCCCTGGCACCTCCTGCCATTGGGTAATTGTACACCACGTTTTCAGCAGCCTTCAGGAGGGATCTGTCTCTTTGTGTTCAGTCAGACTTGGCTGGAGGACCTCTCTGCAGACACTAAGGAGGGGCTCAAATTCTGCTTTCCAAGAGGAATAAGGAGGAAGGGATCTGACATGGCCAAGGCTAAGGAGAGGATGGAGAAGATAGAGCTGAAGAATTAGATCATAGAATCATTTAGATTGGAAAAGATCTCTAGGATCATCAAGTCCACCATCTCCCTGACCCCTAGACCATGTCTGGAGGCACCACTTCTACTCATGAGAGGGTGAGTTCTGTGGGATTTAAGTGTTATTTCCTATTTAGAGGTGGTTGATGTGACAAAGCACAATTAAATCTCAGAGGAGCTCTATTAAATATGTGCTTTGGAGCTTTCCAGGAGAACTTACCTGGAGCTGTTGCTGGAGAAAGCCCATTTTTGTGGTGTGCTGAAGCCTCATTTACCATGATGAAGTTGTGAAGTAGTTGTGGGTCAGGATTATACACCCCTAAAAATCCTTTTCCTGAAGTGGCATAAAAGGCATTGGTCACTTCTGCTTCTTCTTTTAGTTTATAGAGTATCCACCCACCAAAGACCCCAAGTAAGACTTAGAAAATCTAAACCCAAATGGCATTTTTAGTCAATTCCTTTTTCTCTAGAGCAGTTTCTTCTTTCACTTACCACTCATTTTCACTAGGTATGTTGGGTGGGTAGATTTGCTTTGTTCTGAAGAGCAAACACCTTTTAAAGAGAAGTATGGTCTTAGTAGAACTGTTCTGAATTCTTCTAAGAAAAGAGCAGTCTAACAGAAAAAGAGAGCAGAAATATTTACATTAATTTTAATATAAGTAGCAACATATACCATGCATATAATAAAATAATATCTGGGGGTTTGTTGCTTGCTGTACTTTTCTGAGGAAAAAATGTTTAAAAATTACTGTAAGTCTAGAATGCTTCACAAAAAAAAAAATACAGGAATAAGTGAAAATAACTGGAGCTTTTACCTTGCTCCCATTCCTGTGTGTGATGAGAAGCTGAGCATTTTTCTCTGCACAGGTGACCTGCAGAGTGTGTCTCTGTTGTCTCCTACACTGAGAGTTACACACACTCTCCAGGCTCTCACTCCAACAAGTGCAGAGGCCAAGGACCTTGTCGTAGCCTTGGTAATCTCTGGGGTCAGTACAAACCTGCAGGAGGGGGGAAAAACAAGACTAAAATAGCAGTACAAGTAATGTCCAGGAGTTCCTTAAGGAGAAGGGAAATCTGGGCTTCCTATTTCAGGTTGGAGAAGAGGCAAAGCCTCCTGTGATAACTCTAGCAATGCTTGGTTGCCACCTTGTCTGTGCCTCCTGAAGATCGAGCTTGAGTTTGCTTTTAGGGCAGTTTCTGTGTGGTCTTTAGAGGTAACTAATGCACACATTAAGATACCTTCTGTGAGCAGTAAGGAGCCCAGCCTTTCTTGGTCAGACACTGTCCCTCCTGGTTTCGGGAGGCTGAGTCTCGACAGATCTCGTATGTTTGTCTGACACAGTGTCCTCCATCCCTTGAGGAGCTCCAGTAACCTGGAGGACACGTGCAGTGAGCATCACGGGGCTGCAAGAGAAAACAGGGACTTCAGGAACCTACAGATGCTGTTCTGTGCCTCACTGTGTTAAATATTGCACCTTATCTCACCAAACTTTGCTGTCCATGCTCATACACATACTCAAAGGTTGGACTTGGAGGTCTTTTCCAACCTCAATGATTGATTCTATACCCTTTACCTTCCCCTGAAGGGGGAGGATTGATGTAGCCCTGAAGAAACTCAGAACCTCTGTAGACCTGGTGTCCCCATCCCTGGGGAAATGAGGTGTAGGACTCAATGCTGAAGAGAGAGGTTGAATGTGGGAGAGATGAGGGAAAGAGGATGAAGAATGAAATGTGGAGTAATTTGGGTGTGTGCTAAGACTGAAGAGCTTCTGTACCTGGAACACTTGACCTCTCCCCAGGCAGATGCAGGTCTCCTGCCCCTCTGCAGGCTGCACAGCCTCGGAGCCACATGGGAGGCAGGATTTCTGGCCAGGCAGGGGATTGAAGAAATCCACTGGGCAGGTCAAGCAACTCTGGGGCTTCAGGGCTGCTCCTTCCGCACGAAAAGTCCCCGGGGGGCATGGAACTGGGGTGGTGCTGCCTTCAGGGCAGAAAAAGCCTTTGGACAACAACAGAAGTTCTTGTCAGTTTTTCTGGCTGGAGGTGGGTGAGTTGGTGTCTTTCCAGTTTAAATATTGTTGCTTATGTCGTAACAGCTACATCAGTTCAATGAATCCCTCTTCAACAAAAATATTTCCCCATTTAATGTTGTTCTGCCATGCAGTACAGAAAGGAAGTCTTCTATAAAATAAAATTAAATACTCTATACTGGCTATTTAAGCTCAGTTACCTTTTACAATATGAATTTCAGGAAGCACAATTGATTATCTAAGAGCTCCTGTAGCCTTCTGCAAAATTAGTCTGGCTGCATCTTGACTGAGAAGCATTCTAAAGAAGCTGTGGAAAACTATCTACAAATACCTGCTGGACAAATTGGCAGATTCTCCTCTCTTCTTTTGCAGTAAATTCCACTTGGGCACTCCTCATGGTTCTGAAGTTGTGGCTGCCCGTTGTCAGAGTGCAAGCTTGAAAAAATGGAGAAAATGAAGAGGAAAAGGACCATTTCTGTCACCCTGAGCAGCTTCAATTGCCAAATGTGGGTGAGTAACAATCCTAAGGAGAGTTTTCCTTCCAGCTGCTGAATATTTAATGGTCAGTGAGAGTTAAAACATGCAGATGTATTGGTGTAAAATATTCATGGGAGTTACTTGAGCTGATTTTATTCCCCTCCAGGTCATATAACAGAAGCTGTACTCTGATAGAAAGAATTCACATATCAAATAGGGCTGTTGCACCACAGATGCTGATTTTATGACTGTAGAGAGATTGCTCCTGTACTTTGTCATCTGAAGTTTTTAGGGTCCCTGATTTTTCATGTCTGACTCCTCATTTACCATAAAGAACCACCAGTTAGTGTGGGATATACTGGGTGGGCTGCACAGCTGCCTTATGAGGAGCACCTGAGGGAACTGGGATTGTTCAGCCTGGAGAAGAAGAGGTTGAGAGGAGACCTGAAGTATATAATATACATATATAAAATCAAATATTCCAGAGCATATCTGGATGAGATTTCCCATTGCTATCCTTTCTTTGTACCTTCTGCCACACTAGTAAATACACATAGATCTTTCACACAACTACCAGAGCTGCTGTTAGGTGGACTTTCTAGGGTCACAAGTGGTTTCCAGATATATTTTGAAGGGCAGGCAGGGGAGAAAAAAGGGGAAATAAGACAGGGGCATTCAGAGAGGAGATATTGATTGGTCTGTTTGCAGCTTGCCTGAAATTGCTGCAGCCTCTCTGGCATGTCTTTGATTTTACAATGCAGGATTAGTTGGCATACCCCTTTTTTTTTTTTCTTCTCTGCAGTAATTACAATCCTTAAATTGCAATCCAAAACATTCCCTCTGCCTGGTGCTGGCAGTGCCTGAACTCCCCTCCTTGTTTGGGTTTGCATTCCCCAACCATTGAGATCCCAGGCTCTGAGCATGCCTGGAATTGCCCCCGTTGGAGAAACCCTGTGCATAGGTCCTGCCTAAATCACTGGAATGCAGGAACTCTGTGATCCTGTCCCCTGCAGGGCTTTGCTTTGGTGCCTAGTGAAGTCTGGTAATTGCCAAATGAAGGGCAGCCATCTCTTCTTCTTTGTACTCCTGGGAGGGGAGGGGGTTGTTTGGTTGCTTTTTAATCAGAGATTTAACCAGAGCCATCTGCCAACCAGCATCCATGGAGCTGGAGCACTCAAAAATATACTTTCAATTCCTTCCTTGAAGCCACATCTCTTATCTCACAAGCCCCTGAGCTGAGGGAGAGCAAAAGGAAGATGCTTAATGCCATAGTCTGGAGCAAGCAAGGAGCAGTTCTCTGGTTATGTGCAGCTCCTTCCTTCCAGCACTGCCACAAATCTCAGGATTCCACTGGAAGCCTGGAAGTTCTGCTGTGGGAATATTTTATTTGTTGGTTTGTTTTTTTTCCAGGGAAGATAAAGTTTGGCAAGTCTCCCAGTGCTTGGTCTGATAGAGCTCAGCCTGTGGGGATGCACCAGAGCCTTGTGGAGATGGTTTCTTCAGACATTAGTTTTCACAAAGAATAGAGAGGAATTGAGTAGCTTTATTTTATATAGGAATTATTTTATAGTTAGATATCTGATGGTTATTTGCTACAAAATCCAGTGTCAGGAATTGAGTAGCTTTATTTTATATAGGAAGTATTTTATAGTCATATATCTGATGGTTAGTTGCTACAAAATCCAGTGTCAGAGAGGAATTGAGTAGCTTTATTTTATATAGGAAGTATTTTATAGTTATATATCTGATGGTTGGTTGCTACACAAACCAGTGTCAGAGAGGAATTTAGTAGCTTTATTTTATATAGGAAATATTTTATAGTTATATATCTGATGGTTGGTTGCTACACAAACCAGTGTCAGGAATTGAGTAGCTTTATTTTATATAGGAAGTATTTTATAGTTATATATCTGATGGTTGGTTGCTACACAAACCAGTGTCCAGTGGCAACAGGTCTGGAAAATAAGGAAATAATTGGTGGTAGCATTTTCTCAGTTGAGTTTAGGGGTTATTTGGTGCTAAAAGCAGCTACAAAACTTCCTTTTTCCCCAGAACTGCTCAACAACGTTGCTGTGCATGTCAAGCTGTCATTGTCCTGGCAGATACTGGGGGTTGATATCCCTATAAAATGTTTTGTGACTCTCCTCAGGAGCAGGAGTTGATGTCTGAGTCGTTCTCACTGGCACAGGGACCCTTCAGTCATCACCTGTTTTGACTTTTCAGTCCAAGAACAAAACCAAAAAGGGAGGGGAGGGAGGCCAAGAACAACAAACTCCAATTGTTCTGTTTAATTTTTAAAGATGGAAAAACTGAGCAGGCTATTGGAGAAATAGTCTCATATTATTGAAGAGAAATTGGAGATTTCCCACCTGCTCAAATAGCACCAGAGGAGAGCAGAGCAGCCTCTCCCCATCCTCCTCTGCTCTAGAGCTTGTAAAATGAATGATAAAAATGCAGGTTTTTACCTCCTATAATTACTTTGCTTAGGAGAACTGTTTTATCCCCTCACTGAACTTCATCTCTGGTCTTTTCAGTCTATGCCACACCAGAATTATGTTATAAACTGGATGTTATTCTGGCTATTTTTCTTCCTGGCCATTGGGGTTGGAGAATTATTTGTTATTTTAATTATATCTGTACATTTAATTTTTTAAATATATATTATATATTTATATTTTTTAATTCTTTAATTTTATTTTCTATGTATATTAATTATACGCGTATTTATTATGCATACTTATTATATGCATATTTATTAAATGCATATTAAATATATGCATACTTATTATATGAATACTTATTATATGCATATTGAATATATGCATACTTATATGCATATTAAATATATGCATACTTGTTATATGCATATTGAATATATGCATACTTATTATATGCATATTGAATATATGCATACTTATTATATGCATACTTATTATATGCATATTC
>VYZX01009669.1:25001-48035 GCA_013401335.1 Brachypteracias leptosomus | reverse complement strand
TTTATTTTATATATTTATTTTATTTTATATATTTATTTTATTTTATATATATATTTTTATATATATAAAAAAATCTATTTTAATTATAGAATTATCTGAATAAGTAGGTACTGATATGTTTATAAGACCTGTAGTAAGGGACTCAAGCAAAATTTTGCTCTTATTTCTCTGTAAAACTGAATAAAGGCTTCCAGACAGAGCCAGGGGAGGTGTGTGTTCTCCTGCAAATATTTAACCTGCTCCACAGCCAGGTTGTGGTGTTGTTTTTTTCCCCATAAACGTTATTCCCCAGATAAGTTGGTCCCTCGAGATAAGGTTTGGTTTGCAGCAGGTGGGAGCAGTGAGGAGCACCTTGAGCAAATGCTGAGATCACCTGGAGGGTTCCAGTGAAAGGCTGGGCAGTGGCAGCTGGCACCCAGCCCGGGGCACTGGGGACATTGCTCACAAGTCACTCTCAGGGGAATTACTGTTCCCCAACACCTCCAGCTTACCTTGAACCTTCCCCCTTGAGGACGTGAGGGTGAACCTGGAGTGTTCTCTGGGCTCCCTTTCAGTGCTAGAATGGGGTGTGGGGGAGAAAAATCAGAATATTTACAACTAATTCCTGCAGAACTACTCCCAGCTTGAAGAACTGGGAGTTGCAACATGGGTTTATTGAGTGTTCCTTGTTTCATGGTTAGTTTTTTTCTTCCGTTGTTGTTAGGCGTGTTTGGGACTTTTATTGGATGGTTGGTGGGTTTGGTTGGTTTATTTTTTCTGGTTTCCAATGTACTTAATCCCTGAAAAAGAGGAAGGGATCTTTCTCCACCTCTAATACAAGCATGTGACAGCACAACCTGGAGCTTTATAGGGCTGTCAGCTCCACAAAAATAAACACCACCCATTCAGCTGGAGTGGGGAAAGTGATCCAACATGTGCAAGATTTATTTTCCTTCCTCTTTCCATGCCTGCTCTGGTGTATTTCTCTGTATTCTTCCTGATTACTGCTCTTGATTTGTATTCATTTATTATTTTGTGTGTGTGTGTGAGACTCAAATGAGCATAAGGCTCCTGGTTCTTGGGATTTAGTTGCTGTGTTTGCAAATAAAAATCCTATTATAATTAAAATTAAAATTTGAATTATAATTAAAATTAAAATTTGAATTATAATTAAAATTAAAATGTCAATTAAAATTAGAATTAAAATTTGAATTAGAATTAAAATTTGAATTAGAATTAAAATTTGAATTAGAATTAAAATTTGAGTTAAAATTAAAATTTGAGTTAAAATTAAAATTTGAGTTAAAATTAAAATTTGAGTTAAAATTAAAATTTGAGTTAGAATTAAAATTTGAATTTGAATTAAAATTTGAGTTAGAATTAAAATTTGAGTTAAAGTTAAAATTTGAATTATAATTTAAATTTAAACAAATGAGGATATAGACCAGAGAGAGCTCAGATTTTTTTCATATCAAAAAGATATGGACAAGGCAAAGGCTGGAAGTTTCTAGGGGTTTTTTTGCTCTTCTTTTGCAGTTGTATTTTTGCAAATGCAATGTTTTATAGCTGGCTGGATTAAAAACTTGGAGGATATGAAGTAGCAACAGGTCAGCTCAGCTTTGGTTCTGGGAGAGGAGGTGATGTGGGTATATAGCAGGGCATGGCTTTCCTTAGGGGATTAAACTCAAGTTTTATTTAATCTGTAGTAGAATGTAGCTGATGGTTTGTTTCCCAATGGGTATTTTGTTGGGGATATCCTGCTGTGAACATAGAAATTACAACCCCAGTATTCAAATGACCTCTTTGAAATGTTTAGTCATCAAGAAGGACTTTAGTGTACCTGCTTCACCTTAGCAAGTGCCCCACTTGGCTGCAGGCTTGACCTGCTGGGTTCTGCAGAAGCTTATCTCCTTCTCTATCAGAACTGGGACTGCCCTGGGGTGTGAGTAATGATTCCAGGGAAATGGAAAGGTCACGTTTGCAATCAAAACACCTACACCTGGAAGCAGTAGAAAACGAAATCAGAAACTACCCAGCGACTTAAAATCCTCCTGGATTTCTCGTTGCTCACTGGGGTTGCCCAGAGTCTTTCTAGCAGGCAGGTATTTCTTGCTTCATTGAGATGTGATTTCATCACAGCACAGACAGATATAAACACACCTTTAGTGCTGCTTTCTAAACAAGCTTGGTGTGGAAGGGGCAGAAAGATGCATTAAAATCTGGTGGAGAAAATAAACTGAAGTTTTCAGGGGTCTGTGCTTTGTGGATTTAAAATGCTGTGTTAAATCTCAGGGTTTGTGGGGCTGGAAATCTTTTTTTGTGGAGAGCTTTGAAGGAGGGTTATTGGGTGTTTCTGTGCCCTTGGCCACCAATTAGCTGTGAATACCTTTCTAGAAGGAATTGTGAAGGATTAAAAAACTGGTTACTCATCAGTAGCAGAAGGATCCAGAGGGTTTTATTTAAAGCCAGACCAAGCCAATATTAATATTTCATGTCTGCCACTAGGTTTTTGTAGGAATTTCTGCTGCATGCTTCCCTGCAGATCTGAAGGGAGTATTTATTCTGGGTTACACAAATACTGAGGTAATAGTGGTATGATTTCTACATGCACTTATCACACCACATGCATTTCAGTGTGTGTTTGGAGATATTAAAAAAAAAAAAAAGGAGATTTCTATAAACTTGTTGGCTAGTGGTGATTGAGAGATAGCAAATAGTGATAATTAAGAGCTGGGACCTCCCCAGGCAGGCTTCTCATGGGTGTAACAGTGAGAGAGCAGAGCCTGGGGCATTCCTGATATCAACTGGTTCATGTCTTCTTGGGTTTTTATACCTAATAAGTGATGGTTTATCCCCTATAGCCTAAACTTGCTGCTAAGTCAAGTGAACTGAAGTAAAGGTGAAGTGGCTTCAGAGCAGATGACAAAACAATTGTATCCTGGAAAGCCAGGGCAGGAATAATAAACCTTGTTCCTGGGTATTACAGGAAGCTCAGCAAGAACCTGCTTCCCATCTCCATCCTTCTTCAGGAAAATTATTTCCTGATAACTTCACTTGAAACTCCTTCCTCCTCCTAGAAACCACATGGAATGACACATGGGGAAAAAGGAAAATGATGCTGTGATTCCTTGGACAAAGGTTGGACTTGATCCTGGAGGTCTTTCCCAACCTAAATGATTCTATCCTCAGGACAAGTGAAACTTCTGAGTAAATGAAGTCATGAATTGTGCAGCAACATTGAAGAGCAGCTTCTGGCTTGTGTGTGTGTGGCTGGAGCAACCTGGGTCACAGTGGGAGCCAGTGTCCTACAGTCCTTCCTTTTCTTGCCTCTCCCCACCACGATCCCTCCTCAAACTCCTTGAGACCCACAATCTTTCAGTTAGTGGGACTCCTTCCTCTGAATTTTTTTTCTTCCTCTACCTTTATTTCATCTGTCCTGCTCAGCCCAGCTGCAGAAACATGTCTTGGTTTAAATTGCATCCTTTGCCTTCCAAGTTTTCTCTAGCCACAAAGCAAGCAGGAAGAATAGAAGTTGATGGGTGAGCCTGTTGTAAAAGAATCTGAATCAGCCAAGAGCTCAGCCTCTCCCTCTTGCTTGGCTCAGAAACTTGGCTCCTCCAGCCCTGCTTGCAGTTCAGCCTGGTTGTCATCACGTGGGGAGAGCTGGGGATTGATGGGAAAGGGGATGCAGGGTGCTCTGGAGGGGGTGTCTGTGGTTCTTGTTGATCCATGGAACACCTTCCCTAATCTTTCCATGTTTTGCAATGCCATGTGTCACCTCTGCAGTTTGCTTTGTGTAGATAGCACAGATACAGGTGAGCTGCTGCAGGGCAATGCTTGTATTTTGGTTTTCACAGCATTTTAGGCTATACTAAGTAGTTGTGTTACTGGTAGCTTCTGAGAGCTGATGGAAATCCTTCTGGAAAGCTGTTCAGCTCCATGGCTTAGCATTGAAGGCTGTTCTTCTCAGGACTTGCTGCCCTTCTGGCTGTGTAACACCAGCTTCCAGGAACCTGTGACTTGTCCTGCTTCCCTCTGGAACCTCAAGGTGTTGATGTTGTAGGAGAAAGATCTAATATTCAGCCAGAGACTGAGTGAGGTAACACCTAGGATGGAGTTCCTGTTCCTCTGCCCCAGGCTGTTTGAACAGATGTATTTGTTCATCCCCTTGCTGTGACTTGCAGCTTGTCTTCTGGATAACTTCAGCTTTGAAGGCTCTGGCTCAGATCCTTGTTTTCACCCAATTCTGGATGGAAAGACTTAGCAAGGAAAGCCTAGAAACCTGGTGTGAGTACTGCAGGATCCTGTCCATCCATTGCAGACCACAGTTGCTCTGTCATTCACTTTCTGTACAGGATCTGTGGCCTTGTGGCTATCACTGATTGGAAATATGTGAATAAGTAAAGCTCCATCCCTGACAGGACCTTCTTCAAGCAACATATCTCATGAGTTTCCTCCTTCCTGATCAGGAGCACCCCTGGGAACTTCTAGGGGTGCTGGATCCAATCTATGTATTTATTTTTTTTATATTTCTTTGGTGAATTGCCACTAATTCAGTGGCCAAGCTTGGACACTGCTCTTAAAAATAATTATGCCTGCCAACACTCATAGACCTTCAAAGGAGCAGGGAGCCTAAGTCAGCATGAGGTCAGTGACCAGCAATTGTTTTGTAGGGTGAGGGGAGAAATAAGGTGAAGGAGGAAAGCAGCTTCTCTGAGTATTGCTGGGGCCACAGTTCAAAGGCATGAGTGCAGCTTGTGGGAACACACCAGACCTGGTGGAGGATGAATGGGCTGGAGGAGTCACACCACAAACACTGGCCTGGCCACCAGAGCTGGTGCTTACGTGGCACTGGGTGCCACTGTCTAACTGAGCACTTTGAACTTGCTGCTGCTCTTGAAAAGGACCCAGGGCTGGGGGGTTTCAAGCCTTGTTGGTGATGTCAGTGCAGCCTAGAATAGGTATGACCTTCCTATCTGATGGGCAGGTTCTCCCTGGGGATGCTTCTGCAGGATGGTGCCTCCTCTCCCTCTGCCCCAGACATGGTAATACTCTAGGTGGATAAAGACAGGTCATGTCTTGGAGCCAGTGAAATACAGGTCTTGACTTGAGGTCAAGAGGTTGCTCCTTGCACTTCAGTGACTTGTTGGCACCAGGGCTGAGCAGAGAAGGCAGTTGCTGTAATGAGTGTGAAGGAGGATTTCCCAGGAACACCAGAGTGTTTCCAGAGCAGGAGGCTGTGCTCATGAGTACATACTCAAACCTGCCATTTAAATATTGTCATGGATGAAGCTGTTGACTTAACCCATTGTAGAACCTGCTAAGATCCTGTTACCACTGCTGCTGCATGTGCAGGGCAGAGTTAATTTCAGTGCTGCCCCAAATCGTTGGCTTATACTGGGTTAGAAAATCTCTCCACAGAACACACTGGATTTTTATTTTACTTTATTTTATTTCTCAGCACAGCTGTTGAGGACACTTTGTAAAGAGCTGGTCTATCCCTTGCAGTCACCATCACACCAGGAGCAGGGAACATGCAGCACTTGCAAAGCCCCCCCCCAAAAACTAACAGGTCTCTTTGCTAACAAGAAAAACACTTAGAAAAAAATCTTGCAACTTATGGAGGGTAATTCCCATTCAAACCCCTCTTTTTTTCAGTATTTTATTGAACTAGCCACAGCTTTTACAGCAAACCCTTCTATGACTTACTCTCCTTAGAGCCATGGATTGTTTTTTTCTAATTGGAGATGAGGCAACAACAATTTGAGTGCTGAAAAGCTGTTGAGAATGAGTTTTATTGAAAGAATAGTTGTCTAGCTCCTGGTTAGAGATGGTGAGTTAATGGACGTGGCTTGAAAGAAGGAGTATAAACCTATACCTACCTATAAATTTATTTCTTATTCAAATAAATCACCTTTCCCCCAGGTTTTGCTGGTAATGCCAGCACAGGCACCATTGTATTCTTAAACAGAACAACAAAACCCCATTACATACTTGTAAACTCTTTACAACTCTTTTAAACTGCTTTTAAACTTGCTTTTAAACTCTGCTTAATTTGGTTTTTTCATGATAATCCCTTCAGTTGTGAGGCTCTACCAGAACATACAAATCAGTAAGTTGTATAGTGTGTGAAATAACATATTTATTGACAGGAAGGAACAATATAACAGAAATAAAGCAAACCTACTAATGGCAAGGCAATTAATGTACAACTGTGGTATATGTTGCAAGCTTAGTTCAGCTCTGAGTATATTGAGTAAATGATGTGTACTAACAGCAGATGGTTCCTGTCCTTCCACCTGGATGGTTTCTGTGGGACTAAAAATCCCATGAATGGGAGCTGAGAAATCTAGAAGATCCTAATTAATTCTTTTCCACTGAAGGGAAAGTTCTGGGAGCACAGACATGAGTTAAAATGCAAACATGAAGGAGGGATGAGTGTTGATGGGGATGGAAACAGAGATAAATCATCAGAGAGGAAAATATTTGCATTTCCAAGGAAAACCTGGGACTAAAAGGGGAAATAAAAGACTTCACATGATTAAAAGCTGAGGGACACCTCTGGGAGGAGGTGGATGAATATTCTGGAGTGTTATGCAACTCATCATGTAAATAACCATTTTTTTATTTTCATTTATTTCTTCTAAAAGACTTCAAAATGTTGAAGTGTCTCATTCAGACTAGAGAAAATACAAAGGGTTATTATTTAGCTCATCAGGGCCTGAGAAACATAGGATATGACCCAAATCCCAGTGCAAGTCACTTAAACACTGTCATTTTCCAGGAAAACTTAGTGCAACAGAGCTCTTGGAGCTTAACACTTATAAGAGAACTTAACCTTTTTTTACAAGAAGAAAATTCAAAGGGTTCATGGAAAAAAAATATTCCCCAAACATTCTGAGTACTTAACACTGGATCCTGCAATCATTACACATGAAAAAACTCCCATTTATTGCAACAGGAGGTACAGACATGAATTGATTGCAGGGTCAGTCATTTTTTAGGTTATATAAAAGAAGATTGCTCCATAGGTAGCAAACAGGGAAGTTTCATAGAAACCAGGTAATTCACAATCAGAAGTTAAAATAAAATGATGCTAAGTCTGGGAAGAGATTGATTTTTTTTTTCCTTCTTTTTTGACAAGAATTATAGGAATTCTGCTGAATAGTTGGATATTTGGAAGCACATTTAAGCCTCTAATTTACAAAATTGCTTAGTATAAAAAATGATCCTTGTAAAGTAGTTTTATATGCTTAAATTTTATAAAGTATATTCTGCTAGAGCAGCCAGAGTGAGAGGAACTGATTCAAAACACTTTCTGTCCCAGACTTCACCTAGAACCCATTCTGAGTGGCAAATTCTGATTGCATAAATAAAAAGCTTGATTTATGTTGGAAAAAACCCCTTCTCAGTAACAGTGTGTGGGGATGATTTCTTCTGGAGGGGTCAGTTTTGCCAATAGGACCCCTCAGAGTGTGACAACTCCAGCCTTGGACAACTTCAGGCTATAGCAATTATTAAATAGAACCCATCTCATTCTGAGTTCCCATAGGCCATGTTTAAAATTAGATATTGCCTGAGATTTTCAGCATGTCCAAACATTATTTTTTGCACAGATACCCTCAAGATTGGGCTCTGAATGGCTAAAATGGAAGATTTGGGTTTTTTTTTCTTAACCTAGGCATGAAAAAGTTATCAGAGCTCCAGAATGTAGAACATCTACACCTCAAATATACTTTAAAAGAGAAGTACAAGTGCTGAGCTTTGTGAGAAAATTCAGATTCATTTAGTGGAGCATCCAATGCTGAATACCTGATCTTGTTGAAACCTGGGTCGAGGCTTTTCCCCTTTTATCAGTTTACTCTTGAATTCTGGGTACTGAGGAGGTGTTTCCAACAGTCAGTTCAAGCTATAGGACACTTGAAGACTTCTACTGTCTGTTCTTCAGCAGCAGTTGCAGCACGTGGACCATGGGATGCAGATAATGAGCCTTATCAGCCTGGCCCTGGAAGGCAATAAACCAAGAAATATTCAGCATAATCCACAGCCCAAGTGTTTCTGCTCATGCCACGTGTTCACTGCCCTGTTTTCTCCTGGGTTTTAGATGAGTAAGGACTTCTGCAAGCCAAAGAGAGTCTGTGCAGTGCTCTGGGGTTCACCTGAAGTCTAGTTAAAGTCACTTTTAAATCATCTTTTCCTTCAGTTCTGCATGAATTGAGGGTTAATTGTTATCTAGCAATGCAGGGAAGGTGCTGGAGATATATAACTACGTTATAGTTGTTGAGTTACAAAGACACTGACTAGATAAAATCAATTTCCTACCAGAAATTACCTTCAGGAATGTTGTCAGAGGTCTGAAGATGGCATGGAAAAAAGCTCAGGAAAATGATCTGCTGCTGAGGGTCTGCCCATTCTTCTCTGAGCATCCAGCAAAGTGAAGCTCTGTGCAGATGGAGAAACCAGGACAGTAAATTTCCAGCATTAAGAGGCTTTGTGTCAAGAACCTGTGCTAGTTTGGACATGCAAAGTCTAGATTCTTCCCCTTGCCATAAGATGGGAGAGGGTTGGATGTTTAATAGTTCAGCCAGTAAAGAGCTGGATTGAAATTGCTTTTTTTTTACTGTGTTTATCTCCTACAGAGCATAACTGTTAAGAAGCTGGGGTCCTCAATGGCTTGAAATGTGGCTTTAAATCTGTATTTCTAACTGAAACCTTATTATATTATCAATTTCTGTATGTGTACACTGGTGGAAAGTCTTGCCTGCAAGTCAAAAAATCTCCTAAAAAAGTTGAAAAGCCTGTAACTTCTAAAAAACTGAATATTTGCTTAATCATGGATGAGAATACTGGAATTTATGGTGGGTATTGCATTATTTCAGTAGAGCAGAAATTCACTAGAAACTTAATCCTCTAAGCACTCAGGCTTCTGATTTTTAGTGTTGGTCTCTTGTTTCCTGCAGCAGAAATTTAGCAAGAGATAAAGCTGAAATATCTGGACTATCTCACTGGATAATCTGTTTGTCTTTTGGCTCAGTAATGTAGGTTTTTGGTGGATTTGGTGTTGAATGTGTGAGCTGCTGAAAATAACTGAGTATGGCAGCAATACTTGTGTTCCTTTATCAGCAGAGGAAGAATCAGGGAATCGTTTAGGTTGGGAAAGGATCAAGTCCAGAAAGTCCCTTGATGGTGCTTCTGAGATGTTTCTTGAGTACAAATGAAGAGACTAGAGAAGTAGCTGGAGATAATTACCTCGTGATGGATGTTCTGTCCCTTGGGTTTATGAGCTTGAAGCAAACCCATGAGTTCTGTGTTCTCCTCAAGTTTTAAGCAGGTGGCAGGAACTGGACATGAATTCAGCACCTGCAAATGAGGGTGAATTGTAAAAAGGAGAAGACAACCTGAGGGCACAGTGAGCAACCTGCTGCTCCTCACCTGCAGCTCAGGCTCTCCTCCCATTTGTAGCAAGCAGTGAATTCCCTCCAGGATCTGAGCTTTACGTAGCCTGAGGAACCTGCCCATGTCAGTGTTGAGGTCAGATTTTTGGGCTTCTGTAACCAGGAGGGTGTGGGCCTGGGCAGCACGATGCAGAGGTGTCAAACCTGCCCAAAAGAGACCACAGAAAAGTTCAATCCAGAGCTCGAAGACCTTCCCATGCTTGGCTAGTCTTAGCAGGGCACCCCCTTAGGACTGCTTGGTTCTTCTCCTGCACCTTCTAGTTTCCACCATGAAATTGAAGGTTCTTTGGCCTGCAGTCTGAAACTTTGGGAGGCTGCATGAAGCATTTTTGTGTGATTGAGCTTTTTCCTCTTACCATAGTGGTCAGTCAGGTTCACCTCCACACACACCCCGTTGCTTTGGCAGTTCTTCAAAACCTGAGATGGAAAAGAATTGAGAGAAGTCCTGATTTTCTGCAGTGCCTAAATACCCTCTCTTCTATCTTACTACAACCACATGGGACCAATGCTGATTTTCAGGTATATTTTAAACAAAAGAATCATTTAGGTTGGAAAAGACCTCGAGGATCATCAAGTCCAGCATCTCCTTGACCCCCAGACCGTGTCCTGAAGTGCCACATCACCTCCAGGGACGGTGACTCCACCAAGAACATCCCTTTGTTGTCTTTCCTCTACCTTTGCATGTGTCTTTCTGCATCATAAATGACCAGCTTACCTCCAGAACCCTCAGATATCCATTCTCTGCACACAGGTGGAGTGGAGTTTTCCCCAGCCTGTCCTGCTCATTGACATCAGCTCCCAGGGAGATCAGGTCACTCACCATCAGGTGTTGGTTCCTCTCTGCAGCAATATGTAGTGCAGTCTGAGAAGAGGAAAATGGGATAAACATGTTGTGAAAGGCCAAAATAATTCTAAATTAGCCATGCTTGTTAGAGAATGAGGTGGGGAGTTGGGGCTCTGGCTCTGTGCAGACCCTCCCTGGTCCTCTTTTCCCCTCTCTCCAAGGGGCAGCAGCCCCAGCTTGTCCAGAAGGATGCTTGGTGCTTGGCTGGGGTTTGGCTGGGATACAAAATGACCCTATTCCTGGCCTCCTACCCGTTCCTCTGCATCCTTCTCATTGATCTTATTGAGGGATGCAAATCTCTGTGCAAGTGCATAGGTCAGAGCTCTTCTTCCCTGAGCCACAGCCTTGTGCAGCAGCCTGCAACAGAACAGAGAGAAGATCAAACAGTGGTTAAAATACTCCAAAGGAACAGGGAGAATGTGTTTTAAAGCCTGAAATATTAAGGTTTGCAGAGGCTGAAATCTGGGATATTTAAATGCTTAGTTTACTTAGGCTCTATATTAATAATGATGGTTTTTTGGTCCTCCCTTCTTGCTTTTGTACCATTTCTCTGCTCTCTAGGAGTCACTCCATGATGCCATTTTGCTAGAAATCTCTATTTCCTCCTCCTTGTTTAAAGCATCCTTCAGTACAGGGGAAAGATGGTGAGATACCTAAAAACTGAGAGAAGGAAAACCCTCTTCTTGCCCTTAACAGAAGTATTTCTGGAGGCTAATTCAGTCTGTGGAGGAGGAGAGCTCAATTTCTGTTGTGTTTTCAGTCTCATTGAATGACTTAAAATAGTCCAATTGTTTCTCCTGAATTTTATAATGAAAAAGCTTCTTTTTTTCTTGTCAATTTGAGCATGTCTTCCTTTCCTCCTGGAGGAAAAATTAAGGCAGGCATTGATGTTTTAAATGTATTTATTCTCCCTTTGTCTCATAGCATGATATCCTTGAAGATATCTGAATAACTCTGGCAGTTATTGCTGGTTCTATTCTCTCTTTTTTTTTTCAGTGGGTTTTTGACACAGTAATTAATATTGTTCACCTTTTATTAGCACTCAGAGTTGGCTTATTTGATGTGTGGTCCTGCCTTTGTATGTTGAGGATGTAATTTGATGTTTAAAAACTTCATACGTGGGCTGCTGGAAATTTTTATCTTGTGAATTTTCCATAAATGTGGTGGTAGAAATGGCTTAATTTCCTCATTATGATTAATTTTGTCTGTATTGTTTAAAAAATATGCAGGGAATATGGCAGTGGGTGGTTTATTGTCACTCAGTTACAAGTGAAGCCTAATTTTATTATTGAATTGATTATTATTCTGAATGCTTTATGGAAGAGGACAGTGCTTTGTTCAATTTTCCCTGCGTGGGTTAAAAATACTTTAAATTTGGTACAGGGTTGTCTAGATGAACAGGAATTAATCCCTTTCTCACCAAGACTAGGACACTATAAATCATCTCATGCTTTCTATCTATTGATCCCAGCTCCCCTCAACTAGTTGGAATCTAATAAGGGGGGGTGTGGTTTGTTACGTTGGTTTTTTGAATTTATTTTTTTCTTTTAATTTGCTTTATTTTTTATAAACAGCTCTTTTCCTTCTAAGCTTGCCATTCAAGGAAAAATAGGAGCAGTAAAACCTTTGCTTTCACTTCATTCCTAACCCAGCAGCCACTCCCAGCTCTTTGGAGGCTCTGCACTAGAGCAGCAGCACATGTTTTGGTGTAATCCTCCCACCCATCTTTATTACCAGCTAATAATGTCAGTAATTATGCTCAGAGTGTCTGCAGCATGGAAAAGAGCTCTTCTGCCTTTTTTTTTTTAACAGCAATTACTTGTTTTGCTTGATTTTCATTTTCTGGTGAATACCTCCAGATGCAATTAAGTCTTCAATACTTAACGCTGAATTTATCCTGTCAGCTGTAGTTTGAATACTGTTGAAAATACAGAATATTTCTATTTTTACTGCCTAAAACTGTGTACTGAGGCAAGTCTGAGCTTCCCATTAAGCCTGTGCTGGAGGTGTGCCCCAAAAATAGCAGTTTTGTTAGAGGACAAGTGATGCCCCAGGAAATAGAAATCAATATATTTCAATAGACACAAAAAAAAATGGGGACCTGTTGCCATTTTCATCAGGTGCAAGCAGTTTGTCCACGGGGATATTCCTCAGAAGACTTTCTTCCCTGTGCAGCTGGAACTGGAAGAAAGAGATGGCAGAGAGATCCTGCTGGGGGAAAGCAACTGGGGTTGGCTTCAAAGGTCCCTCAACGTCTGGATTGGCTTCTGGAAGCGCCTCTGAGCAGCCTCTTGGTGGGTTGAAGTGTGGAGATGAGTTCTGGGGGGAATGCCTGGAGAGATCTCTCAGGGTACATGCCTCCTGTGGCCACCAGCTCCTCCCTTTCTCACTTGTCCTTGAGGATACTCCCGTTGAGTTGGGCTCTGGGGTGGTTTTCTGGGCAGCATGAAGAGAAGTCTCCACCTCTCCCCTCCACCCCGAGTTGAGATCTTTGAAGCAGTAGCATGGACGTGGTTTGGTGAAGCTGGGGCACCTCTCCTGGGGGCCACCAGCTGCCTGCTTGCTCTCTCCACTGCCCCACTGAGGAGCTGTGGAGCAGCCCTGCCAGAAGCCATCTGGCACAGCCTGCAGAGCCTCCTCCTTCAGCTGGCTGCTGTTCAGGTCCTCCTGCAGCACCTCCACCAGGATGTCGAGGTCCTCTAAGCCCTTCAGCGGTTGCCCAGCGCCGTGCTTGCTCTGCAACAGCAACACAAGTGGGGAGGGTGGGAGGTGGGGGAGGGAAACCAGACATGAAGTGTCCTGTTCCCTCCCAGTGATAGAACATGAAACACGCCTGGGGAGGCTGGCAGCGTGGAGCTGAAGGTGTTGTGCATACCTGTCTGGGCTCTCTCTCTGTATAAGGGTGAACTCTTCTCTTCTCTGCTGGAAAGAAAGGGAGAGAGAAGCTCGTTGAGCTGAGGCAGGGGGAGACACGTGCAGAAGATACTCTCAAGAGAAGGTTTACCCCACATAACACATACATGGTGATTTCCTACTGGAATTTAAGGGGAGCAAAGGACCAGCATGGGTCACTGAGGTGGTCCAGTAACTTGGGTACCCAACAGTGATGGTCCTCCTAGAAGAGAGGCTCGGTTACCAAGGGAGGAGTTTCCTAACCTGTTTTTCCTGAGGATCCTCTGGTTACCATCTTCATTAAGGAGGCTTCCTGAGGAGACAAAATAGTCAACTCAGAGGTGCTGGAGCATAAGAGAAGATGGAGCAGAGGCAAATACTGTAACAGGAGCAAAGTGAAGTGTGTCCTGCACTGGGTGCTTTGCACAGCACGGGCTGGAGGTGAATAAATGTCCATGGCAGCCTTATAAAGATCTTTACAGCAGACCAGGTATCTGGGACTCTCCCAGCTTCTTGGGCTCTTTTAGCAGGTTGCTCAGAAATCTGGGTTGCTAGAGCAAAATATTATTGGTTCTTGGGCCATCTTTGGCTTGCTAGTATCCAAGCATGAACGGGCTCTCATGGTCTTAGAAATGTTCTAGCACAGCCTGCTTAAAATTTGGTGTGTCCTCCACCTTCCTCAGAACCATTAATTTGGTGGGTGGAAGAGGCAGAGGCTGGAGGTGTGACCTCTCTAGAACTCTGGCAGAGCTGGGGTGTGATGTGCAGGCAGCAGGATGCAGGAACAACCTCTCTAAAGCCAGGACAAGTCCTCACCTTGCCATGGGCTGGGTCCAGGCCTTTGGAAAGCCGGATTTTTCTCAGCAGCTCCCTCACTGGCATCTTCACTCTCACTCCCATGTAGCGCTTCTGAGGGGGGTCAGAGCTGAGTCCAGAGTCTGGAAAAGTCACAACATAATTCTGTGGGCTATTATAGAGTAGTGGGAGGATGAGATCACCCTGAGAGCCTGGGGTTCTGATGTTCATCACCCAATTGTGAGACATTTCCCCATCACCCTCCTTGTTCCTTGGCTTTGTCCTGCTGAACAATGACTTTATTGCATTTAACAACAGATTATGGGGCCACACAAGGGGAATTCTTGAGAAACAAAACCAACCAACCCCAAAGCTGGCTCTGGACCCTTCAGTTGGAGGTGTGAGCAGAGAGCTGAGTTAACCTGGACTTGTTATCACACGAAGGCTGTTGTCAAACTTGGGTGTGCAGGGATGGCTTTGGTTTGGAGTGAAGGAGGGGGAGAGACTGTCCCAGGTAAATATATCACTAACAGGGGCAGGGTGGCAAGGCAGAAAGAAATTCATATGGAAAACAAGTCAGATACTTCTCATTTAGAGCTTTCAAGGCTGCAGAAATAAATGTATTATCTTGAAACTTGGCCCTGGGCAGTTTTTCTTGGTGCCCTTCAGCTCATAGTGATTTAGAGCACATGATTGCTTTTGGGGAATATGTCAACACTGTTTAGATTACTGGCCCTCTTAGTCATCTTCTGATTTCCACCTGTTGCAGTAAATCTGGCTTTGAGGTTTCCTGCCCTGAGGTTTGTTATATTGATATCAGTGGGACAGGAAACAGAATTATTTCAGAAATTATTCAGAAATGCAGAATTCTTTCAGAAGTGAGGTTGTGATGCTTTGTCCAGTGTCTCTCTCCAACAGTTCTTGGTGTGTTTGGAGGTCAATGTGACACGATTCAAAGGGGAGTAATGATTTTCTGGAGTGAGATGAAATAGTTATTTGAAAATAAGAGTTTTCCAAACAAGCTTGTCTTCATCAAGATGGTCTGTGCTTGTTTGTCTTAGGTCCTTGTATTTGAATCCTCAAACTTGAAAGACTTGTCCAGATTAGGAGCTTACATAAAAGGTATTTCAAGAGCAATGTATTTAAGAGTCCCTATCTGTTCCCCCCCACCTTGAGAATTATCATCTTCATGTAGAATGCATTCAGTAACAGCTATTGTCATTATAAAATAACTTTATTGCATTAGTCCAGCAATAGTACAGAAAATCCATCATATAGATGGATCATGTAGATAGTTCCAAAGAAGCTGGAGTGTTGGGAACCAGAGTGGGGGCTACTGAGAATAGGGAGTTCTGATTGAACACCACAAGAGTCTCAACTGAAGAAGGTCTGGCTGGTGAAGCCCTAAGTGCAGGAGACCTCAACAGATGCACCTCCCCAAGCTTGGGATGTCTCAAGGAGGCAATATTGGCATGGAAACCAGTCCCACAAGGTGTGGTTTCTAGCTGGGTGATGTTGTTTCTCTTCCCTGCCCCAGGCAGGGAGAGGCTGACACCCCTTCAGCAGGATGGGGAAGGATCCCCAGGAGCAAATGGTGCCTTCTGAATATATTGATTTGTTGTTTTGTGCTGGGATTTCTGGTGTTTCTCAGTGTTTAACCTACCACTGAATAATTACAGCACTGGGACCTCAAAAAAAAAAAATAGTTTATTTCTCAGACTGCTCTAGAAATGGGAATAATTCCTTTTTTTTTAGACTGGTGTTTTGATGATGAGTTATTTACTTCTTGTATTTTAAAGGCCTCTCTAAAAAGCCTTATAAAAACCACCAAATTACTAATATGTGATTATCTTTAAAGTAAAAATACTGTATTCTGGATCAGATCATATGCCCAGATGTATCCTTGAATTTGAAGAACTCAGTGATCCACCAAACACACTTTGATAGGACTTCAGTGTTAATAACTCAGAAGTCATATCTATTAACAAAATCAAACCAAGGAGTAGGTGAGTGTGCCATAAATCTTGGATGTTATTGCCACAAGTTTAATATCTGCTGCTCTTGGTGCAGCTCTCTGCTAGCACGAGATAAATGTAATAATATAAAATAATAAATAAGATAAATGTAACATATAAAGTCACTTTACTTTATATATTTGAAGAAGCAGCATAATAATGTTGCATAAAATAGAAAATAGGAATAAAGCTGTGAACTTACCAGCAGGAGCAGCCATCTCTTGGGGTTGCTGTGAAGGAGGAGGGTAGATCTTGGGGCTCTCAACATTCAGTTCAGTTAATCCTGAGTCTGGCAGTGATGGGCTCTGTTGGAAACAGCTCTTGGGACTGGCAGTTTCTGCAGGCAGAGGAGACCCCTGGCTGGGGCTGTAGCCACACATTTCATTGTCACTGATGGTGGGGTTGCCCCGTAGCTCAGGACTCCTGCAGACTGTTTGTAACATCACCACTTTGTGCAGAGAAAAGTGAAAAAGAAGCAGCGAGGAAAAAAAAATCGGATTTTGTTGTGTTAAAAAAAAAATCAATCCAGTTTCACATTGAGAACGTGGTAATTGTATTTAATTCTCCATGTAAAGAGCCAGGGTGAGCTGGGTTCTGCTTCCCTCCTCTCTTTCCAGCAGCAAGAATAAAGCAGAATAAATTGAGTTGCAGGATAAAGGCAGGTTTGGAATCCCAGCAGGCACTGGCAGCAGCTTTGGAGAGTTTTCTTGGCTCCAACCCTCCCCTGCTCTTTATACCCAGGTATGGCTCGGAGACGTCAGCCTGGGAAGGTCCCACCCTCTTTCCTAACAACCTCCAGCACCTGATGAAGAAATGACTTTTCCCAAGAAGAGATTAAGAACAGGTTGAAAAATATTTTTCCTTAGGTACAAAGCTCTGGGACTGCAAATGGTTTGAGTAGGGGAAAAAACCCTCTGGCTTAGACTGACAGGATTGTGCAAACAAGGAACTGAGCCTCAAATAAAGGGTTTGTGAATTCTTTTCCCAACAAAAATAAAAAAAGACATTTTTTCCAAGGCTGTGTAAAGCCTTCCTGAAGAAAAACAACAAATAATCCCTTCCTGAAAGGGATTATTTTCATTAAATATATTATTATTACATATTTAGCTAGGGAAAGACATCCCTTACAACCTGCATAGCTTTGAAGTGCTTTTTGCTCCATTAAGGGTCATATTGTTTCAATTTCTGTGGAGGTTTGGGGTGTTTTGGTTGTTTGCTTATAGCAAAGAAGAATTCTTAAATATTGTGACAGGTGCACGTGTCAAAACTCAATAGAATTAAGCATCTATTTGGATGAGGACTCTTCTAGGGAGCCTATTTCCTTGTCCCAAGGAAACTTCAGTACCAGATTTAAACTTCATTCTTCCATCCCTGGGCCATATATTTCATTGTACAGTCCCCCTTGTGGGGGGATTTCTATTCAAGCAGCAGATACTTCTCTCAAGTACCTAGTTTGGAAAAACAAACTGATTTTGGTTGTTGATTTTTTACTTTTCTAATGCAGCAACTTCCTTATCTATGTCTTGGAAAGCAGAATAATCTTATCTCAGTGTGAGCAGAAAGCAGCCAGACTTTCTGGAGCAGTTATAGATGTTTTATTTAAGCTGATTAATGACTCTATAGCTGAGCACAATCCTCTGTCTCCCACTTTTTTTTTCCTGAGTGTAATACCTTTGATGTCAGGGATGTTGGAAGAGTTATTTAGGTATTGATCAAAGACGTGTAGTGAGCCAATATTGCAGCTTTTTCCTTAGTGGGTTGTAACCACTTTGCTTAAGGGAGGTGGTTTGTCAAAGGATATTTCAGGAGTTAAATGATTATTTCCCTTTCTGACACTGGGATGCCACAAGGAGTGTCTGTTTTAATGCAGGGCACATTTTGCTCTGCTTTGCTAAATATTTTCTATTTCACCCACTTGCTTTATTGATTGGGTAGGTCTAGGACAAGCTGGAGCCAAGCTCCAGTTCCTTAGGGACACGAAAAAAATATGTTATCCTGCACATGGGCTCAGGAGGTTGAGACATCACTTAAGGAACTGCTCAGCACTTGTATAGGTGGGAGAATTTGGCATATTTATTGCAAGCAGGAAATGACTGTGGTGAATCATTGCAGTGTAGATCACCCCAGAGATTTCTCATCTTTCTCTTCTCTTCCACACACCAACCCATACGTTGAAGAGTTTTCCCTGCTTGTCTGTAATCTGCTATTCTCTTCACAGCAAAGGCAGGAATTAGCCTGGATTTATGGCACAGAAAGGAACAAGTTGTGTCCCTGTAGCCATCAGAAGAGAAGGAGGTTTCCAAAACTAGCAGCAAACCCCTCAGAATTTAGCCACTATAAGAAACGTTTTTGTTTAACTGGAAATCTTGTGATTCTCCTGCTTCCAACTACAACAGGTACCTGGTATTTCAAGCAAATACTTTATTACTCTAATTTTAAATAGCTCTTAAGAGCCTTATCCTCTAAACAAGTACTAAGCAGCCCATTTACAGCTTGATCTCTCTCTTTGCAATAGCAATTTGAAATCTGAACCTGCTAATAGTGCTGCCTCATATCCTCCTGTGTACATCATGGCAAGGCAAGTTTCAGCATGCTCAGCAAGCTGAGATCTTGCAAATGCAGCTTTCTAGGATCTGTAGGTACTGCTGCAGTTGGTACCAGCTATGGAGAGAAATGTTTAGCTTATTAGCCAGTGGAACCTAGGCTGGAAAAAATATTTTCTACCTTTTTCATTACCTTTCACAGCTTAGTGATTTCTAACTAAAAAAGGTTAAATTATAAAAAAAAAAAGATAAAATTTCCAACATTGAAGGTGTAAGAAATGAGGATACAAGTATGAATGTTTGGGTAAAGGTCTTCAGGGGCAATCACATGGGGAAGGGGATAAAATCAAAATAAATTTGGTCATAAACAGACCTGTCTGAGCACTTAGGAAGGACTGGTTTGCATTTCCCATCTGCTGCTTGTAGGAAAAATTGCATGCCAGGTCTTTGTGTGTGTGTATTTTAATTTTTTCTCCTTTTTTAGGGACTGATATAGTTACTGATACACTGATTTAGGTATTCTGGTTAGGGATGCAATATCTCCAGCAGAAATGGCCATCACCATCTGAAGTTCTTAGGGGATACCTGTAATTAAAGCAGTTCCATCCAGCTGATCTGTGCTGAATCTCTCCACACGAGCTCTCAGGTTGTGCTGCCAGTGGGTAGAGCTCCTTTCATTCCTTTGGGTGCAGAGTGAATGCTCTTGAGCTCCTTCCACCCCTTGTTGCTACATGTCTCTCTAGAGCACACACCCTCTTTAACAGCATTTGCTGGGTTAGGTGCTTGTCTGACTTTCCCTTCAGATGCTGCTTTTGCCAACTGCTAACGTGCCCCATGCTGAAACCCTTTGTTGCAAAGGTTTCCTTTAGGAATATTCTCTTTTGCAGATGAAGATGAGGAGGTGGCAGGTTTCATTTGCACTGATGTAGGAACAAGCATGAGGCTTCCCCTGCACGTGTCTGACTAGAATACAAATAAAATATCAACTGTGTGCATAGAATTCTCTTTAAAAGTGAATATTGGACCCTTTAAATAGGTCTTGAACTAAATGGATGGCAAGGAATCTAAAAGGCATCACTGAATACTGAAGCTGTATCAAATTCAAAGCTAGTACAGAACATACATGGATTTTTCTTTCTGAGTGTGTCTCCTGGGAAGCAAGAAGCTCTGTTGAAGAGGCTCCATTTGCATGCCCTCAACAGGAGGCTTACATGATGCTGTCCACTAGATCACAGAAGCATTGAGGTTGGAAAAGACCTCCAGGATCAAGCCCAACCTTTGTCCAACATCTCCCTGACCCCCAGACCATGTCCCAAAGCTCCACATCTCCTCGTCTGTTGAACCCCTCCAGGGATGGGGACTCCAGCACCTCCCTGGGCAGCCTGGGCCAGTGCCTGACCGCTCTGTCAGCAAAGAACTTCTTCCTAATGTCCAATCTAAACCTGCCCTGGTGCAACTTGAGGCCATCACCTCTTGTCCTGTCATGAGTTCCTTGGGAGAAGAGCTTCTGAGTTCTGGTAACTGCTGCTTGCTCTGTACAGATAGTTCTGCTTCTCCTCCTGCTTCATCTGAGAGCTTCTAAAATCACCTGAAGCCTGCAGAATGGAAGAAGACAATACATAGAGGAGGCAGGAGAGTAGGAGCTGGAGGGAAGGTGCCATTCACAACGTCATTGTTGCCTCTTTGCATGATTTTTACTGTAAATTTCCAGGAATTGTCTGCTAGTGACTCATGTTTGATGCTGCTCCATGGTTACCTCTAAATGTTTGCCTTGGATTCAGAGCTCCCTGTCGATGACAGAGGTGGCGTGTTCAGACTGTTTTTGCCTACCTGAAATGCCTTTTATTCAATCCTGATGCCATTTCTCTGCTGGTTTGACTCAGGTAGGAACCAAGAATTTTTTCCAGAGGGTTTGCACCTCTTCAGGCCATGGCAAGTAAAGCTGGTTCTCCTCTGTGCCATTATATAGAGATGCAGTTAATTGTTGATTGCATTCAGCTCCCTTCTGAGCTGTGTGTGCTCAGGTCTGGAGGAATTTCAGGCTCTCAAGGGTGAAGAAACTATTTTGTTCTATTTCCAACTATTTTGTTCTATTTCCAACTATTTTGTTCTATTTCTAACACCTTGGGCATGTGAAGATGTGACTTGGTTTCCTCAGCTCTGAGAATATCAGTCTCAACTCTAAAGTATATAAATTTTATAGCCGTGTATGTAAATTCTATGCTTGGTTTTTGTGTATTTAAGGAGTACTTAAGGAGAGAAACTCTGAGCTACTATAAAGTGGTTTGTTGGTGTTCCCAATTGTACTGTTAATTTCAAATTGACATACCTGAGCCATTCTGTGAAGCAACAGTGACCTCCCCTGGGCACAGCTGAGCTCTCAGGGGGGTGTTTCTATATTTCTCTATTTTATTTCATTGGCTTGATGAATCCTGTATAGAACTGATCCCCTAATCCCAAACTATATGCCAGATTACTCAACTTTCCAAATAACTAGCCAGGTATGGTATTAACCTGGATTATTCATCAGTTCTCTAGCAGAGATTTTCATCAGTCTATACCTGTCACTACCAGCTGAGGCAAAAGTTTAAACTTAGGGGCCTAATACAAAGAAAAATGGAAAAAATCTCATTATTTGGAGAATTGTGGTGGGTCCTTCTCATTTAAACCAGTTTTTCAGTAAGAAACGTGTTTGAGGTTTTTTTTATTAGTGGTTTTGTTGTTGTTTGGGGTTTTTTTCAGATAGACCTTGGGAAGATATTGCAAGAAAAACTTTCCAGATGTTTGTGTGTGGTTGTGTTGGGTTTTGGTTTTGGGGGTTTTTTCTTCTTCATCATGGTGGTGCTGGAGGGATGGAAGGTAGCACAAACTGCTCTGCATTTGCAGGTTCATAGCTCCATGGCTCAATTTATGGTGTTTTGAATGTGTTGGGACCATCCCAGCACATTGTGGGATTTGTTTATAAGACTCTTCCTTTTCCCCTCTATTTCCCTGGTGATAAAATTGACCTTCCTCCTCCCTGGCTCTGTGTGTTCCTGCTGGAAATGGCAGGGTCAGGTTTGCACTTGGAAACCTGAGTATTTAGTGGGCCAAGCAAAATCCTATTTAGAAACCAGGGAAGGGAACAAAGTGGTTTAAGATATTTCATTTGACTCAGTCCTTGGGCCACCTTCTTGTCCTTTTAATAGGACTCTGCAGAGTTTTATACATACTGAGAACAGGGCTCTGGGATGGTTTTATTTTTTATACCTTCACCATGAGCACAGAAGCCTTTAGAAACAATTTGTGACTAGCTTGGAAGTCAATTTTAATATTATATTTGCAGATTTAAGCTGCCTAAACCAAATAGTGAATTTTTTCAATTATTTAGGTTGAAGGAGGTTTGGGCAGAAAGAATCCAGGCACTTAGGTTTGACTTTTTAAGGAACATTTTAAGGTATTTTTTTCATAAAAGTGAATTTGAATTGGAAAATAAATCAAAATCCCCCAATTCACTAAAGCATTTAGAGCTCTCTTCAGTGAATTAAATGTTCTTGGTGCAAATAGGCAACAAAGAGTAAGTTGGTCTCAACACACACTATTGTGTTTATATTTCTTTTTTCATCAGCCTTTTAATTTGTTTCTAAGACAAAAATGATCCAAAACAACCACGTGAGCACTAAAACCTTTTGCTGCTGGTATCCCAGGTTCAGTCAGTAGATGGTGATGTGAATCAGAGCATAACAAACCCAGCACAGCAGCTCACCCAGGAATAAAGGGGAATATTTGATGGTGCTGAAATCTCCTGTTGAAATCTGATGTACAAGGTTTTTCCAGTGTTCCTCAGGCTTGTTTTAAAATGTCCAGCAGTGAGGAATAGGGTAGAAATACTCAGTTTTATTTTATTTATTTTATTTTTATTTATTTTCCCTCCCTGTAAAATGGGTGACTCAGACTTGCCAAATATTTGTGTTAATTTTGTGAACTGTTTGAGAGCTTCAGGGTGAGCTGTAAGTAAAATTCAGAGGGAAAGGGACAGTGAAAAATGCAGCTCAGCTCAGGTGCTGCATCAAAACATTCCAGGTGAAATCATTGATCTCAAAGGATTCATAGAAGGTGGTTTTTAAATGTGAATATTGTAGAACACAGGGGACTCTGTGGTGTAGATTCATGTAGCTACAGCTTGATTTGTGTGCCTGAACATCTATAAAATAACATCTACAGATGCCTTGGATGCCCCAGGGCACCTCAGCAAGCAGAAGATGCTGGTTCTCATTCCAGATGCCTTTATCATGTCTTGCTATAAATATCATGGCTCCTCCTCCTTTTTTTCTGCATTTCTGGAGCTCAGGATTGAACTATTCTGCTTTTGTGCCTTTGAAAATGTCCCTCCCTGCAGCTTATGGGTGTTATAACTGGGTATGGCTTGAATTTAGAGCTGCACATCCATATCAGAACAACACTTAAATAGAGTAATAATATAATATAATATAATATAATATAATATAATATAATATAATATAATATATACA
>VYZX01009669.1:0-24843 GCA_013401335.1 Brachypteracias leptosomus | reverse complement strand
ATAATATGACATAATACAATATAATATAATATAATGCAATATAATATGACATAATACAATATAATATGACATAACATAATATAACATAATATTTATATTTTTAAATATAATATAATATATTGAATATAATATAATAGTAGAGTAATAATAGTAAAATAGAGGCCTTTTGCTGGCTAGATTCACTGTAAGGATGCACTTAAGGGTTAATATTTTGTGTCCATGATCTAGATCCACAAACCCATATTCTTTCTGAGGCTGGGCACTTGAGCAGTCTCCTCTATTTGCAGTCTTTTTTTGTTTTAAAGGATCATTTTTCTGCTTAGTTATTGAAATACAATGACCTGGCTGGCAGCCAGGCAAAACACTTGCTTTCTCCAGGTCTTTCACAATATTCTCTCTCACCTTTTAAGTCCTGGCCCTGCCAGAAGCAAGTTCATGGGATCTGCTGCTCTTCTGGGAGACTGTTGATGTTCAAGCAGCTTTGCTTACTTACATTGAGCAGTGAGTGAATAAAGGTGAAGAAGTTGAGCCCCAAACCTCTAAAAATTCAGATTATTTCCATACACCTCTTCTATTTGCAAGTCCTTTCTCTTCACTCTTAACTGTGATGGCTATAAAATGGTTAGTAATCAATAGTCTTCCTCTTTCTGCTTCACCTCAGACCTGCTGGTGACCTAGTGGAGGATGTCAGTGAAGGGTTTGAGGTTCTTCTGTGCCATGTTTCATCCTGTAGCTGTCTCTGGTCTCCCTTTCTGGCAGGGGTTCAGTGGAGCACTTAAGTTCAGTGCTGGGCTGAGGTTAACCAGAGCCCTGAGCTGTTTGAGTTGGGGCCCTTGCACTTTGCTCTTGATGGTGGTTAGACATTCCATGGAGCTCCTGGAGCACTCTGACATCGAGCTGGGCATGGCTGCAGAGGTGGCAGCTGAATGAGGGAACCCATCAGGCTGGGCTGGACACTCAAATGCAGATTTAGAGGTGGCTCTGAGATTTTCCTGCCCAGGATACCCTCACCAGTCAAAGCTCCTCCAGTAGCTCCATGAATTCTGTGTGAGGGTGACATGGGGACACTTAACCCCACGGGTGATCCCTCATCTCCTGTGCTTGGTGTATCTTCAGACTCAACCCTCCTGGGTCTCTGGTTGGCTGGGGGATAGCAGATGATTTGTTTAGAAAGAGCAAGGGCTGCTTCAAGCCCCTGGAGGAGGTAAGGAATTCCAACAACTTCTAACATTCACTGAATATATTGCCAGAAACTTTTTATGCTTCTACAACCAAATCCTCAGAGAACCTCTCACCTTAAAAAAAAATAAAAATCTACATTAAAAATGTTCCTACATTAAAAAATCTATATTAAAAATATTCCTACATTTAAAAAATCTACATTAAAATGTCCCTACATTAAAAGATCTACATAAAAAATGTTCCTGCATTAAAAAATCTACATTAAAAATGTTCCTACATTAAAAAATCTATATTAAAAATATTCCTACATTTTAAAAATCTACATAAAAATGTCCCTACATTAAAAAAAATCTACATTAAAAATGTTCTTACATTGAAAATATTCCTATATTTAAAAATCTACATTAAAAAATCTACATTAAAAATGTTCCTGCATTAAAAAATCTACATAAAAAATGTTCCTGCATTAAAAATTCTACATTAAAAATGTTCCTGCATTAAAAATTTTCCTACATTAAAAAATCTACATTAAAAATGTCAGAGTTTGGAGAGAGAGAAGCAGCCCATTAGTCCTTCAGACCTGAATGAAACAAGAATTAAGATGGCCCAAATTGCAGATGCTTTATTAACTGCAAGTTAGCTACATAAAAATTTGCTTGTTTAGGGTTAATAATTAAAGTCATACATAAATGGGGGTAAGAAAATAAAGGCCCTACATCCATTTTTCCCTTCTGAACAAATAGGTTGAAGGTCCCAGCCAACAATGGCTGGTGATCTGGGGTCGGGTTTCGGAGCCTTTCCCAGAGACTCAGATTATGTTTCATTCCCAGGGGCCTTCATCCAAATTCCTTCAGTATCAGGGAAAAGGCTCCCACTGAGGTCAGTGAATGGCTGCAGAGAAGGGAGGAGGGATTTATACAGACCTCAAAGTGCTGCTTATTCTGGGTATGACTGGGCATGGTTCTGCCTAGACTAGAGAATCATTGAGGTTGGAAAAGACCCCCAGGATCAGCAAGTCCAACCTTCATCCCAACATCTCCCTGACCCCCAGACCATGTCCCAAAGCTCCACATCTACTCCTTTGCGGAACCCCTCCAGGGATGGGGACTCCAGCTCCTCCCTGGGCAGCCTGGGCCAGTCCCTGACCACTCTGTCAGCAAAGAACTTCTTCCTGATGTCCAATCTAAACCTGCCCTGGTGCAACTTGAGGCCATCACCTCTTGTCCGGTCTTTAGTTCCTCGGAGAAGAGCCCAACCCCAGCCTCACCACAGCCTCCTCTTTAAACATAACAAGGGACCATGGTGGTTTGCACTGTAGGTGGGTCAGGTGTGGGAAAGAAGAGGCAGGTGTCCCCTCACTTGCCCCTGCAGAGCTGGCCATGATTTAATCTCTTTTTTACTGGTTGCATCTGAAAATGTATCATGTTTTTTTTGAGACACACCAAAAAAATCCTACCCTGACCATGTCTGTGATGCTGGGGTGGGGGGAAAGGTCAGAGGTACTGGGGCTATTGTTATTTGTAGTATTATTGCACCTTGGCTGAAACAGGAGTAAAAATATTGTTATCCACCTAAAGCAGTCACTTTGGAAATGGGAAAATTGATTAAAAAAAAAAATCAAGAACCCAAGACAACAAAACCCATGAAAATGGAAGGCAGGAATTGACTAAGATCCTGGTTGTCCTGAGAGGAGGTAACAAACCAACCCCCTCTTCTGGTGGGTTCAGGTTCATGGTGTCCACAGTTAATTCTGAAATTTGATGCTGCCATTGCCACATTAATCTCTGGGTAATCACCCAGTGAATAAGAGCAGAACTGTCAAATCTCCCAGGTTACTGAACTGCTTTGTTTGTTCAATGCTGTGCAGAGTATTTCTTTTTTTGGTCTTTTCTGTAATAATTGTGACATCTGGTATTTATTTAAAAATAAGGAAGTGCACCTCATGAACCAGCCAGGCTCACAAGTGTGTTCAGCAGCTCCTTTGGAGTAAAAGAAACTCCTCTCTAAGAGTTGTCTGTGTGCCCAGCTCTGTTGTGACATGGGTTTAATAACCAAACCTTTATGTTCTGTTGAGCTCAGGCACAAAGTTGATGGAGAAGTAGCTCAAGAAGGTGGGGGATGCATGAGGGATCTTCCAGGGTTCAAAGACTGGTGTAAAGTCACATTTTAGCCTCAGTTCAGAACTTTTGTTGATCTTTATGGAGTCTATTCTTTTTGTTACAGCTGAGGATTAAGCAGTAACACAGCTCTGGGTGTATTTAAAGTGTATTAATTAGCTGCAGTGCTTGGCAGAGGGGAAGAAATGTGCTAAGCATTCAATTATTGCTTCCCTCTCATATTTTCCTTATATTTTTCCTTTTCTTTGGAGTCAAGGAAAGCCTAAAGGTGGCCAGAAATTATGGTAGTTAATATAGTCTAAGAAAAATAGTGTGTTGAAGGTATGGAAGTGCCTTTGTGTGAAGCTTGTAAAGCTTTTGGTAGCTCTGCTTCCAAGGTGGATGTTGCTGAAGCAGTTGTAGAGCTTTGAACTGTTGAATCCTCACAGCAGCAGCTTGACAACATCTGGCCACAGCTGTTAGGGGGGAAAATGTGGAGTGGTGATTGAGAGTTTTGTGTTTTAAGGCAGAACAGCCCAATGTGGCAACTCTGTGCTCAGTCCTTCAGGCACCTGGAGGCTTCCAGAGAATGAAAACCTTCAGGTAGGAGCTGTAGGTATGAGAAACTCTATTTCACACCAGCTTTTGCCATCTACAGTTGCTTGTTTCCAATAAACTTTGTCAACTAAAGCAGCCCATGCACTGCAGAGGAAGAAAATATGCACCTCATAGTCCTCCAATAAGTCTCTAAATAAATATTCATTCTGGGCAACTGGTGCCTCCTGGAAATCTAAGAGGACAAATGAGAAAATTGCTCCTCTGGAGTAGATGTATTTTATGGAAATACCCTGATTTGTGAGAGGAGAGGTTGACTTAGGATTGTTCTTGCTCTAGTTCCTATCAGTTGCTTGAGCCACAAATAAATAAATGGTCACTTTTGAGGAGCAGGCTCTGCCCAAACCAGTCAAACCTGGTGGTTGTTTGGGTTGGTTTCTTGCCACGTGTAGGGTTTTTTTTGTCTTGAGCAGTAAGTTCCCATGGAAGTGCCAACATCTTCCTCCTTGCTGGGAGTTCTTTCATTAGCATAAATCACTTCGTGTCTTGGGGAGTCTGACCTAATTTCTTCATGAGTAAAACCTCCATCTGATCCTTCTTTATTATTTGTATTACTGGGTATATTCCAGTACCATGTCCTTATGCTATAGCTACTGCCCTTCAAAGATTCCATTCTTTAGTCTCAGAGCTTCTCTCTCTGTCCTTCTCTCACCTAAGGATGATACAGAAGAAATGGAAGCACTGAAAAACTTCCCATGAGCTGTAATCCCTTGGAGAACATCAACCAGCTGCTGGAAATGTCCTCAGGAAGGTTAATCTCTTCCATGAGTGCTGCATTCCTACAGTGAACTGCAGCATGTTCCAAGAAAAATACACTTATCAAGGAGCAGGGGTGAAAGATGCAGCTTTCTAGGATATGTAACTGGCTGAGGGTAAATTTGTCTAAGGAAATGAGAAAATGCAAAAATCCAAGTGTTGCTTGGAATTCCTTCCTCTTTATCCAGGGTTAAGAAGCTAATGGGGGCACAGCTCACACTAGGAGATCTTGCTGGAAAAAAAAATTAAAAATTAAATATTTACCTAGTAAAAGAATTGTCAATTGCCAGATTAAATATGCAGGTTCTTTGTTATCATTCCAATAATTCCAGAGGAAAAAGTCAGGGCTGAAGGAGGAGCAAATATCTAGTACACCTGTGCAAAGCAAGAGGGGACCTGCCAGCTGCAGTTTGCTGGAGAACAGGGACCTCCTAGAGATGCTGGGGTTGTTCCTCAGCCCTCCTGCATCCTTTCCCTTTTTTTTTACCCTCTTATCACTTATGTTTACTTAAGGAATTCATGAGAAGAACCTCTCAGGGTAATTTCTGCATTGATAGAAACCAAGCCAATGTGGCTACATTGATTTTGAGGGACCCAGACAGATTCATGCTCCTGATGATGCTTTAATTTTCAGCTCTACCCTGATCCAGGCCCAGCTGATGTGGGATATATGCCTAAGAACCACAAAAATTCCAGGTTTTTTTCCAGTATGGGCTGTGCTTGAGCTTCAGCGAGTGGTGGATGCTCCAAATTTTGTGCTGCATGAAACTTCCTTAAAGAAATTTATCCTCTTTCAGCCCTTCTCAGATCTGTGGCTGTTGCTTCAGTCTCTGAGTAACTCACAAATCCTATTTTCCAGCCACTAAGAGAGGTAGAGAACCTGATATTCAGTGAAAAGAGGCCAGAAATGGCCCCAAACTTTAATATTTTAATTTAATTTTATTTTTTCTGCTGTGATTACCCCTATTTGTGATGCTGTATGTGGGATACTAGAAGCTCTACACCTCCTATCCCATGTGATGGTGACAATCAGCCCCTGGTGTTGGCTGAGCTGTGTTAATTGCTCATTGTTCCATTTGTAAGTGTCCAAACCTACCTTGATTTGAAGCTTTAAGTGTTTCCATGGACTCTATAGGGCACTGTACATGGTTTAAGGACTCCAATATAATACATGGACCAGGACTCAACAAGATATTTCAAACCTCTGCAGGGCCCAGGGGCTCAGCTCCAAGTAACTCACAGGGTAGAACCTGTATAATCATTCAAAATAATCAGAAAACACTTGATTTTGTTGCTGACATTTGAAAGTAGAAATAAATTCTTTCATCTCAGCTCATTCTTAGGTTCATCTTAAACCAAATATTTAAATAATCTTTTTAAATCAGCCAGAAAGGGATTCTTCCTTTATTTAGCTGGGGCTCTGGAGCATGCTTAGTGTTTATACTTGTTTATAATACTTTTTTTGTTTGGTTTTGTTGATAGGAATCTGTCAGAGGCAGGGGCAGTGTTACCCAAACAAAGTGCAGGTGCACTGGCAGCCCAGTTAAACCACAGCCACCAGAGACATGTGCTGGATAGAATATATATTAATATATTTATTAGCAATAAATATAATAAGCAATATTCACCTCAGGTGGCCCTGGGAGCTTTTCAGGCAGAAAAGAGAATTGATTCATTTAATGTCATTAACCAGATATTCAATGTGGGAGGGAAAACTTTTGTCCTCAGCAGCTTAGACAAGAACCTGCTGAGAAACCCTCTTGAATTCTTGTTCTTAATAACATGCAAATCAGTGGCTCCTCCTTCAGTGACGTTTCCCTGAGAAATCAGGTGTCAAACCTGGTTTTTTATTAATTTCACTCACTTTCCTCACTGCTGCTGAGGCCATGGGAGAAGAAGGCTGCTGAGACTTCTCTGGCTGGGCACTTCATAGCTAGGGGTGAGATGCTGAGGTTATTACATGCCAAATAAGCTAACAACTCTTTTTCTTTGGTGTGCCAGTGTCTAGCTGTGGAAATAAGAATTTATTTTTTTCTTTATGAGGCTCCAGGGACAAGCAGGGAGGCTCCATAGGCCAGAATGTGAAGTACCAGTCAGGGCACCCTGCCTGTAAAACGGGGATGATGCTCAGGTCTTGTCTTCATCCTTTTTCTGGTTTAGCTTAAGTTCTTTGCCACAGAAATCCAGTTGTCCAGTGTGGATATAGAGCACCTAGGTTAGTTTAGGTTAACCTAAGGTAGTAACACCTCAGGTTTAGGTGTTACTGAGAAGCAAATTAGCAGCAGCAAAGTGTTTGAGGCGGGCAGATGAGCTCTGACATGTGCTGCCCCAACCCTGGTAAAGCCATTCAGACATGGGTATGGTCAGTGGGGACCATCTAATTCGTTGGGGGACTGGATTTTAGACTCTGTTCCCTGCTTCTCCAAGGTGGAAAATTAATTTTTTTCCTTGAAATAATTCAAGCTGAGTCCTGGCTGTGTGGGGAGTGGCTGCTTGGAGGTGAGGAGGGTTTGCATGGCTCGTGTCCTCTCTGGTGAGGGAGCACTGGAGGACAGATGGGTACCAGAGAGGCAGATATTTTCTGCTAAATTAATGCCAATGAGGCACTGGTTCAACACTGCACCTCTTGGTAACACAGAGCTTCATCCAACACCTGTCCAAGCACCCTGTGGCTTTCTCCACATGCTGCTTTCCCTCAGGACAAAGAGTTTTTTCTGTTAGAGCAAGCTGATATCATCAGCAGGACTTGGGGCAATGTTCTGCAGGGCTCTAACTGGCATTGGCTGCTCTGTTTGTTCTTCCCAGGGAGAGAAGGGCTTGACAAAGACGAGGAGGAGGAGGATGATGTGTGGGTATTGCTCAACAGGGCAACTTCTGTGCACGTTGGGTGTGTGTGATACCATCAAACTGCTTCATTCCATTGCTGCTCCTCCAAATGGCAGATCTGTGACCTTCAGACACTCTTCTGGCATTCCTGGGGATGCTGCTGGGCTCAGCTGTGCTGGGGGTGCTGCTCCCTTGGACATTATTGGAAATAATGATGTCTCTGGGATGTCCTGCACGTTGCTGGAAGCTCTGTTTGTGCTCAGGAAGGGCTGAGTATGTGCAGGACTTTTTTAATCCACCCTGCTTGGGGCAAGGCCAATGGAGTCACTGTAGCTCTGGCTGGCACAGGACCCAGGAAGGTTCTTTCTGTCTGCTTGTGGGGATCTGGGAGAGTGGGTTTGGCTGGTGTCAGATTCAGCTCTGATATCTGCTGTGTGAACTTTAGAAAGGTCTTTGAGATCCCCGTGGTTGAATTGGAGCTTTCTTAAAGCCAGTATCTATAAAGCTGGTGATCCAAGTTCCATTTACAGCCCAGAAAGAAACAGGCATCCTGGGGAATTCATCTTAATTCATGAATTACCTGTTGGATGCTCTTTCTATGGACTTGAGATGGGATATGGAAGCACTTAACTGTGCTGCTCTTCACACTTGATGTCACGGGTGTGTTAATATGTCTCAGCTCAGGGTTTTTCCTGTTTGTGAGGAACTGGAGGCAATCATATTGTTTGTCTTCTATGCCCAGGGCAGTATGGCTTGAGGAATCTGGCCTCTGCTACAAGAGAAACATCATGTTCTTAATGCTTTCTGCTAGTTTGAGCTGAGCCTTTCTTTATTTAGAAGCTTAAGCTCCTAAGATATGACCTGGGGTTTGTCTGCTCTCATTCCAGCTGCAAAAGTCAGAGCCCCTGTGTGCTAATGCCACAACTCCAGGTGGTTCTACAACACTCAGAGAGGTGTGTCCAGCTCTTGTGCATGACACCACCTTGAAATCCTCCAAAATCCTCAAAACCCTAAGATGGGCTTGAGATTGACAGTTAAATAGACTTCACTTTATTCTCATTCAGTTTATTTGAGGGATTGGACTTAGATGATCTTTCGAGGTCCCTTCCAATCCCTCACATTCTGTGATTTTCATATTTCCAGTCTGTTCTTGAAGCTTAAATCTGCTCAAGCTCCTGTTTGCAGGTACTTCTCTTCAGCTTCCATCCCTGGGGTTGGCTTTTCTAAATTAAATGGAGATATACTCTTAAACATTTGTTTCCAGGTGCTGGTTCTTCAAGTGTCAAATGTCCCAAATCTGAAAATAAACCAAAACAGATGGAAGGGAGGGAAAAAAGGTGAAAACACTTGCAATGAAGTATCCCAAGAGGCATTTTACTTGCTCATACTGTTTCACCCACTGCTCTCAGAGGGTTGCCCACAGAAATTGGGCAAATCTTCCTCTTCCTGCAGGCCAAGAGGTTATTTTCACCACGAGTCAACAGCAGCACTGCACTTTATTGGGTCACTTATGCCTTGAGCCACATCCCAGCAGGCAGAAAAAGGGAATGGTCCCCATAAAACCTGTCAAGAGTCAGAAAAATGCAGTGGTGCCCATAAAACAGGTTGTGTCTTGCCTTGCTGTGCAAACTTCTTCCCTGCTGGCGTTCAGGTGGAATGGGAAAGGAGCAGATGAGATGTTGGGCAGTGTGAAACCAGCATTAGAGGGTGACTGGATTTGGCTTTGCCAAGTGGTTTGTGCTCTAGGAACTCCAGAAGCTGAAGTCCCCCAGTGAAGATCTTGGAGTGGGAGTCAAGATAGGTCCTGGAAACCATGGAGCACACAATAAACCTCGTTAGGCTGCATTAATTACCAGCAAAATTCTCTGCTAAGGTGATGAGTTATTGCAAAAACTAAACCAGATTATTTCCTGGGACCAGTGATAATATTACTGGAGACTTAATTCTCCTGCAGAACATACATGGAGAAGCAAAAGTCTCTAATATTTGAGAGAAATTCCAGGTAGGAGGAACGTGGCCACAGTTGGTAGAGCTTGTGTCCAAGTAAGGTAATGAATGGTAGGGTAATAAAGTATTTAGTACCTTCATCTTGCAATCTTTCAGGGATATAATAAGCAGGGAGGAAAGCAGCAGTAGGAACTCTTCAAATTCCTCTCATGAGGAATTCCAAGATGGAATTTGTTGTCAACAGGGTTAAAAAGTGCAGTATCACCACCAAACATGGCTGTGGTGACTGAGGTTTCTGGGGAAAGGGGCCATAGTTTTTAAAAGTTCAGATATTTTACTGTATATTACTGTTATGTGAGTAAATAATTTCAGGGGTACTTAAAAGGAACCTATTTCCACATTTGTTATGGCTTTTAAGAAAATAGAATCATTGAAGTTGGAAAGGACCTCCAGGATCAGCAAGTCCAACCTTTGTCCAGCATCTCCCTGACCCCCAGACCATGTCCTGAAGAGACAAAACTCTTTGGGTTTTGACTAAAGCTTGGAAGGGAAACTGAGAACATGTAAATGTCCTTACATATAAATATTTAGCATTTCAGTTCCGCTGCGTATTTGTTAATTTGTTTCAGGTGTTTCATTTATATGCTAAAAAGTCAGAAGAAACAAATCAGAATAATTGAGTCATCGTATTTTTCACGGTAGTGAGATGTTGAGCTGGAAAAGTCCAAGTTTACCTCAGTGTAACAATTGGAACAGGTTGATCTGATTTGTTTGGGTTCGCTGCGATGTTATCAGGACAGAAAACTTTATGCAAATGCTGGAGAGCCTTCAGCACCCCCAGCAAAATGCAGAATATTTGTGCCCTGAACCCTGACCTTGTGCCTTTCCAAGCTTGGCTTCTGCTGCTGGCTGCAGGGAAATTAATTCTTGCTAAAAATCCACCAAGTTTGTCTGGCAAGCTCCAGTGATTTTTTCTTTTGCTCTCTTCCATGATAAACAGTTAAAGGCTGCCCAGAGAGGTGCTGGAGGCCCCATCCCTGGAGACATTCAAGGTCAGGCTTGATGGGCAACCTGCCCTAGAGATGTCCCTGCTTCTTGTAGGGGGGTTGGACCAGATGAGGTCCCTTCCGACCCAACCCATTCTAGGCAACAAGGGAAATGCACTGGCTGGAGAACCAAGTGTTCCCCTTCCTACCCATCCCTCTGCAGAGGGAGCTGGGGGGTGCTTGGGAGAGCAGGATGGGAGCAGAAAGGCTGCCCTGGTCCTTCCCCTCCTGCCAAGACCATGATTTTCCCCCTGAGCAGGGAGGAAGACAGGCGTGGAGAAGAGGTGATGTATGGCCAAGTGTTTCCCAGAGTTTTCAGGTCAGTGTTGGCAACTTCTTCCTGAGAGCTGTGAATTTATTCACCTGCATTTGGCAGCCTCCTGTGAGATGCACTTGAACTGCTCCAGCCCCAGGCTCTGTGCCCTCCCTCCCTGCAATTGTAAAGGAATCAATGATTTTAACATTGTTTAATGTGTAATCCAAGCCCTGCTGAGCTCTGTCCAATATGAAAATTCTGCCCTTCTGTAAACATCAAATTCTTTCTGTGGAAATCACCTGGCCTGGTCTAATCTGGAAAAAACCCTCTAGCTGATTCTCTTCATATTTGGGGTTAGGTCTCCCCATTGTAGTTAGAACTGATGCTGGTGCAAAGCAGGCAGAGGACACCCCAATCCAAAGAGGATTAACTGGAGAAAATCCATGTGCCAGGTGATATCTGATGTTTAATTGGATGTTAGAACTATTCAGTGATAGATGCGAGGAAAAAAAAAGCCAAATTTTGATGTATACAGAAGTTATTTCCACTTTTAATCGTAAGCATTGTCATTTCTCTGTGTGTTCTTGCCATGCTGCTGATGTCTGATAAGTCTGATCCATTCTAGAGAATGGAAAGACAGAAGTAAGGAAATCCTCTAATTGTTGTTTCTCTGCTATGGTTAAAAATTGAAGTAATTAGGTTTGTGCATGCTTGTGAGTGCCCTCCTTATGTCCTCCAGGGAGCTTTTCTATTTAATATTCACAAATACAACTGAGCATGTAAAAGACACTTGGAGGGCTTGGAGTCCTCTTGGTGTTCTGAGAGTTTCTGTGCCATGAAGGACACTCTTGGGAAGGTTTTTGTTGTGCACAAGAGCTGTGAGCATCTTGTTTCTGTCTTGTTTGGGAACTGGTTTGGGTCCATTTCCTTCTTCAGTGTTTCCAAACCTTTGTGTTTTAAAGATTAATATGAGATATATGGTTATATATTGGTTAACCATGTTAACTTTGGTTTCTCTGCTTCTGGACAACCATTTTTAATCATCTTTGGAGTGTTCTGGTGTCAGAAGACCACAGGAACGGGCTTTTAGGTAACGTGTTCTCTTTCTTTTGGGTCATTATATAATTCCTGGTTGTACTGAGTGTTAGAGAGAGGATTGTCCAAGGCTGAGCTACAAGATTTGGTGTCTGTGCACTTGCAAATCTCCTTCTCTTTGCTTTGTCAAGCTGGTGAGCCCTGAGCTCCTCAGAGATGGGCAGCAAGGTGACCAGCAGGTGGCACTTCCACCCAACTAATTCAAATCCATTGAGAAGACAAATTTGTCTCTCAATAATAACTACAAAAATGAATCTCTTTTGTTTCTATCTAAATTCCAGCTTTTGCTTCATTGCCCCTTTGCATGCTGTTGATGGCAGAGTTCCAGTACAAGGACAAACTCCAGTAAGTGACTGACAATCCCTTGCTGGACTCACTGGACTCTACATTTTTTGCCTGCAGGGAATTTTTGCGTTGAGGAAAGAATTGCTTTGAGTGTGTGGAGACTGTTTATCTTCAACAGATCACTCAGATGTTGACACACACCTCTGCATCCACAGGCTGGCATCTGCTTGAGTATCTTTCTGAATGTGGCTGCTGAAATCTTTCCACTGACTTGCAGAAAGTGCAGGTCACAAATTACTAACTGCTGAACAAGAGCTGCGACGTCCTCCTCAAAGGAGTTGCTTTCTTACACACAAAAATGCAGCTTTGCTTCATGACATGAAGCCCTTATCTTGCTGACTCTACAAGGGCAGAGAAGTTTCTCACTCATGCTGACAAGTAGAACCTTTTTAATGCCCCCAGTTTGCTGCTTTTTGTCCAAATAGTTTTGCAGTGTCACAGTAACACCACGAATGTATATTCGTAGAGAATAGTGAGTGTGGTATAAAATGTTCAAGGAGAATTCATGAGTCTTTGGGACATCATCATCATTCCTCTTATAGGCTTCCATTGTGATTCGCCTCAAATTCCTGGAGAAAAAGCCATTAATAACATTAATAACTTCCATCTCTCTCAGCTCCAGACAAAGGTACCTTCTCACCCCTATGAATATTTCCCTCTTCAACATTCCTCCTCTTCCATCTATGATGCACTTAAATGAATGACTATAATCTCAGGAAAATAAAATATTAGTGAAACAAGAGTAGATCTGAGACAAACTCCCTCCAGGATCCTTTTTTCAGACACATTGTGCTTCAGAAGAAGCTAAAAATCCCTGTAGCAGGAGCTTGAGCTATTATGTGGGACCCATGATCAATCCCTGCAGACAATTGAGCATGAGGATGCAGAAGGAATCCCTTCTCTAGAGCAGGAGTGATGCTGCCAGTTCACCAAGCTCTTAATTCTGCATTTTAGTCTATTTTGTCCATCCTTTTAAATTATTTGTCAAATAGACAAGGAGCTTGGTAAAAGAGCTCCCTGGGGCAACTTTGCAGACTGAAAGTCACATTTTCTGAGCACAGCCTGGCCAGGAGCTGGAGCTGATAAGGTAGAGGGGAGGCTTTTAGTTCCTTTTTCCTGAAATCAACTTGAAAATCTGTCCCTGAAGCACGAGGACCAAATGAAGAGGTAACAGGTCTTGTTTCCTAAATCAGCCTTTATGTGGGGGATTGGCATTTCCACTCCCCTAAGGTCTGGTTGGTAGCTCTGTACCTGGGGTCCACAGACCTGCTGGTGATGAAGAGGAAGGTCCTTGATGGGAAATTCCCCCAGATTTTTCCCATTCCTCTTCTCCTCCAGCTTCCTACAGGGTCCTTTCCCCTATTCTAAGCAGGGAATGACTCTTCTAGATGAAGAGAGAAGGTCCTGCAGGTAGAGAGACACCTGTCTAACCTCCTGCTGCTGCCGTCCTGGCAAAACCAAACGTGTCCTGACTTTTCAGACCCAGCTGCACCTTGGAGGGGCTTTCCCAGATGTTTGAAGGAGGCTGCAGAAAAGCAAGTGCTGAATGAAGCAATGGGAACTTGTGTGGAGCTCCACGGCTCGGTGCAGTGGTGTTCTCCAGCTCTCTGCCCACTCTGCAGCTGCACATCACGGGTTTCAGGGTAGGGCAGACACCACGATGCTGCCAGAGCTGCCGAGTCCCGTTTCTCGATGAAACTTCGGGGCCAATGTGCTCAGAAGGAGCTCTCAACATGAATGTTTTCTGGAAGGGACCAGGCACTGGTGACTGGACTTTCCTTGTGACACAAGGAAGGCTCAAGCTTTTGCCTTGGTAACGTGGCAAGGCTCATGTTCTGAATGGACTCTCTAGAATTTCTGGCTGAAGGTCTTACCTGGTAGTAGAATATCCAGCACCTGCTTGCTTGGGCTTTAGAAGCCTCAGCTTCTGAACATGGAAGGAGGTGTTGACGTCCCTGGTTGACTCTGCTGAGCTGAGTGTGGCTTTTTCAGCCATTAACACTCATGTTTGAGCTGTCTTGATTCCACTGCATGAACTGAGTGCAGAGTGAGCTCTAACTAAAATCCCCTCCTAGGACTTAGGGCATCCAGTCAGGAGAGAGTCTCAGGAACTGGGTTTCAGCTGAAATTTATGCCAATAGTAAAGTGAGTGTTGAATGAAATTCGCGTCTAAAAGTGTTGAAATTAGGTTATGAGAAGTGTCACTGAACTCATGTTACACAAAGTCTTCCTGGTTCTTGAGGTTGGCTTCTGAGAAGGAGAAGCTGCTAAAATGTGACGGTAAGAACTCCTTGAAGTAGGGTTTTGCTTCAGCAGACTCAAGAGAGGCTGGAGCATGTTATTGGCTTCTCTGCAGGCCTGGAAGCCTTTTTGAGGTTCCAGTGGGACCATGGCCCAAACCCTAGTGTTGCATCACTTGCAGAGCTGCTGAAGCTCAGGCTTTCTTCCCACCTCCCAGAGCTTGTCATGTGGTTTATGTGCGTGACACTCAATGATATTCTTAATCCTGTTTTCCCTTCATGAATCACTTGAGCTCTGCTTGAGATTTCTGCCAATTTCAGGTTTGTTTTGGGGGTGGTTCCGTGTGTAATTTCCGAGCACACAGCTTGGTTTTCACTGGTGGTGGTGGTGTGCCACGAGCTCTGGAAGGCAGCAAGTCACCAGACTGGTGTTGATGTAGGTGGGGAAGTTACGGAGATGCCCCGTTCCTTTCACCCCTTGACACCATCTGCTTTAGCTGTTGCTCTGAGATGTGAAGGGGGAGAGGCTGTGCAACTGCTCCAGCACTACCTCACCAACATCATCCCCCAGCACTGCAGCCAGAAGCAAGATTGCAAGGTGCACAGGCACACACAAGGTAGCTTGAAGAGAAGCTGCAGTGTCAAGGACTTCAGTGGGCATCAGAATCATTTAGATTCAAAAAGACCTCTAGAATCATCAAGTCCAACCTTCATCCAACATCTCCCTGACCCCCAGACCATGTCCCAAAGCACCACATCTACTCCTTTGTTGAACCCCTCCAGGGATGGTGACTCCAGCACCTCCCTGGGCAGCCTGGGCCAGTCCCTGACCACTCTGTCAGCAAAGAACTTCTTCCTAATGTCCAACCTAAACCTCCCCTGGTGCAACTTGAGGCCATCACCTCTTGTCCTGAGCTACCATTTGGGGTAAACCAATCACATCTGGAGCTTAGGAACAGACCTGGTGATCTAAAGAGTGTAAGGTACATAGAAGCTCTGGTCTGGAACTTGATGTATGTTGGACAACACAAGTGCTGGTCCTGGGAAACTCTCTCAGGATGAGAAATGTGATGAGCTTGGTTTTTTAGCTTGCTTTTTCCTCTAGAACTCAGAACTTTCTTGAGGATGCTGGGAAATATCCTTCAAAACTTGTGCATACATCTGTTTAGGTGAAGCTTTCATGCTGCTTTGTGCTCAATGATCAATATGGGCCGTTTCATTGTGTTGAAAAAATAAGTGCAGTAACGTGGAGTGGCTGTGGAATGCCCCAGGTTCAGATCCTCACTCTCTGAGAGGTCATGAGGGCTGTGGTGATTTACACTGCCCCAGGACTTCGTCTCTAGCACTGAGCAGATATGAAGGGGTGCATCATTTGTTCCTTATCAAAGGTGAGGTATGAATCAGAACTTGTTTCAGAGGGTGAAGTGGGAGGCGTGAGGCTCACATAAAAATAATAATTAAAACAAATCATATTGTGCCATGCATGCTTGCTTCAATGTTACTTACACTAAAAACCAAAACAAGCAGTCTTGTCCACGAGGCTACCCACAAAAGTTCCCAGCCCTGCTCCTTTCTTATATGACCCTGAGCAAAGCCCTGAAGGTCCATCAGCTGCTGGGTCTGTGTTGTACCTCTCACCTCAGCTCTGCTCCAGGCCCAGTCTTTTTGGAAGGGCAGGACTTCCAAGAGCAGAGCACAAAGCCAAGAACCCCCCAACATCTTTGGGTGTTGAGGTGAAAGCTTTGCCTGCTGGTTGGTGGTGGGTGGTTTGCAGATCTCTGGATGCTGTGGCTGCTGTGTTGGTTTCCAGCCAGCATTATCTGATGAGAGAGACATCCCAGATATCTTCATGGAGAAAATGCAGATCCTGGGCATCTCTCTTCCATCCATCTCTTGGCTGGAGATGCAGATAAGGTTTGAGTCATTCTTGCTCTCCACTCTTCCCATCCTTGCTGAGATCAGCTGCAGGGATCCACTGGGATCTGCTGCACCCCTTGATTGGTTCTGGTGTCTACAGAGCTACCAACTTAGGAGAACAGCATCTCACTGGAGGTCTAAAGACAAGGATTTCTGCCCAGCCTGCAGTGCTTGGGTGCTCCTCCTTTGACCAGCTGCCTGTGACAGACCAGATTATAGCTCTGCCTGGGAAGTTTGGGTCTCTGGCCATGACTCAAAGTGTAGTCAGCAGGAGCATGAGAAATCCTCTGACTCAGGGCCTCTGGCCCTTGCCAAGCCCAGCTTTGTTTGACTCTGCCATGTCACCTGACCCAGAGCAGGTTCTTTGGTCTTACCCTGAACGGGTCAAGGCATGACCCAGGGGAAGCTGGATTTGCATCTGGTCATCTGGTGGCAAAGGCTGCAGTGAATCTTCTGGGTGTCTCTTAAAGCTACAGCTCTCCACAAGCTGTCCTGGCTCTGATCATATGATAATTTGGGCTCTAGCCATATTTATAGACCATAAACTTGAATTTGAAAGCAGCTGGTAGAGGAAGAGGCAAACACGGCACTTGCCAAGGGATGTTTTTCACCTTTCTCTCTGCTTTTGGCTCTTCCTTTGGTAAAAAGATCCTTAAGCAAATTGTAATTTTCTATAAAATACTTAAAAAGGGAAGATGATCATATTTAACAGAGGTTTGGTTTTGCTGGCATGGTGTGGGGTCACCAATCTACACATGTCCCTTTGTGTCTCAGTGTATAACTGTGAAATGACTTTTTGGAGAGTGATTCTTTGTCAATACATCAAAGGTTTATCTGGTATCTATGTGTAAAATATAGAAATGGATGATTATCAGCAATTAAAACAGAGCTGGCTGGTTTATCTGTGGAAAACAAGCTCTTTTTTTTTGGCAACTTCCTCATTTTAGGTGTTTATTATAACAAAAAATTATCTGCTGGTTTCGTATTTTTAAAGGATTGATATCAAGACCTTAAAAACAGCTTAATCTTGAGTGATATAATGTTAGCCACAGCTTCTCTAAGCACAATTATAGTTCAAGGTGAGATGATATGTACATATAGATTCTTTTAGTATCAGTCTGTATATTTATTTGTGTGTATTATGCAATCTGCCTTCACATATACATAAGATCTGATGTGTACAAATCTCAGACTGTGCTTCTGTAGAGCACAAATGTACACAAAGTGGGTTCTCATACTTAAAAATAAGATCTTAGCCCTGGCAGAATCCTGTCTAAAAGCTTATTTTACCATGCTGTCCTCCAGTATCTCTGTGATGCCAGAATTCGGGTATTTTAGGAAGAAAATTGCAGTAAAATACAGTTCTAAACACTCTTAACTTGGGTCAGTGCATGAGACAAACTCCAGGAACTTCTCCCAGTATTTGCTGAGATTTCTTTGTGCTGTAAGCTTTAAGTAAATCTAAATATATTAAACTTCAAGTAAATCTAAATATATTAAGCTTTAGGTAAATCTAAATATATTAAGCTTTAAGTAAATCTAAATATATTAAGCTTTAAGTAAATCTAAATATCTGATCTGATCCTGGCTTTCAAAGCACAGAATTTGTCAGGAAGAGATTTCCCCTTAAGTAATCTGAAATTTACACGTTTAAGAGGTTTCTAAACTGAAGTTCCATTAGTTTAAGGAGAAAGATGGTGATGCTTTCATGTTGCAGACACCAGAGTGCACAGGTTCTCCCTGCTTTGGTGTAACTGAAATGCCTCTGAAGGTGGTTTCAATGTTCTTCCTCCCTTCATCTGCTCAGGTTCTGGCTGACGTGTCTGTCTGTGGAGCAGTAGCTGACAGCTTGCCTGCTATTACTAAGCACTTCAGCAGCACAGAGGGTATTGTACTGGGTGCCTGGGAGTAAGAATTAATGCACATATGCAAAACGTGCCCAAACAATGTCCTCGTGCCCAAGAGCTGAGGAGGTGGGTGCTGGTTGTGAGAGGTACCTTGTCCTGAACCTCTTTCCACTCTGTGCTTTTGCTTCTCTCTGAGGTTTTGTTGGACACATCTTTGAATAAGAAGGCATACAATTAAACATTCAGATTAAATGGATTAATCTGGGCTTTCCCATTAAATGCAACACTAATGGTTTGTAAAATGGTTCATAAAATAGATCTACTCCCTAGGGTTGGAGTCCTGAAGAGCTGTTGTAGAGTTGTTGTCCCTGAAGGGATGAAATTCTTTTAATAAACTCCTGGCCAAAGAACTGACCAGATCCTGCCTTGGGAAGAGAAATTTGTGACACCAAACTTTGGGGCCACAGAGATCCAGTCATTAAAAATTAAGAAGAGAGGAATGCCAGAATCCTAAACTCATTGTGCAGCCTCCAACAAATATTCCTCTGGGCATGAGGTTCCCAAGTCAGTGTTAGTTGTGAAAATTGGTCACAGTGGTCTGATTTTTAGAGGAGAGGATGTTCAGAGGTGATATTCATGCAGTGGTGTAAGGTAAGATAAGATATATATATAGATATATATATAAGGTAAGATATAACAGTGCTGTTATTAATGCTAATAACTTATTGGAGCTCCTCTGGCAAGTCTCTCTCACCATCCTTTGCCTTTACAAGCTCCTTTGGAAGGGCCATGTCCTCTTTAGTAGGAAGCGTTGTATTTTGATCAAAACAAAACAGAAAAAAAGGGGTTTCTTTTTTTAAATGAAGGACGTCCTCGTTTAATGAGGCTTGAAGTGTTTACAGGTGTTTCCTCACAAGTTCAAATTTAGTGGCCCCGGGGAGTTGAGATTCTCATAAGGCAGGAGCAAACACTCAAGTTTTTGTGTCTTTTAAAAGTGTTGCACATTTCAAGGGTCACACATGGGGTGTGGGCTGGATCATGGGGCCACGTTGTGCCATGTGAGGCGGCAGAATGTTGTGTTGGGTGAAAAAGGCCATCCTTGGTGCCACAGAAAGTCAACATTTTCCTAAATTTGCCTTTATTTCTCTCCTGCGCAACCTTTTGACCCGATTTTGCAAATCTCTAGTAAAAACCCCATGAGTGGCAGGTTCCAGGTCTGATTGTTTGTTCCAATCACTCTTGGTGGTAGCGGGTGGCTTTTTGGTGCATAATATCTTCCAGAGACCACTGCTCTTGGAGGAACCTCCGCGGCGCGAAGAACAACACAGAGCAAGGGAAAATATCGCAGGGGTTGTGGTTGGAGGATGTGATGACATCAGAGGGCTCAGCGGGAACATGGGGCTTTTAAAAAGCTGCAAGAAACATCCTGACACTCACTTGTCACTCTCAAGGAGTCAAACACCAGTAAAAAAGCCAAGCTACCTTCAGCAGAGAGGGGGGAAAAAGGCTCCGTCCTGACTCAGAATATGCACTGGCAAAAATGTAAGTGAGCTCTGATTTGTTTTTCCTAGCCCTGCTAGAAGCTGGAGGTTGTAGTGAATAAATTAGTATACAAGGTAATAAATAAGTAGTTCTACAAGACTCGTGGAGAGATGCTTGGCTCACGAGAGGCGAGAGCTCAGGCATGATGCTGATTTTCCAGCAGGGATATCAGCACGGGGCAGCATCACTGCTTTGTTGGCATTCATCACTATGAATCAAGTGGAAGACTATGATTCATAAAAACAATAACAGGATGCAGGTATTATATCAAAGGTTGTAGTGGTTACATACCAGAAAATTTTCCTTTTTAAAAGTGAAACCTGTGAGAAATCTTATTGCTCTGCCTTTTATTTTTTTTGATATGGGCTTTTTTCAGCTAATAAAAAAGCCAAGGAACAAAGCAGTTTGAGAGTGATACGGTTATGACTTTACAGGAAATAAGTTTTCTTGTTTTCAAGCTAATTTCATCCCTCTTGGCCCACCTTTGTTCGAGTAGTTTACTGATTATAATACAGGTAGGTGTTTGCTGCTGGCAAGTTCTTTATTCTTGGTGTATTGATCTTTAGATGCTGATTTTTGTGCAGCCATCCTTTGCGTTTCACAGTGATGTTCCCTTAACCTGGAATAATTCAATATTCTTGAAGAATCTCATTTCTTAAACATTTACCAGTGGCTTACGATATGGAACTAACATTAATTTTCTTTATTTAAGCCTGTAGCTTGTTCACAGCTTGGTTTATTCTGTATATGCCTTTCTGAGCTTGTTAACAGTTTTCTCAGTCACGCATTTATCCTGATTTTGGGGTTTTTTAACAGTTCAAAAGGTGCTTTTTTTTTTGAACAGTTGGAAGCTCAGAGATACATTTGTGAAATCATTTTGGAGGCTGTAACATCCTGTAGCAAGGAGCTTATTCACTCACTTTTCAATTTCTCTGAGCAGTATTAAGCAGCAAACAGGGGACTGCAGCAACACACCTTGTCCCCCCCTTCATCCCCTGCTGTTTTCAGTAGGTATATGATGTGGAGCAAGAAGATTAGATTCAAATCTTGAATCTAATCTTCCATCTCAGGAGTATTAATGGTTTGTTTGGTTTGGGAGTTGGTTTTTTGTTGTTTTATTTTTTCTCTACAATGACAAAGCAATGCTGACAATCTGATGGAGAAGAAAATTGGTACTGACTTGGTATTTTTCTTTTGCATTTTGTCTTTGACACGTGTAAGCAGGAATCACAAGCCTACATGGGAAGAGATCCAAACCTATCTTAGAATCATAGAATCATTTAGGTTGGAAAGGACCTCGAGGACCATCAAGTCAACCTTTGTCCAACATCTCCCTGACCCTTAGACCATGTCCCAGCCATTCCCTTCTAGACAAGACAACTTCTGGCCAATACCTGCTTGTCCCTCCATGCCCCCTGAGCTCCTCAAGGTTAGATTCTCCCACCTTTGAAGGCCTGCCTGGCACAGTAACTGCTTTGATTTGACTTCTCTTGCTGAGGAAATGCTTTTCCCAGCAGTTGATGGACTCCTCTGTGACTCCTGGGCTGCTTCTAGAGTGTTGTGTTTGCTGAGGGGACATTTCTCTTGGTGGCTGCCTGGCTGAGGCTTTGCTGTGTCACTGCATGGCTGGTGTGCCTTTCTCCAGCATAGAACTTTATAACCCTCCTTCTTCTCTTACCATCCAAGCCTCTGCCTTGCTCTGAAGTATGAATTGCTGCAGGTGAGCAGAGAACCTGGTGTGTGCTTCTGGGAGCTGATAGAAGAGCATAAGAGCCCTGCTCTGCTCACTGCCTAGGAAATAGGAGGAGCTTTCCTCTGCCATACAGAGTTTCAGTGCAATTGAAAACAAATTGAGTTACTCTGGCAAGGGGTCATCCTGGATAGATGGGCAGTAAGTCCGTGGGGAGCTGCTGAGGGTTGGGCAGAGCTTTGGGATGGAACATCCCATGTTCAGTGTAGGCTTTAATCCTAGCAAGGTAACTGTTTTGTTTTGCACATCTATGCCAAGACAGCCAGATAATTGAGTCCTAGGCTGACACCTCACCAGGCACTCCAGGAGTGGATGTCAAGCCTTGATACTTCTCCTCCTGCAGGTAAATTACCCCCCTGAGCTCAACTGGAGTTGGGCATTTAACTTGCTAAATCACCTTTGCAGATTCCATAGTCTGGAGCTGGTTTCTCAAGGAGGCTGGATTGAAAACCAAGACAATTAAGTCCAACTTTACCTGCTCACACAGCAAGATGGAATATGGGGACAGGAGTAGGTTATGGACCATTGTGTTGCCCGAGGAAGCAAAGGGCATGTTGGATTCTGTGGGGTTCCTGTCTTGTGGAATTGCATTTACAATTCCAGTCAAGCTCAGTGCCAGCTTGAAAGCAAAGGCTGAGGCAGATTTTTGTCCTATCTGTACCTATGTGAAAGGAGGCTACATAGAAGCCCAGTCAGTCTTCTCCATCAAGACCCCTTGACTTGGATTCAAATTGGTTTCTAGCAAAACAGGAGGTTTCCCCAGCTAGAAAACTAAAACACCACAACAAAACTCACCAAAGAACAAAAAGCTCTCCCAAACTGAAAGCCCGAGAGTGACTCAAGAGCTCATTTAAATAGGTGTGACCTCAGCAGAGAGCATTTCTCACGGGCATCATCTAGGTAGAGATGTCCCTGCTTCTTGGAGGGGGGTTGGACTAGATGAGCTTTGGAGGTCCCTTCCAACTCAATGTTCTATGATTCCATCACCTGAGGAGCACTCTCCTGCTTCACCAGGGGACCTTTCTGTAGAAAGCCTTGCAGGAAGAGAAGGAAAACCATCAGACCTTGCCCTCAGCTGCGTGGCCAGAGGCCCTGGTCCTCAAGGGAGTCCTGCATGGCTGAGCTTGTGTGCTGGAACTGGCTCCTCGGGGTCACGGCAGAGTGAGCTCTGCAGGAGTGGGGCCCAGGGCTTCCGCTCAGCAAAACCCCAGAGTGGCTCAGCCCGAAAGCCTCCCCTCCCACGGTGGAGGAGAAGTGACTGGGCTGGGGCTTCCCAGCTTTTTTGGCAGGATTCTGCTGAATGGAAGCAGCCCCTGAAGGGTCGGGAAATTTCCGACGGGCTCCTTTCCTCTCACGTGTCCTTGTGCAGATAGAGATCTCCTGCTGTGTTTTGAAAACAGACTGAACTCACCTTGCATGCAAATGGTTCCTGGTATGAGAGGGGATGGACACAGGTTGAAATTCTGCAGGGGTTTCAGGTGTGGGTGGTGCTTTTGGCTGGGGCAGGATGCTTTGGACACGCAACTCCTGTTGTACCCCAGTGGGACTTCTGTACATAAGGCAGATATTCATAGACTCATTAAGATTGGAGAAGACCTCCAGGATCATCACCAACATCTGCCTGAGCCCCAGACCACGTCCCAAAGCACCACATCTACTCCTTTGTTGAACCCCTCCAGGGATGGGGACTCCAGCACCTCCCTGCGCAGCCTGGGCCAGTGCCTGACCACTCTGTCAGCAAAGAACTTCCTAATGTCCAACCTAAACCTGCCCTGGTGCAACTTGAGGCCATCGCCTCTTGTCCTGTCATTAATTCCTTGGGAGAAGAGCCCAACCCCAGCCTCACTACAGCCTCCTTTAGGGAGTTGTAGAGAGCAATGAGGTCTCCTCTCAACCTCTTCTTCTCCAGGCTAAACAACCCCAGTTCCCGCAGCTGCTCCTCATAGGACATATTCTCCAGAAATCATCTGTTCCACTGACTGCTTGGATTCCTTGGAAGGAAGAGATGTGAATTTTCACCTTTGAAAACCACTTCCCAAATACTTTTCAAGGGCCTGAAGCCTTCTCTGCCCCCAGCAGCTGTGGGGCTCTGCTCAACCCTTCTGAAAGTAGCAGCTAATGAGACCGAGAGCTGAAACTGCAACAGGCAGCACCTTGTGAGCTGCAATTGTGGTAAAACCCCACTGGGAAAGAGGGATAGTATGAGAGCTGAGCCCATCCATGCTTTACAGAGCAGCTGTCGGGCTCTACAAATGACCACAGAAGCAATTCAATGGAAAGGCTGCATTGCTAAACCGAGAAGAGTGTTAGGACATGGGGGTGAAACTTCTGGGTAAGACACTTTCTGTCTATCTCAGCTTCCCATTTGTAACAGGAGTTCTCTCATTCTGAAGCAGATCATTTTTAGTAGCCCTCACTGCTGTGTTGCCAAGGCTTCCAGCTCTTATTTGGCACTTGGAAGTTTGGATTTATTCTCTTTTTTTAATTGGAATAATAATAATAAGCAGCAGGGATTACTAGCCAGCCCTTCTTGTTGTTTCCCAAGTGTCTTCAGATCTCCCCTTGGTCTTGTTTCTATCCAAGTGGAAAAATACAAAGTTAGAATTTTGTTTGCTGATCTCTCCTTGTGTTGGAAGATAATGTGAGTTCTCCACAGCATTCTCCAGACTCATTCAGATCATCCAGAGGTGTGGAGTAGACCTTTGTTAAAAGGAAGGTATCAAAAGCAGACCATGCTCCCAGGAATGGCACTGGCAGGGTACAAGGGCACAGGGATCTGCTGGAATCTAAGGTTAAGTTGATTTTTGACAATCTTCCCGCTGCAGATAAAAAAGACACTGGACATAAATCTAACATACTTCTGTCAAACTAAAGTTTCACTGACTTTGGTTATAGTGCTGTGTAAGAGAGCAGAGATTTAATCAAATTTCTGCCCTGAGTTGCTGGTAAGCAAGTGAAATATTTAGTCTATTGATTTAACATGCTCAGAACTCTCCTGAGTTCGTTTCCTTCTGCTGAGCAATGAACCATCGCTCGGCTCTTCTCGTGCTCTGAGCACTTCTGTTTATTGCAGAGCAGCTTCTCTGCCCAGATGTTTGCTTGGTGCTTTGCATCTCACTCAATCTTTGTTGGAGCACCCACCCTGAGTGCCACAAACAGCAGAGAGGAGAATCCCCTCCAGTTTTCCTTGGCAGGGCTGTTTATAAACAACAATGGGGACACTTCAAAGGAGGTGTTGAGATGTGTCGGATGCACAAAGAGCTGCGTGTTCAGCCTTGACATGAAAAAACAGATTATTTCAGATGGGAAGGCTGTTGGCAAGACAATGAAGCAAGCAATACCCAAATGGAATCCAGGTAAATAGAATCAGAGAATCATTAGGT
>VYZX01009668.1:48749-62045 GCA_013401335.1 Brachypteracias leptosomus | reverse complement strand
CTAGTATATTAATCTCAATACACTGCTACTTTCCATTATTCTAGTTAGATGTTTTTCAAGCAGCTTAATATATGCTGGAAGTTTTGGCACAGGTATTTGCTAGGCATGACAGATATACATTAGTTTGCAAATAGCCCAAGATGACTGATAAGTGACTTCCAACAAGCTATGCCAGTCTTCATGAAGTTGCTTTAAACAAGAACACTATCTTTTCTTAACGGATATCTAAAAGGTTCCACAGAGANCTAGTATATTAATCTCAATACACTGCTACTTTCCATTATTCTAGTTAGATGTTTTTCAAGCAGCTTAATATATGCTGGAAGTTTTGGCACAGGTATTTGCTAGGCATGACAGATATACATTAGTTTGCAAATAGCCCAAGATGACTGATAAGTGACTTCCAACAAGCTATGCCAGTCTTCATGAAGTTGCTTTAAACAAGAACACTATCTTTTCTTAACGGATATCTAAAAGGTTCCACAGAGAGCTATTTTTAGAGCAATAGGTTGGAGGACAGCATGAAGTGAAGAGGAGCCTGTAATCATAAGATATTCTGGAAGCACACAGGAAACATCTCTCAAGTCACAACAAATGCATAGCAGAAACAAGGAAGACCAAGAGTTACAATTAAATTTTCTTGCATTGTTAAATGAAAAGCTCAACATTAAAAACAAAGATTAGATATTTCCCTTTGCCAGTAGGTCAAGTTAATAACTGCAGTGCAATAAGACAGAAAGTCTTTGCACCACTGCCTTTACAATGCACTTTGGTTCATGCTTTCAGTGTAGCCATAGAACTAGAAACTCCTTTTTAAGATAGAAATCAAGAGTGTCAAGTGTCATAAGATCCTAGCAACTTTGGCTGTTAAAAAAGTAATTGCTTCCAGTTAAAGCAAAATTTATCATAAGTTAGCATGTTGTTGAGTTGAAACAAGCACTGATCAAGCAAATGCTACAAATAAGGTACTTTTTCCTATTCCACTATTTTTGTGGGCTCTACTTTTTTCCTTTAAAAATATTTATGTTATTTGAAGGGCACTTGAAAATATCAGCTAGTGTGTTAACAGGCTAAAAGCTAGCAACTTTTTTTGGTGCCACTATCTGAAGCATCAGTCCTATAGTAGATCATTCTGCACAGGAACTAGCCCTGTTTGCAGACACAGACCAATGACACAGCTAGGAGGGAAAGAGACAGCTGGGCATCAAGTAAACAGACAGATCTATCTGCACTGCATTTGTAGCGGGGAATTAATTGTCTCCTTTCTCTGCTGCAGCCATCTCTTGCAAGCTTAGTCCCACAAACAAGTTGCTCTCCTATATCCTTAAGCTACTAAATTGTGTAGTTAGAATTATAGAATTGTTTCTGTTGGAAGAGATCTTAAAGATACTCTAATTTCAACTCTCCTGCCATGGGCAGAGATACCTTTCACTAGACCATTTTCTCAAAGCCCCATCTAACTTCTCTTGAACACATCCAGTGATGGAACATTCACAACTTCCGCGGACAACCTGTTCTAGTGTCTCGCCACGCTCATGGCAAAGAGCTTCTTCCCAATTTCTAATCTATATCTACCCTTTTCCAGTTTGAAGCCATTAATCCTCATTCCATCACTACAAGCCCTCGTAAAAAGTCCCTCCCCAGCTTTTTGTAAGCCCTCTTCAGATACTGGAGAGCCATAATAAGGTCTCCCCAGAGCTTTTTCTTCTCCAGAGAACAACCCCAACTCTCTCAGCCTGTCCTCATAGGAGAGGTGTTCCAGCCCTCAGATAATCTTTGTGGCCCTCCTCTGGACCAACTCCAACAGGTCCACATCCTCGTGTTGGGGGGCTTTGAAGCTGGTTCTTAACTGGCAAGCTCTTCTAAACAATTTTCACTTGTTTTCATAGCACCAACCATTCAAAAAAATAAAATAGCTACTGGAACTAGCACCCTACTACTAAATACAGTGCCATTACATAGCGCCCAGTGTCAGAGCACACAATCTACATAGCAGTCGGATTTCAACACTATTGGAATGCAAAGCCTTGAGCAGAAGTCTGTATTAGTATCCTACATGTCAAAATGAAAAATATCAGAAAAACCAACAGCTACTTTGATAAACGAATCAAAAGTACATGTTTTATATTAAAGAAAAAAAATGAAAAGGTGCTCACACCCCCCAGGGCACTGCCATTTTCTTCAGTATGAGTGATTTTCAGCATATTCAAGTACAATATGTGGGCCTGTGCAAGGCTACACTAGAAAGCGAAGTTGACAAAGACTTTCATCTCCATTAAAAAAGCCTCAAGAGCACAACATCCATTTATTTAATCTAATATGGCAAAGTTTTACAGAGTCACAATAAAGAAGGCCTTTGGAGTCTACCAGCAAGTTGGAAGGCTGGTAGGGAATTCCAATAGCATTAAATGTATTTGAGCTTATATTGGCAATAGAACACTGGTTTGAATAACATTATTGTGCAAACTTCCAGTTGCTCATGATATCCCACCGCTTACTATTAGTCACAGCTGAGTACTGTAAAGCACAAGGCAAGTAGCTGTCTAGGGCAGAAAAAACACCAATATTTTCACTGCCTACTTCAAACTTGACAGCATCTTGGAAGGACTTGCAAGCAGTTGTCTCAAAGGAAAAGGAGAGAAAAAAAGTCTGAAACAAAGTTACACGAGAGTAAAACTCTGTCCTGGCTCAGAAGCATCTTTACCTCTCAATTCACCTGGCAGAAGCACCAGATCTGACATTTGCTCTCCTCACAGCTTTGCTTCTGCTACATCAATTTTCATTAATCAGTAAGGAGCTTTGAGGTCACTCTAGATAAAAATGCTCTGAAATTAAGGAATGTAACTGTTACATTATTAAGGAGTGTAACAGCAGATAGACTGTTTGCAGCACTTCATCCCAGTTAAGAACACCTTGGCAGTAAGTCAGCTGAGGCTTGTGGCCAGCTGGGTTGAAATATCATTTATAATATAAAAGACGCTTGTCATTTCCTTCACCCAGAACTGTATTTCCTAAGTTAATAACAGGAACACTGTTCCATCTCTTCTCTCCCCAACAATGCCTTAAGTGGCAAGTTCCTAAGAGGCAGATGATATTCAAAAGAAGGGATTAACAACAGCAGTATATTAGAAAGAAGAAAAAAGAAAAAAGTGTACTACCTGAGGCTATCAGGACTGTAAAATCTGCTTTTGTCTCCACCTTTACCTGTTAACAGATTTCAAGACTTAACAGTAACTCCTTATCTTATCACATGTAATTTGAATTATTTTACCATCGTAGTTTTAATCCTTACTGTCTCCAATCTTCACTGTGGACTGTAGCAAGACAATTGTAACTGTAGCCCCAAGAAGTATAAAGCAGGCAGCTAACTGACTTCATTACAGCACTGTGACTGAATCAGTATTCCCAGTGAGGAGTTAAGAGAATCATCACTTAAGCCACATGCACTCAGAAGCATCTAAAACTACCTACTCCAAGTGCTGCTACTACAGAGGCTTTTCACTTACCACTTGGTTTTTGAAAGGCCACTTTTACATTTTGTACAGTAGATGTGGTTGTAACTATAGTTTAGCTTGGCATCTAGTTGGTATTTGATTGGCTTGATATTTTTACATATATATTACACTTCAAAAACCTGCACTGAAACAGTTCATTGTTTCCTCAAAAATGAAAATACTGAAGATTTAAGACTTTCTCCAGAGGTTTAAGCTCTGTACCTCTGCCAAAGTTGATACAGTTTCCATGAAAAGCAAACTCCCCTCTAGCCTTGTGCCAATAAGACTGTGCAAATAACTCCAGCTCATTCTCCATTCCACTAGGATTTAGCTACTTCATAATAAATGGGCTATATTCTAACTCTTGTGCCTCATCCAGTAGCACCAGACAGAGGAGTTATGCTGAGATCAGTCTGGATGGCTAATTTCTACTTTAATTGGTGAGCCAAGCATAGCTCACATTTTCACTACCTTGCCACAGTAAAAGATTTAGTGCTCCGCTCATTTTCCCTCATTTTTGTTCACAAACACAACATTCTTTCAACTACTCAAACAGAGACAAGCACTAAGAGCACTTTCCTAGCTATAATCAACTAGTTTTTAAAACATGTTTACCACAGAATATACAGCTAGTTCATAGTGGCAAAACTAAACTCTGTCTACAGATGCTCTATCCAGAGCCAATTCAACTGTAGTTCTTACTACAACTCTGACAGATCACAGTGATTTTATCTGTACTAAGTTCTTAGTGTGAAGCCTAGTCTTGTTCTGTGAAACATGTTTTTTTCTTCAGTATTTAGATTATTTTGGTAAGCATGAAATTAGTGGTATTTTATTTCTCTTTGCTTTCTTTGATTCAATATTATGACAGCAATAAAAGCCTTGGAAAAACCTCTAGAAGAGATACTGAAGTTGTTCTTGTCCTCTGTAGTAAGCATAAAAGCAATACTTGTTTAAGGAAAAAAAAAAAAAAAGACATTTTGACTGTGTTCTCAACCCATCTCAAAGCTTCTATTACTAATTCAATTCAGCACTGAAATGAAAACTCAGAAATAATTTTTTAATGACTGACTTCAGTAAAGCATTTGAAAGTTAATTAGGTAACTAATTACTAGGGCAAGCAAGTATAAAATTTAATATGGTATACACTTGACTTTTCATTCATGAGGTTTTTCTCCTTCTAAGGAAAAAAAAGACTTTATCCAAGCTCATCAACAATATAATTAGGAAGGTGTGCTAAAAAACCAAGGTAAAAATCACACAGCTGCATAACTTGAAAAAAAATCAGGAAATAGGAGGAAACAGGGCAGAAACAAGACTGCCTCATTCACACTACAGAATTCACTTCTTGCAACAGCAAAAGTTACATTTTTAATCACACCTACTATTCAATCACAAGGACCAGAATTTTTATGATTTGAAAACAAGCTTTCACATCTATTAGTGCTCTGGAACTTGAGCACTATTGGGCAGATATTACAGTGAACAGTTGAACTAATTTCCACAAGGAACAAATATTTCCAAGTTAAATGCTCTGCTTTATAGTAGACTAGAACAGGTACTCTGTTTTAATACTGCAGCAACATCCATTAAGTTCTCACTGAGAAATTCAGTTTCTCTAGGGGTTAAGATATTTGACCTTTCCTTAAAGATACCAAAAGCTAACTTCTCTCATTTTGCAGGGATTAAAGGACACACCTAGATGTAGAAATTGGTGTGGTTCTTTTTCTCAAGCAATAGCTGCATGTTATCTTTCTCCATACTTGATTTTCTCACATCTTAACACCTTATATTAATGCTAGATTCAAACTTAAAAAAAAAAATAAAAAATAAAGGTTAGAAAACTAATGCTTTCTAACAGAAGCAAATGTTTTAGCCTTAGCACACAACTGACAAAGAAACAGTCCAAAAGTTGACAACAGGAAACTCTAAAGTGCTTTACTCTAAAGTAAAGTAGTATTGGAACCTTTCTATGAAGTAAGATAAAATACTCTCCAAAACAAGCCTTTGCTGTCTCTCCTGATTGTTTCCTTGTAGCTATTATCACACCTAGTAAAACAGCTTAGTAACAGTCATCAAGGAGCTACTCATTCCACTTTGAAGTCCCAAGACCTATATTAAAAGTTTTTAAGGAGGAGGTGTGAAACATTAAGAATTAATCATTAATACCCCAAGAAAAGCTGAGCAAACAGTAGCACCACTTGTACTTTTTGTAACTATAATTACGTTGCAACTGCACACATAAGAAGAAACAACAAAACCCCTATATAACTATTTTGAATTCAAACAGTTTCACAATGTCTTCAACAGCCTGGGCATTAAGGCTAGGAACCAAGCATGAAAAAAACCACATGAAAAATAGTTATCCATTTAAGCCAACAGTTGTTTTTTTTTTTTAATTATGATTTTAAGTTATATCAAAGACACGGTCATAGGCTTGTAAGATTAAAGTAACCATAAGAAGCATTTCTCAAAACACCACAATTTTAGTTGAATTTTTTTTTTTTTTTACCAGAAACAGTTGTTCTACCTTTCATGTGTAAATTAAAAAAAAAAGTCAACCCAAACTACTTTTTAAGTAAAACCACCACAGACTCCTATACCTTTTACTGCCATATTATACTAAACATAAACCACTCTACCAATTAAAATCACATCACATACCAGCAAAAGCTCCTAAAGATTCAGGTGGCCACGAGGAAGCCCACTGGAAGGTGGGTAGACAGGCATGCACCCTTTGGCCATAATGGTGGAATAAGCAGCAGTAACTGTCAGCAACAGCCAGCACACACTTTATCATGGTTGCTCATACCAGCACTTAACCTCACAAGAAAAAAGCCCCAAGAAGAAGGGAGCAGGAGGCCAGCTCTTATCCCCACCTGTTCTTGTGAGGGTGGGATTAGTAGGAGAGTCAAGCCCCAAACTCAGGTGCTTATTATAAGAAGGGAATTGGGGTTAGGTGGTGGGGCTGTTGTTTAGGGCTGTCTTCAGTACTGTTGTTAATGACTGCTGGGGGTTTCAGTCTGTGAAGAGGAAGGCTCATTGTGGGGTGTGTGATTGTGGGAGGAAGGGAGGGTGTGATATGGAATTGGCAGCATGTGATGTTGTTTGCAACTTGAATGCCTTTTGCATGGTAACTCTCTGGGTCGCTCAGGGCTTTCAGGAAAGTGTTGTAAGGCATGAGGAGTCTTCAGAGAAGTGGTAGGTGACTTTAAGAATGGTGCTAGCAGAAAGAGTGTGCAGTAGGAGTGGTGTGCGTGAGCAAAGGCTCTTGTGTGGGAGCTGCTGGTGTGGGTTTGTAGCTCTATGGAAAGCTATCCTTGGTAGTGGTGGGTGTGGTGGGCACCTATGCTTGATTCTTCTTGCTGGGGGGTGGTGGGAGAGTGTGAGGATCTTGTTGGGCTAATCGAAGTAACTTCAGAAGGTAACTTCCCGTGGAGGTGAGCTATGTCCTGGCTTGGTGGGTGCCTTTGAGCTCTGACTCTGCTGAGGAAATGGCAGTTGTATTTAGGTGAGCTTACAGTCATCACAGGAGTGTGCAGCGTTGCTTGTGAACACTGCAGTTGGTCTTATGGAGGGAACTAGGTGTGGGATGGTTTGAGGGGAGGTCCCCTTATGAAGGGGCAGGTGCATGGAGGCATGTCTTTTATGCTGTGAAGCTGGTGTGGTAGAGGAAGTATGCATTGGGAGTAGTGTTCACAAACAGCATACCTTGTGTTCGGAAGGTGTTTTGGCAGCTAGGATCCTTGCAAAAAAGTCCCTGTGTTAGGGACCTATATTAGCCTTTCCCAGGAGTGGTAATCAACTTTGAGAGTGGTGCTGGCAAGAAAGAGTGCGATGTAGAGCCTGTGTTCTTGAGTTAAGGCCCTCTTGTTGGGAAACATTGATGTGAACATATGTTAAGGGAGAAGGGAACCCTAAGGTTGGAAGGTGTTATCTAGGATGGAAACCTGTGTATGGCATGAGTTAGCTTTGAGGGTGGCAGGAGGGTGTGATGGCATTTGCCATTGAAATAAACTATGGAGTTACAGAAGTAAGAAAAAGAAATGAAGAAAGGGAGTCTTGTCCAGGAGTGGTGGGTGTGTGGATGATATAAAAGATGGGAGTGTGCAGGTGTGATAGCAGCTTGTAAAGCATTGGGATTGCATAAAGGAAGGTGGGGGACATCTCTGTGAACAGTGGTATACACCTCTGCACAGCTCCTGCTTGGTATGGAAGGTGCAGGGTTATGCAATGGCATCCTAAATTAAGTGCTTCAAATCTGGTGAGACACATAGTCTGATGAGAAGGAACTTGGGGGGGAGCAGTGTCTGGCTGGACAGAAGTGGATATCTGATATGCAGTTTGTTTGTTGTAGAGGTGGCAGGAGCGCCTCAATCCCTTTTCTCCAAAAGTGCTTATGGCCTTTTTAAAAGGAACCCTCCTGGACAGGGTGTGGCCTCCCCAGGGAGGAACAGTGCCTGTGTGCAGCTTTTGTATGTTGCGAAGATGCTGTGAAAAGGAGGTGTGTGGAGGCAGTGACCTTTATGAGCTTAAAAGCCTTGTCTCTGATGGGAGCTAACAGTCTAGGGAAATGTGTACTGAGGGTGGGAGAGAATCCTTCTTAAGTACTGTCAGATGCTTTTGTGGGTGTCGCAGGCGGAAAGAGTGTATAGTGATATTCATAAGGTAAGAGAATAGTTTTTGGGCTGGCTTGCGCTTTTGTGAGAAGTGAATTGCTAGTCAAGAATGCAGCCTTGCCTGAGAGTGGCAAATGCTTGTGAGCAGTTTCCAGTTGCTGTGGGACCACTAGGAGTGTGGCTGCAGTAGTATTCAGAGGCTGGGTGTCTCCTGTTTGAAGCAGGCTTGGGGATTTGTGGAGAAAGCACCCACTGGAGGATGGTGATAAAGCATCGCACAGGAAAGGTGCGTGCTGGGACATGCATTCCCTTAGGTGGAAGGAGGGTTGGGAGACAGAGGGTATGATGGTGTTTCCAAATTAAGTTCCTCAAGTTTTAGAGGCATTTGAATGGGTTTAGCCTCCCAAGACAGGAACTACTTGGTGAATGGGGAAAGCCTTGCCTGGGAATTGCAGATGCCTGTGTGGCTCCCATGTGCTATGAGGGTGATGAGGTCAGCAGGAACACGCAATTGCTTTTGCAGCCTGAATATCTCATGTTTGGGTGGTCTCATGTCAGCAGAAGGGATCTGTTGCAGGGGTTGGAGCTTTAGCTGGGATTGGGAGCAGAAGCCTATGTGCTGCTGCCTTTTGTGGAAGTGGCAGGAGTTTGGCTGCAATGATGTTCGTGAACTAAAGAGTGCTTTTATGGGCTTGTTTTGTGAAAATGTCCACTGCAGAAACAATTAGCCTCCCCAAGGAGGAGCAGTTGCCTGTGTGAGGTTTACATTGTCTGTGAGGACAGCAGAGCTGCCAGGAACGTGCCGTGGTGATGCTGTTTGCTAGCAGAGTGCCTTCTATGAGAGGCATTTGGGTGGGCTTGCAGTCTCTGGAAGAGGGATCTGAGGGGGAGGAAGGGAGAGATTTGCCTAGAAGGAACAGATGCCTTTGAGGGTGGCAAGGTGAAGTGTGCACAGTAGCACAGAGTTGTGGGCTGAGGTATTCAGGTAGGCTTGCAATTTTTTAAGAAAGGAATTGTTTGGGGGAGGGAAGCCTTCTCTAAGACTTGAACATGCATGTGTGCAGCTTCCATATGGTGTGTGGGTGGTGGGGGTGGCAGGAGAGTGCAGTGATGATATTCAAGAGCTGAATGCCTCATGTTTGGGTGGGCTTGTCTTCCAAGAGAGGACCTGTTATGTGGGGGACCTTACCCATGAGCTAAGTGCCTCATGTTTGAGCAGGCTTGTAATCTTCTGAAAAGTGGCCCTTTGGAGGGGGGTAGCCACCCCTAGGTGGGGAAGAAACCTTTTATGTAACTTCCATGTTCTGTGAAGATGGCATGAGTGGCAGGAATGTGTGACAGCACTGGCACTGTGCAAAGGGACTTGTGTTTATGGGAGCTCATACTCTCATTTGACTCCCTCTCAAGGGCCAAATCTTTCTGTAGAAACTGTAGATCTCTGAAGCAGAGGAGGAAATCCAGAGAATGCAGTGGCCATGGTGTTCACAAGCAAAGTGCTTCATGTCCAACTGTGTTTGAAATTTTCTGTGAGAAGGGGAGCACTGGGGGAGAGGCTTGTCCAGCTGTGAATGCCAATGCATAGCTTCCACTTGCTGTAGCCATGGTGTGGTGGCAACAATGTTCGTAAGCTTGAATGCTTTCTGTCTGAGAAGGCTTCATGAGCAAAGTGAAACCTGTTTGGGCAGGCTTGTAGCTATGCAAAAAGGCATGTTCTGGGGAGTAAGGAGAAAGTCTTGTCCTGGAGTGATAAGTAGGCAACTTCCATTTGCTGTGTGGACTTTGTAGGCAACAGGAGTGTAATGAGATGAATGCAGTGATCTATGTTTGTTCGTTGGCTTTTTGGGGGGTGGGGGAGTAGGGGAAGGGGTGTCATCTTGAAAACAAGGCCATTCCAGCAAGTGGGGGTGGCTGGTGAATGGACCCTTGCCTGTGACTGAAAGGTGCCTGCAACAATGGCATAAGCTGCAGGAGTGATGTCTTGAACATCGCACTTGACCTTCTTACTGAGGGGCAGTTAGTTTCCTACTTGCCTTTCTTGCATTTTAGGTTTATTTACAGGGAGCAGTAAGCAACAACCTTAGCAACAGTTAACATCTTGTGTTATTTTTCCCTTTATGAGCTTTTTCAGTGCTGCTTTTCTTAGCTGTATCTTAGACTGAGGCAGCTTTCTCTGGAGTCTTCCACCCACTTGAGCACCTCTTTAAAACAAGTTCACAGCAAACTACTGTAACCCACCTAAGGCTTTAGCTTCTACTCTGATGATTCTTTTCGGACTCTCTGCTTTAGAACACCTGTTTTTAGGGCTACTACACTTGGATTTGTCATTTCTCTTTCCCAGCCTTCTCTACTTTATTACTGCATAGCAGAGGCATAAGCTCCACATTGTCCAGCTATCTCACATTCCCTCTCAGCACCTACCTGTTTCCAGTCTTTTCAGTTTAGGGATTTCTGTTCACTGTTGCCTTTGTGCTACATCCAGAAGGAACCAGGAGGATGAACTTGACCAGTTAGGCTTTTGCAAGCTGGTTCTCTGAAGCTGCAAGTCCTTGTGGTGTCTGGGAAGTTCTACTGATGTACTATGGCTTGCTGTAATTCCCAGCTTAGGAATCCCTGACACTGTTCTGTCTAATGCTGGTGGTTGTTTTAGAATTTGGACTGAGGTTAGTCTGGGTTGTAATTTAACTTGATTGGTATGAAACTACTTTCATTCCAAATATTGCCTACTTGCCAAGCACACTGTTATACTTGGGATATTCACAGTCAGGGCAAAGGTGACTGATTAATGTCCAAATTTTTGTTTGCTGTAGAGGAAAGAAATGGTGGACAAAAGCTGAAATTAAGACAAAGGGGAAAATCTGACTAGTGTGATACTCTAACACCTAAATCCTCTTTGCTTGGCATGTAAATTATAGATTTGTCCTTCTGAAAACCTACTACCAATAATAGTGCTGGAGGAACTGTTACAAAGCATCTTTATGCTGAAAGCTGCAATTTGTAATTATATGGATTCAATGGGTTCAGAAGATATTGTGTATGCTGTTGTAACAGTTAGTACTTTAAAAGATAATAATGTTTTACATTAAGTTGTTTTTCATGGCTGTTTAGAATCTCTTAGAAGTAATTACAGAAGTATGCTGTGGCAACAGATAAGGATGTGATCTGTCCGCTGTTAAAATCACTGATTTTTAAGAAATTAGTTTCAGTGTTCTTGACTTAACAGTAGTATTTTGAAGACTTCTCTTGGCTATGTTGGGTTTGTAGATCTAGATTCTGAATTGCAGGTCCTGACCCAGTTTATTGAAGGAGAGAACTGTCCTGTGAGGTGCTAAGCTTGATTCTGTCTTATGTTGTGCACTCTCAACTGGTGTGATGTTGGTATGCACTGCTAAATTTCTGTTCCACCAAAATCAGGTCTATCTTTAAAAGCCTTAGTGTAGGGGACCTGTAATTGCTATGGTAATTTTGCTCATACTGTAGGTCTGTGGGTACACCTACACTAAGATCTACTCAGGCAACTTTAATGGCTGCAGATACAATTCATGATACAGCAATCAGTAGAAAGATATGCAATGGTTTTAACTGAGAAATATTTTATGGAAACAGATTTCTTTCCTCATCTAGAGCATTATATCTGAAAAGGAGCAGAGTGAACAATGTGTTGCCTTCATTATACTCTTAAGGGTTTCATTGAGTCGAGTAGAAAGCTATGAGCCAGCTATATGAGCCAGCAAAGCCTACCTTTGCCTGTTAGGAAGATAAGCAGTCTGTGAATGACTCAATTGGAACCACAGCAAAGAGGAGCTTATGAAAAGGAGATATTTCTGCCATCAGTGGTCCTGTCTTGGTGAAGAGTTCCAAAGAGGTAAATATGTAGTGCTGGAGATGCCCAAATGCCTTTTTAATCTGTTCCTAAATAGTAATCAATAATTTACAGTAAATACTCCATGTGCCTGCCCCAGCACAAAAATGTAGGAGTTTTTCCTTTTTACTGTGGCTAGGATGAAGCATAAGGTGCAGAGGGCACCTTTTAAAATTCTTCGAGGCAATTTAGGAATTTATGCCATCTTTTAAAGGCATCTTTCCTTCCCAAAGCAGCACATTTTCTTTTTTTTTTTTTGTGCTACCATTTGCTTTGTATGAAAGTAGGCTCTATTTTGCCTTTGAAGCTGTTTTGGTTTTGTTGATACCAAATAAGATTACAAGAATCCTTTCTGAGTTGGGTAATGTAGACTCTGACATTCTTTACATATGCAGTAGTGTAGCTTCCATAGAAAACTGCATTTGGGCATCTTCTTTTTGACTGAAAAGCTTCCTGTGTCCTGTCCTGCTTAATCTTTTAGCAGCTTTTGGATCTAAAGGATGATTAACCTCAAATGTACTATGTATTATTTGCATCTTCACCTTTTCATACCACAATTAGTGACTTGCCTAAAGAGCAATGATGCGCTGTATTGCACTGTGGTGAAGTTTTTGCTAGCCTGACCTTTCAGTGAGTACAGTGCCTTATAAACAGGATTTCAGGAGTTAATAGAATCAACAAGTGTTCATAGTTACAAGTGTTTGATTAACTAAAGATCTTTACATTGCAATTAAATAATATTTTCGTAGAAGTTCATAACGGAAAGGAAGGATGAAGTAATATGTTAATATTACAGATACAATCTGTAGATTGTGTTTAGCTACACATGTAGGAAGCAATGGACACTTTTTCCTAGAATTCTGGGTTACTTTTCTTGTCTTTGCTAGTAACTGCCACCTAGTGTGAGCAGTAATAGGAGAGATAACAAGAGTAAACAAGTGGACAAAGGTGAGTAAAGCACACACTACTTTAACCTTTATGTTGCTGTCCCTTTTCCTTACCAGGACTCTTAGTTGTACATTGCTTCTGAAAGACAGGGTAAACTCTAAAACAGATGTAATGTTTGCTTAACAGTTGGAGTGCTGTGTTGTGCTGAGGTATATCTAAAAAAGTGGTACTTGGCAACAAGGTTCAGGGATGTTTAGTCTAATAATATGAGTGACTGATGGTGATGTATTTGAAGACAATTGACCTTCTCACCATGAAAGATAAAGGTGACTTTGCTATATGTGCTTGTCTCAATAAAGCCTTTCTGTTATGATGATATCTCGAATGGTGACTTGCAAATGTCCCACTAGAGAGTAAAAGAACCCTTTTACTTTTT
>VYZX01009668.1:0-44730 GCA_013401335.1 Brachypteracias leptosomus | reverse complement strand
TAGTATAGTATAACTTTCCCTATATTTTAGTTGTAAGCTAAAATGATGAGAAAAATGATGGTGGAGGAAACCTTCCTGTCTCCTCACCTTTTTCTAGTGCAAAAGTATTTAAAGCAAGAAAATGACAGTAGTTATTTTCTTTTAGTGATGTTAACTTGTATGTTTTTAAAACATTTAATTGAATTTCTTTATTGATGGGTTTGAAGACCTTTACATCCTGGACACTATAAGGCAAAGAATGTTAGAAAGTTTAGTCATTTGTGCTCACAGCAATGTCCACTGATCAGAAGCTGTTCCAGGCAAAGTAGTTTTGGACCCAGCATTTCTGACAAAGAGAGTAGTTAACAGAAGCCCTCATTGCAGTGTTTGGGCTTGACAAAGATGACTGCATGCATTCCCTACCACTTGCGTGGGTACTAAGAAGGTTCACTGCTCGTGCTGCTTGGAGACCAGTGCAGTGAGGCAGCACTGAATGCCTGCAGGGCCTCTTTGATGCTGTTTTACACTGATGTGTCCTGAACCTTCTTTCCATTAGGCATGCTCAGTTGCCTCGTAGCAAAGGAGCCTATCTTCCACTCTTTCCAAAGGATTCTGCTTTGATATGTGTAAGGGTACAAACATAACAGCTCACATAAAAAGTAAGAAGATATGTCAAAAGAAAAAAAAAATCCCTGTAAAACATCAAATCCTGGAAGAAGATAGCTCTGGATGTGCACATTGCAGCTAAAAATGAGCTTTATCCAACAGTGCCTTTAGTGCCTAGTTTGTTTCCTTGTCTCTTTTTTTTTAATGAACTTGAATAGCCACTGCATTGCATTAGCTTTCCCATTCAATATCATTTGACTTGATCCAAGTGAACACTTCCGCCATAATTTATGTGCATTCCTTAAACTAGCATTTGAAAGTAATTTCATATGGATGAGTGATTTAAGTTGATAGCTTAATGATTTCCCATGACTAAATTAATGAATTTATTATGCAATGAAATAAGGAATATAATGTGAATACTGAAGTGTCACAGTCAAATTCTATTTTTGCTCAGTTCCAGCTGCAAGAACAGACTTTGTACTGGAGTACTGAATAACAAATGTGTGCAGGGGAATGCCCAGGGCTGCTCTGCATTCCGTGCAGCGTCATCACTATTTCCTATTTCAGAGCTATAAAGTCTTCCTTTCATCTAGGCAGATAAACATTTGGCTGGCTTTCATTACTTATGTTTATCACAGCCCTTATGCTTTCGCATAAATCATTAAGATTAATTTTTAATGTAACCTAGATAAACAGAATCTCATTGTACATCATAAGACATTTCAAGTTAAATCCCCATTTCACAAATACCTGTATTTGTAAGCTATACGAATATAACATTGATGCTTGTCGCAGTTGTTGCTCTCATGTTCTCAAAGACAAGTTTGGAAAGGTATGCGTGAGAAACCTACTGCTGAGACCTGGGGTAGCAAGTTTCCCATAGCATTCCTGGAATAACAGAGGAAGAAATATGCAAATCACTTCAAACCCAGACACTTTGGGCACAGCTTACAAATTAGTCTTTTCGGCATAAATCTTAGTTCAATAGCTTAATTATTCAACTGTAGTTCTGCACTCCTGCTACAAAAGGAAGGAATTTCAAGCACATTGTTTGAGAGCTGCTTACAAGCCCTCCCTTATGAAACTTGGACCTTTTTCTTAACTGCAGCAAAGCAGACTGAGAACATACCACCGAGCAGTATGCTGGAGTAGTTTTTAAATGTTAATGAATAATACGATCGCTTTATTGGAGGACCCTTCTGTGATGTGCTTCCAGGCACTGTACAGGAATGTACTTGTGCGCACAATGTTTTATTTACTTAAGAGAACAAAACACTTTTTTGATATCCTTTGACCTCTTTTGTGTTTTCCCCTTTTCAACTTTTAAAGTTGTTGATATAAAACTTCTGTGAAACAGGGCAGGGTAACTGGCAGAGAACAGTGTTCTAATGTCTATTATAAGTATTTTTAAAGAGCCATGATCTAGTCTGCATCAAAATGGTTAAGGACATACTTTCTGTGCAACAGTATTAATCATTCCTTCATTTATGTCCATGAACTGCTTTCAGAGCTCTGGTATCTTATCTCTTCATCTTGTATTACATGTGACAAGAATGAAAAGTGGCTGTGATTACATAAAGCGGGTACTACATCCCATTTTAGTTCATGGGATACAATTCTATTTGTATCTGGCATTAAAAATCTAGATAACATTCTCACTTATGGACAGGGTGCAACAAAATTGATGGGAATCATTCAGGTGTTTCCTTAAACCAGGTTGACAACTTGAAAAAATGTGCTGTAAATTAAAACTGCTCATCCAAGCAGCTGTAAATTGCATGATTAGCACTTACTCAGCAAATGACTTCCTGTGGACCTCACTGACCTTGTCAATATTATGAGAAGCACGGCTTCAGATGGAGAGGAATTGCTTTTGAATAGTTGCTCTGAGAATGTACAAACAGGAATTTCTGTAATCAGAGGCATAAGATAATTTTAAAATATATGAGAAGTTTTAAAACAGAAAAACATACAAAAAATTCTGTATATTTGGTGTTCCTCATTCACTGCTTTCTTGCGCGTCTCACTGTTTCGTGTTTAAGGTTTCAAGAATTTAATTTTTTTTTAAAAAAAACAATCTCAGCTTGCTTGGAGGGCAGGTCGTTAGCTGTCATATTTATGTAGGAGCTTTAAGTTGTCAGCTTAATTGGACTAACATGTAAACATAATAAGTTTTATTCTTGATGTAAGGTCAATTTAAAGCCAAGTTCAATTTTTCTGGGATACCAAATCATATGTGCTTAATGGTTACAATTGGCAATACTGGCATAATGTGCTGCTTTGCAGCATCATCTTTCTTGTACTTATTTAACTTACAGCAAAAATTACCTTTGAATAGACATTATTTTGGGGCATAACATTCATTTTACTTCTAACACTCATTTTAGTTTTTTTTCCTAGATTCTGTGAAATCTATGTGCTTTTTTTCTGATAACTACTTGCAGCAAAAATTGAACCCTTTTATTTTGAAGTTTGTAAATAGTTTGTCTCCCTCATTTTCAATGGGGTTTTTTTTTTGTGATTCATCTCTGACTTAAGCTACAAGGTAGACAAGTTACAGAGCTTGTACTGTGAATTGTACTACTTCTATAAAGAAGTGATTTTATTTGCAATTTGAAAGATTTATTGTCTCTTCCTTATTGTTTCCTATTTACAGCAATGGCCTTGGTGGCAGAAGTGATTTGGAGATTAGCTTTGAATGTAGCTCAAAGAAGCATCATTTGCTTTAGACAGTTTTGCTGTGTGCTTAGATATGTCCAACTGTTCTAACTTGGGTAAACCAGCACAGTGCTGTTGCACACCTTGAAGTATTCTTGGACTCAAGGACTACAGAATGTGCCTTCTGGGTCTTTAGCAGATTTTTTGAAATTTCATGCTTGTATCTTTCAGCCAGCACTAACACTATGGTAATGCCCAGAGTTTCAAGTTGTCAGATGCTGTATAAATTCAGATACTGTCAGTGCTAAAGGACTCAAAACCTAATTCATACAATACACAACTGCCTGTAACAGCCATTTCAATGGAACAGGAGAGAATGGAAAAATTAGCAATACAATAATCTCCTTAGGGAAGCTGTTAAGGCTACAAATTTTGTGATTGGTTCATTTACAGTACAGGTAGCAAACATAGGAAGTACTGATCTGAAAAACTAGTGAGATTCTAGGCTGTTGATTCCTAATTGCATGCACAAATGCAGCTGATAATATACGGTGCATTTTATTTGCAGATACTCGAGTTCTCTCTAAAAATGAAAAACAAGTTTCACCTCCACCTATAGGATAGGGAAAATGATGAAAGGTTAGTAAAATAGCCTGCCCAGGCTTATACTGTAGGGGAATGTTGAAGGATAGAATTCCTTCTGATTTGTGTACTGACTATTTGCAACACACTTTCTCTTACCCTCAGCTGCAATCAAACTAACAACATGAATCTCCTACTGACATTCTTCGGGACAAAAGTATTAAACCAAAATTCACCGCTGCTCCCTTCAACCCATGTCCTCTTAAATACAGAAATCCATCTTGAAATCTAAGTCCAAAAATATTCTACTACCTACACTGCAGATTCAAAACAACTTATCGTTGTGTGTGAATCAATTTCATAACTTGCTTTGAAGAGCAGCGTAAAAGTCTAGATTCCAATTCTAGTGATCTTATACAGAGGACTTTCATATTTGGTGTAGACCTGCCTGCTCCTACAAACAAGCACAAAAATTCAAAAAGGAAAAACAGGTCAAAAGCATTGTAGTAAGGCACATATCCTTAATGGCAGCAAGCAAAGTAGGCGGGAAGAAGAGACACTTAACTGAATCGGGAGAGAAATTCTCAGATACTTTCAACTGCCAAAAAAAGTTTCAAGTGCTTGCAGCTTTCTGGGTTTTGCATAATTTTAATGAATCGGCCACCAGAAAAACATACGTTTTTACATATTTAACGTATTTAACATACGTTAAATAGTTTGTGGGCAGTCTTGGGGAAGGTTAAGGCTTGTGTCTTAGGAGTAATAAGCTGTGTTTGTCAGGTACCTCACCACTGTCATAATGATGGAACTCTGAATTTTGCAGGAATTACTCTGTTATAAAGCTGTTAAAATGCAGTTGGGTCCATATGTTACTCCTTATGTTGTTTAGATTAAATTCTGGTAAATTCAGCAGCAGGCTTATGAGTCGTGATCACAGTACACATACCAGATTCTGTAAGTCTGTAGGCCTGGATTTTCTTAGTACAGTTGAATAAAATGATTCATTTTATGCTTATGAAATGTTCAGTTATTAAGGATACAAATGTGGAATTTTTTTTTGTAATTCTAAATTTAGTTCAACAACTTGAGTTGTGCCAGCCATGTAACCCTGATCCTGAACAACTTGCAGGATCAGTCTTTAGGTTAAAGCTTTCCCTTAAGGAACTTTGGACTTCATAAGTTACATTAAGAGTTTGTATCTATCCCTAAATAGAAATCAACTAGTTGTGTCTTGTAGAAAGTTAATGCTGACATCTCGTGGTAGCTTTTTGCATGTACAAAACACTGACAAATTTGATGGCTTGATGACTAACTGTGACTGCTAACCTAATACTTCCATGTTGCCCTTGCAAAATCTAATAAAATGTGAATTTCCTGTTATAAACAGCTTTATGGAGGGGAGTTAATAGTACCCATAACAATTCTATGCCTTTCAAGTGATTTTACTGTCTAATGTAGAAAAGAAAAATTGATCATTTAGTGCATTGCCCCTAATTTTCTTATAACTGAAGTACCTAAAACATAATACTTCTCATAGTTCTGTTATTAGTTGAGCTGCTAAATAATGCAGTGCAAAATGATTTTAATAATATTTAAATTATTTAATAATATGGTTTATCAAAATGAAAAAATCATTTTTTGTTTCAAAGCTTTTAATTGAAGGGCTTTTCCAATCCTGTTAACAAGGAATTAAAATCAGAAGGGATGCATAGCATCTACTATCTGCTTGCAAAGCACAGTAAGGGATATTACTTCCAAAGTAAATACTTCAGTTGTATAATTTGGAGGCTACAAATAACTGTTTTGACACGCTTTTGTTGATTCTTTATATGCATGCATGTGTTTTCATTATAGGTACAGATAATAGGCAGATAGATGGAAGATGCAGAACTTCATTTGAAGATAAATGATTTTGATTTATGGTCATGTTTATGTAGAGAGATGACCCTCATTTTACAGAGGGTTTCCTAATGTGGTAAGGAGCAGCCTGGCACAAAGAATGTCTTACAACACCTAAATTCTGTGGTATAATTAAAAGGGAAAGTCCAAGTGAGGTCACTCGTAGGTAACGCAGCATATGTGCTTTACTTTCCCAGTATGCGTTAAACTTCATGCTTGACATAAGACATCCATGCCAAACTAAAGTAAGTTATTTAAATATACTGAAGCTTCATTTCTCACCTAAATTCTTGGATGTCCAAATAGTTGGAAATATTAGCTAGACAGACATATAATGGTAGAATTATAATTGTCACTCTATTTTTGTACAATAAATGAGAAATTCCTTTTTTCTTTTTTTTTGTTTATTGGATTGGCCACTATTAGAATAAAGATGTAAAATGCTACTACTGCCTAAGTTAAAACCTGTAGAAGCTCAGCATATGTGGTGAATTTAAACTGCTAATAGCCTTGCATACAGTTAATGCCTCAGAATCCCATTTTCACATATGTATGCAACCAGAACCAGTATAAACATGGGAGCCCAGCATTGCAAAGAAATTGAACAAAGGTAAAGGTACAGAAAATGGCAGTATTCTAATGGCAGGGGGCCCAGGGAGCTAGAACAGAGGTCTGGTGTTTTGGTTAAACGCCTGTTCTGGGGTTACTTTCCTTGTCTTCAATACTTAAATGGTCTTATGGAAGAGTAACAAGCTGCAGGCTGCTGAAACCCACCATGTTTTCAAATCTTTCAGCATGCAAGACACATGCAGAAACTGCTACTTCAGAGGCTTCTAGAGAGTCCAGGATGCATTGCCTGTGAACCTCCACTTTTTTCGCTGTGATGTTACTTCAACATACTGTGATGCTGTAACACTAATATGACTGCTTCTCCCTGCACTTTTTAATGCTGTTCTTACAGTTTGCTATTCTTGTCTGTCTCCTTACCTTTGCTTTCTCTTTAAGCAACTTCCAAATCTGTGATCTTGCTTTCATCATCAAGGAAACAGAAGACAGAATAGAAACCTTAACAACAAAAGCAAAACCCAAGCTAAATCTGTGGAGTGAGAGCTTTTTTTTTCAGGCTATCTTCAGGAAAATATCATAGTGCTAGTTTGTACTTATTTTATGTTGACCAAATGACAAGAAGTCTATAAGCTTGTTTTCAAAAGACAAGTTTAGACTAAGCATAATGTGAATAACATAAATACAACCAATAGGCTAACATGTTTACATTTTCCTTTCTGAAGAGGTAGCAGTACAGGGATGGCTGTGCAAATGTCAAAAATATTAACATTTCAATTTTCAGTTATATTAAAATATGGTGAGATTGAAATGGGAATCCACAGAATGATTTCTGCCTTTGAAGAGAATAGAAAGGTAGCTAAGGCTACTGGTGAAGATTTGATACAGAAATGGTTGCTTTGTCTTGTGGTATGCAGACTGACCTTTTAGTCTTAGTATTTTTTTCTTTTTTTTTTGGGAAGGGGAGAGGGGCTTTTGATGTAGACCTGAGATTATATGAGTGCATATATTGGATTTTTTTTCATATGAACTTGGAGGGATATTGACATGCTTTTTAAAAAGACTCTAAAAGATGTTCCCCCTGTTTCAGACTATGGTCTAATTTTAGCTCTGTCTGAGGCCTGTGATATCAAGAAGAAAGAGTAATACAATTGTCAACTTGCAATAAAATGAAATTCATAACGAGTTAATGGAAATTGTCATTTGAAGCCAAATTTTTACTCACTTAATTTTTATTCAAACTCAGAATTCCTTGGGCATATTTACATCTTTTACCTTGCAAAGTGGCAGTAGTTCACATCTGACTGACATTAAAAGAGATTTTCAAATTGGATTGCAGTCCAGAGGCAGAGTAGAGGGGGAGGAGAACCTCTCTCGACCTACTAACCACACCTCTTCTAATACACCCCAGGATGCCATTGGCCTTCTTGGCCACAAGGCCACACTGTTGGCTCATGGTCATCCTGCTGTCCACCAGGACCCCACGTTCCCTTTCTCTTAAGCTGCTCTTCAGCAACTCAGTCCCCAACCTATACTAGTACCTGGGGTTGCTCTTGCCCAGATGCAAGACTCTACACTTGCCCTTGTTAGACTTCATTAAATTTCTCCCTGTCCAACTCTCCAGCCTGTCCAGGTCTCGCTGGATGGCAGCACAGCCTTCTGGTGTGTCAGCCACTCCTCCCGGCTTTGTGTCGTCAGCAAACTTGCTGACAGTGCCCTCTAATCCCTCATCCAAGTCATTGATGAATATATTGAATAGTACTGGTCCCAGTACCGACCCTTGGGGGACTCCACTAGATACAGACCTTAATGGATCTTAGTATCTGTATCCTGAATTGATTTCAGGCTATGGGACCTTCTCATTTCACTTTGGAGGGGAATGCTTTAGTTTTAACTGAGCATTAGGGCTTTTTCTTTGTCTTAAAGCACTGTAGATTTGTTACCCTGGGTTGTTCAGACAGAATACACTGCTTTCATAATGTTAAGCATGCTCAGGTATGAGGCTGGGCTTTACCATTCATGTGCTCCAAGCTCAGTCATGTGGTAAGATGATTCCATTTTTTGCCCTGTACCTATTGTAGACAGTCCCATAACAAATTTTCATGTTGCAGGAAGCTACCACTGTTACTGTTTTCACTTCTGTACTTTTTCTGTGTAATATTATGTTTATTTTTCCATTTGTACTATAGGTTTTAAGTTCATTACACTGTAGGTAGTGTTTCACAGTCTGTGACACAGGCCTGTGCAGATGTTCTGCACATCCTCTTTATCTAGACTATTTTTGTCCATAAAAGCAGGAAGCAGGTCTCAATGACATGGACTGTCACTTCCAGTTTTATTTGGCTGTGAGGTTTGGCAGGATTCTCTGTGGAATATAAAATCATCTCTTGCAGAACCTTTCTAGCTCTCAGTATAATTTTAAATTAACAATGATCATCAACTGGTTGCATAATACAAAGTTTCAAATGGATATTAACAATTTATTAGACACATTTAAATAGTCCCTGTAGTGTCCTCCACGGTAAAGTCATCTTGCATCTTTCCTGTGTCACTAGCAGTGAATGATAAATCCTTACTTCTGGTAAATCAGATCAGAATTCAGTCAATGTGGCCTGTTGTGGGACAAAATGACAGACTTAGACAGGATTTTTCTATTTGTTCTATTCTGATCCCCGGTCTTAAGGCTTCCTATGTTTCTGTCTGCCTGGGGTGAAGTCTCGTTACCACAGCAAGGACTCATATTTTACATATGTATAATTTTTATATATCACTTTCCATTGTTTGCATAGATGCACAACACACTGGAAGATTTCTTTTTGCCTTCTCTGCCCACTTATCTTATCATCAAGCACCCCCTGACACATGAGAATATAGAAACTCAACTGATAACTAGTTTTCCAATGTTACAGGCATGCTGTTTTAGCTGTGCTGAACAGTGGTGACCCATACTTCCTTAACATTGTTTTGCAGTTTTAACTTTCACTAATGCAAATCAGCTGAAATATCATACTATTTTCTGTTAAATTCCTCACTAGGTCAAATTTATAATCAAGTGACCGGGGGCATAAGGTAATTAAATCCCTTTATCAGTATGGCTAATAGAGATAGGCACGATTATTACCATGTATGGGGTCATATAATTTGCGTGCAAATATCTATTTGTATTTGCAAGCGTTTCCAAATGTATTTTTTAGGCTCAAAGCATGAGGCTGTAGGCAAAAAAACCCCCTGTCCTCAGAGAAAGTATTTTGTGCAATATAGAAAAAATGTAATAGTTTCTAATTTCAAGACATTTCAGGCCTGATGCTTTACATTTTGTTTATAAAATATTTTCTTGGATTTTGGCTTTTGTAGAAATAACTGCTGAACATAATAGTCATATTTCCAATGCTTACATAAAAATTGCCTTACAAATGAAATTAGAAGCGTGTATTAACTGTTAAAACTAGTATATTTTAGCTAGTTACAATAAGACATACTTCTCTATTCTTTGTGTCTTTATTCTGGCTAGGAAAAGGAATTGAAAGATATCATTCTATATTTTATTTATAGATAAAAGCTTTCGCAATCTTAATCTTTGATATTTAAGCAACAGATATTTAAGTTATGCAGATTAATTTAGTAGCACTCTAATGCACTGGTGTTGGGATTCAGTCCTCAGATTTTAATCTAACAAGATTATAGTTAAAGCCTGATAGTTTTGATAGCAGTTATGATTGACCTTTCTTATCTTTCTTCTCTATAAACATTTTGCTAACTTTCACTGTTCCTCTTGTAAAGTGTGGGCAATGTAATGGCACTGTTGACAATGGGCCTAACAGAGCTGTTGATTGGATTCAAAGGGCTGTTGAGTTCACAATAATTCAGAATGAAAAATTGAAATTTAAAACACCTGTAGAAGAGATATTTTGTTTCAAGAGCAACGAACTATGTCACTTCATTTTACACTTCTATTCAGCTTCATCATTTTTTGTGTTATAGTTCTTATTCTTAAAACATATGGGTCATGCTTACCATTACTAAATTTAACCTCTTCTAGCATGTCAAAATTAAATGAGAAAGTTGACATTATTTTGTATTTTTTTTCTCCAAAGCTTTGTCTAAGTAGTTGTTTCCCTAAAACACCTGATTTTCTAGACTGTTACAATTTCTTTGGCTATCCTGCTAAGCAGACCAAAAGCTATAGCTACTGAAAGCAGCACAATACAAGCTTAGTTAATCTAAGAGAACTTAGAAAAAATCCATTGGGAGCAATGCATAAATAGCCTTGGATTCTTCACAATAAAATAAAGCATTGCTAGAAATCCCACATGATTAGGCAGAATATACAGAAGCAGGATCATTCATTTGAGGTCCATGGGCACTACGTAAGCAGTGGTATTTCTGGAAGGCTCACAATGAATATTCACTGTATTTAAAAGCATGTTAATGATTTGTCTGGTTCTGTGTAAGTGAAGTTAGATGCAGCAACTTGTGTATATGGTTGTTGTCGTACACCTTAGAAACTTCTAACACCTGGCAGCTGATGGGATCTCCTTTCATACCACTGAAACTTCTCAGGGTTGAAAAGATATTTATTTTGGTGAGAAAAAAACAGAAAATAACTTATGGCCACTGTTTCTATAGTATCATGAGAGACAATAAAGAATAGGTGTGTACAAGAGGAACTATTGTAAAGTAGTAATTCTGGATTTGAAGTCAGTTGTCAACACAGTCAAACATTTCTTGGGTATGGGGAAGAAAAAAGGTGTGGACTATGTGGGTGTGTTTGCATGCTTATTCACTTCTGTGCATCTTACCTTCTGTGAGCTCAAAATGAATTTGAGCATTTATGGCTTTCAGGCCACAGCAACTAACAAGGAAAAGATGCAATGCAAAAAGATACTGGATATAATTGAATAGAGATTTTAGTAAATGGAAAGATTAAATGCAGTTGTGATTCTTTAAAATGCAGCTTATCTTTGGAAGATAGAAATTACATTGCCTTCAAAGGCATAGTCTTCAGTGGGAAAATATTTCTAAGAGTGGTAGACTTGTAGTAGTGTTTGATATCTGCATTACAAGCATTAGTGGCATTTCTACTTCATCATTCAAGTTTACTGTGTTCACAGTGAAATCATTTGTTGTGGGTGAAGTTGTATATGATCTACACTGGGATACAGACTTTTTCTTGGAAACGTTGTGAGAACAAATATTAAAATCTTGCAGAAAAAAGAAGAGCAAAAAAGGAAGGGATTCTGAAACAAGACAAATACTGTGGGTGGATGCTGGAAAATAGAAGCTACTGAAGAAAAAAGAGTTTAATATGTATGCTTAATTGAGAAAGCTGGATAAGAACAAGATTTTAAGAAGGCTGTCATTTTTTGAGGAGAGTTCTTAGAGGTAGAAATTGAAAAAAAAAAAAATAAATCCCAGAATAAGAATACCCAAGTCTTAAATTCCGGCCTTTTTACTACTTCAATATGTAAACAGCTGAAATATTTAATAGCAAAATATATATTCATAAATCTGGTGGTGCAAACATGAAACATTGTGATACCTCTTTAAAAAAAAAAAAAGTTGAAAACATGAAATGAAGCATTTTGATCTTCTCTAACCCCGACTAAAATGTTAACTTAAAAGTGACTAACTTCTCAGTTCTCTAGCTTCAGGGTTCTCTCCTTGGGATTTGAATTCCCTGGGTCAAAAGTAAAGACATTAACATAGCACACATACTGGTAGCAATGCATCCTTGTTCTTGCTGGAGCAGTGAAAGATGCAGAGAAAAGGGATACAAAGGCTGCCTTTGTAACCGTCCCAATATAGAGAGGGGGGGTAGTTTTGAAGAGGAATACATCCTAAAGTTGCATTCTTAGTTCTCTAAATTGCTTCTTGGATAGTCTAAGTAAAGCAATCTAATCGTACCGCAGTGAGTTTTTGTACATGTTTTTCAGATAATGTGATGACTTCTGCAACTGTGGTTGATCTTTAGTCAGTGGAACATATCAGGAAAGTGTGCCATAGAGTTTATCTGTACGTGTCCACTGGCATTTGTATATTATTCCCAGGTGATAAAACAGTTTAGCCAGAGCCACTGCTCATGGATGACTACTAGATAAGCTTAAATCCCAAACAATGGCTGCAGTTCTCAGCTACCTGCCCAGTTCATATTTTCAGCTAGAAATAAAAAAAAAGAAATACATAGAAGCTTCCTGTCTTGAATCACCCAGAGGTTTGGGAGAATGATAATGAACATATTCCACCTTACTATTGATCTGCATGTCAGTCCTCAGATATCCTTTTCCACTTCTGTGTTCACAAAAAGCTAATGTTGTAATTCAATTTTTACAAGTTGTAAATTAACAGTGATAAGTGAGCAGCCTTAAAGAACTATTGCACCAAAAAGGCACCTGACCTGTTAGATTCCTCAACAGCAAAATTAAACTTAGCTGAATGCATGTAATCACAACACAGAAGCATCATCTATTCTAAGGTCTCAGGTGGTAGATACAAGCTAATTCTGCCACACTGTCCTCCCTTCTAAATGCCTCGGTGTTGCAGAATGCCCCTTGTCAACACTTGCCTCAGATCTTAAGTGTTCTGTTCTCCTCTTTCCTGCTTGCTTTCTCCTGGTAGTCAGGCTCACTTCCAGACATCTTTAGATTCTGTTTGAACAAGCCTGTTCATTGCTGCATGGAATGTCTGAATCCAATCACAACATACAGCAATTTCATCATTCAAGTGGCTAATAGTCATGAAAAGTGTCTGCAGGTGTTCTGTCATTTTGGGTCTTCCCCCTGTTGCTTGCAGTTTGACTTGCAGTTTACAAAAACACTGAAGTCCAATTAGCCATGTTCTAATTTAATACACTTCTTTCTATCTGAAGATTAGGTTCAGATCAGTAGACGTCCTTTTTGCTTTTTTCTAGGCTAAGTTTTGGTGACATGTTTGCTCTGGGAGTGTTCTGTGAGATGCTGCTCTTACATCTCCACCTTACTGTGCTTGGATAAGCTTAAACTAGGACTGTGTAGCAAACACTCTGCTGTTAAAGATATATGTGAAATGGCTACATCTCCAAAATTTTGCCTGACTGCCATTCGTCACCATTCAGAAACAACTCCCTCAAGCTACTTTCCTTGACCACAATGCGGGAGCATTTTCTCCCTGAGCCACTGACATTATTCTAAAGCTAGAGTGTTGGGAAGGCATTACTGATACAATTAGCAGCTTCATCAGCATCAGATAGTTTTCCTCCATTGTGCCTGAAATAATTCCAGCTTCCTAATAGTCCCACATGTGTATAGGGAAGAGAAAATTGAGAGGGGAAAAAATTTTGAGGTGAGATCAAAGAGCATGCTTTATCTGTAGTATGAGAATGCAGTAGGGGGAGATAAGAAACAAAATACCTTGACAGTATTGTTATGCTGGAATAATGACCTGCAAAGATTAATTATTATGCTAGTTTACTATCAATTTGATCTCTTCTGTGCCAAAGCAGCAGAGTTACAAAACACAAAGGAAAAATCCTCTTCGGAGTAGCTTAAAGTGACTCCAGGTGGCCGTGCTTATGATCAGATGACTTTATTCTGTACTGCACACAGTGCAGCACAAAACAGAAATCTGTTATGGGTGGATCATGGCTTAATTGTGAAATAGGAATGAAACAGGATTTAGAGTCTTTCAGGTCCAAAGGAGCTTGATTCTGGTCTCAGTTTGTGTCCTAGCTCCAAGAATAAATATTATTTTATATTAGGCAGTTGCTGAAAGAATTCGGAGACCAGGAGAAGAAAGGAAGAGCCCTAACTTCTCTGATAGTCAGCCCACCTCCCTGTGCTCCACAGTAAATCTCTCAGTAGTCCCAGATTAAATGGGTTATACAGTAGAAACCAGCATAGTCTTCCTTCCTCCCCAGAGCTCCTGGTGGGCAGGTGGTTAACACACTGCTGCAAGCTGTAATTTCAAATGCTTTCAACGGAGAATTAGAACCCAAGTCTTCTCTGGGTGAGTCTGCAGCTACCCACTCTCCACTCAAGAGGACCAGCATGACTACCTAAAAATGTAAGGTGAACTCATTGGTTAAGTATGGCTGGATAAGCCCTGCAGAGGATTCACCGATGTCAATGTGGTTGAAGCAGTAGCATCTTTTGTCACATCCAGAAGCTTGCATTGAGGAAGTTCCCTCCAGGAAACTGGTGGTCAGGTTACTGGGAAAGCAGGGACGTCTGAGTTCACAAACTGTATGAAAAGAAGATATATAAAAGCTATACCTAAAATTTCTACTTGGACTTTAAAAAACAATTTCTTATTTTTAACACATTAGAAAATTTTGTATTATCTCTCTTAAAAATGTAATATATTACGCTCTCACATAAACTCCCATTTAGAAAGGGATGATTGCTGTGTGCTTTGTTTCTACATTAAAACAATAATATCCCTACGTCAGTAGTCTGTTAGTCTGTGTATCTGCTTTCGGGATCTGTCCTCTAGGCTTTTCAGAGACACTGGAATTAGCTAGGAATAAACTGTAATTGAGTGATGCTGCTCATCCGTGACACATCTGTGTGCTTAAATCGGTTTCTGTCAGCAAATCACGAATGCCAGCCCAATTCTGAGCTTAGGAGGGACTTCCACCCTCGGCACCTCTGAAATTGGAGGTGGGGGAAGTGCAGTGAAGAAGAGCAGCGCTGCCGCGGCCCCGGGGATGCTCGTCCCGGCGGGGGCGGGCGCCGCCTGTCGCCGCCTCCCGCTGCCGCCGCTCGCCCCGACTTCCCACGGCGCGTCCAGCCCCGCTTTCGGTTTCACTTCTCCTGGTGCTGGGCAGCGTGTTTCCTCATGGTTTTCGTGTGCTGAGAATCTTGCACAGCGCCTCGATGCCTCCAAACCGAAGGAGATAAAGCCCGCAGCGGTAAGTGGATGCCATTCTTCACCTCGTAATAAACGCGGCTGTCAGAGATATCGAGCCGAGGACTGCTCCGGAGTTGGGACGATTTCCTTGCTCTTGGATTTCTCTTAATTTGCAAGTTATGGAAGGCAGTGCCACTGCTGTTTGCTTAATGAGTGTACTTTGGTGCTTGTGCCCGGATGTGGTGTCCCCAGCTGGCTGGAGATATTTGAAAAAAAAAAAAAAGAAAAGGCAATATAGGTGAAGTGGAACTATCTCTCCCTGGGAGATGCCAGAGGCTTCCCAACTGAATTCTCCATTTTTTTTAAGTTCTTGCTCAAAACGTTAAAACTGACCTTCTTTCTTTTGTCCATTAAATATTATTCTGTAACACTGTCCCATAAGTCTGATAATAGGTGAATGCTTTCCTCACTTGATCCCCAACCCAAGAATGAAGCACCTCAAGCTGACTCCAGACTTCCTGCAATGAAAAAAGCAGGAAAAAGCAGCATTTCAGGCCGTACTAAAAGTCAACCAAAGGGCTCGGTTTGTGTTTGTATAGTACATTTCTTGTGCCTTTCAGTCATAAAAATGAGCTGGCAACAAGTGCCGAGGAGCCTGGCAGCTATCTGATCTCCCTAAAACAAACCCTCAGAAGGATGCAAGGCAGAGGTAAAGCTTTTGTTAAAGACAAGCTCACCTTTTGTTTTCCTTAGCTCTTCCAACAGCTGGGGTGCAGAGGAATGAGGCAAGAATTTTCCTCAGCTACAGGGACATGAGTGCTGTGTTCAGCAGCAGCTGTAGCAGGTCAGGCTGTCTGCAGGACCATCAGGTTCAGTTATTTGCTGTCCACTCCCCTTCTCCATTTACCAGTGGCAGCTGAGCGGAGAACTAGGCTGTGCAAGCTGCAGGAGATGGATCAGGCCCGTGTGCAGTGATCAGCAGGGAATTGTTTTTTTTTCATTAAGGTTTATTTTAAATCACCTTTTGCAATCCTTTGTGTATATCTATGCAATGCTTTAGGTCCCTCTTTCCATTGCTGGTATTTCCACCCTCATTGGATTTTACTGATGTCTCTCCCTAGATGGTCAAGTTGGTCCCACAGAGCTACTCACAGGGTTCCTCGCTGGCAGCAGTCCTAATGCATGCTCTCTGAAAAGGCGGGTCACCTACAGAGCCAAACTCTGCTGTGGTCTGACCTGCTAAACTAATGTTTGGCTGCAGGTTGTAGTGTCAGTTCCTCAGAATATTTTGTTATAGTAGTTCTCTTTAAAAAACATCAGTTCTGAAGGCCTTTTCTTTTTCTGTACAAATATGCTGGGTTAATTTCTTGTTTCGATTGCTTTTGAGTGATAATCTAATGTGCTCAAAGTAAGATCACGTTAATTAAACACAGGTTCCAAACAAAGGAAAAGTTGAGCTGCAGAGCTAATAAAGATGATATTCCTGGTGGAGCCTTTTAAGAAGCTCTTCTAGATTCCTGTTAAGTCTAATAAAGTTAAATTCCCTTCTATAGCCTGTAGTGGGACACTGACATTCTTCTCTGCCTGGGAATCCATCATGCTGAGACTGAACTCATTGGTAAACTGAGAGTGGTTAAGGTCAGAGCTCAGTGATTAACATCGAGGGGCCTGTGTTTAATTTGTCATTTTTATTGTATTTTATGCATGTTAAAGCAATGCAAAATTAATCAGAAATGAGAAAATGGCTGGAAATTTGCATTGATAATAAAGTGTTGGTAGCTTTTTGGACATGGATTGTTTTTACATTAAGACAATACTATTGTTTTTAAAGAAAAATCTTAATTTAAAGAGATTATTAGACATACCTCTTCTGCAGAAATGAATGCTACTTTATGGGTAAAAAATACTGAGCGTTTGCTTAGTATAAAGCTACATGTTTTTTGAGCCTGGCTTGCTTAGACTTCAGTTTAAGATACACGCGTCAAAATGATAGTAATTTGGGCTGTGTTCATTTTGCCTTTGCAGATAAAACGATGGGAACTGCTGTTCTTTGGTGGAGCAGCTTCTCTGTCAGACTGGTGTCTGTCTGCCTGCTGTGTGCATCAGTTGGAAAGCAATGTCAGATCCGAAATGAAATGGCTGACTGCAGTCACCTAAAGCTGACTCAAATTCCTTCTGATCTCCCACACAATATAACGGGTTTAGACATTTCTCATAATCAGCTAAGACAGCTAGGTCCAACAAATCTGACCAAGTACAGCCAGCTGGTGTACTTGAACGCAGGCTACAACACCATCTCTAAACTGCAACCAGAATTGTGCCAAAGTGTGCCCTTGTTGCAGGTTCTGAAGTTAGAACATAATGAATTGTATAAGCTCCCTGACAGAGTCTTTGCTTCCTGCACCAACCTGACTGAGCTCAATCTAGGATACAACAGAATATATATAAAAAATGATCCTTTCAAACCTCTGGAGGTAAGCTTTAGAAATGCACCTTTTCATGTAAATAAAGTATAAATGGAGAATTTGCTGTGTTTTCCAGTGTGTGTACAGAACAGCTGTCTATTTGCACCTGAAAATACTCAGCATATAGTTGTCCTTCATTGTTCTTCTAAAGAAAAAGCCCAGTGGCTTCCTGTGCTAGAGCACACTGGAGTCTCGGCCATCCCTATAAGTCAATGCTCTCTATCCTGTTTTCCCTATTTCATCCCATTGAGGCACCTCTTCATACAGGATTTGTACTGAGAGAATAGGAGGAGATGACATAAAGGGCAAAGTGGGTGGTGTGGAATCTCAGCTACCTGAAGTCTAAATTCTCAAAGTTGAGGTGTAATTGCTCAGACCGTGAAGGCCAGTACTTAGACTGAATGTAGTGTTCCCCAAGACTTTGGGGATTGAGAAAGAGTAAAAGCCTATTTACCTTTGTTTCTCCTGGTAGTTTACATGTGGTTAAATATTCTTCTCTGGAGCATCTGTGAGGTTGGGGGACCAAGCATAGGAGGTAGGAAAAGACTATTCTATTGTCTTTGCACCAGGCAGAGAATCATATAAAAGGGTGGGCCTAAAGACAGAAGGAACTAGAGATAACTAATTGTTGTACAATGTTCTAAGAAGTGTGCATGTTGTTTTAAGTAAGTCTGAACTTTTCTGCTAAACTCAGTATTCAAGTTCGGCTACATAAAATGCACTTGCTTGTATTGTAGAATTGTTGACTCTCAACTAAGTACTAATGAGTATACCCAGCTTTGGTGCTGGGAACAGAACTGAAGTTCTGGCTTTCCTCTCTGTGTTGCTGCCTCATTACTGATGGAGGCCATGCTTGGGGCATCTCAAGGCACATTCTGTGGAATCACTTTAAGGGTAGCATCTCCTCTGCAAGTGCCAGAGAAGTCTGAGCACCTGTAGTGGGTCTGTCTGAGATGATTTTCCCCATACAATCTTCATGCTGCAGTACTGGGACCCAGAGAGTGTTGATAACACACCCATGTTCTGACTATCAGTGCTCACACAGCACCAAAGGTACGGGGGGCAAAGATCTGGGAGGGGATACAACCCGGACAGCCGACCCGAGCTGACCAGTAGGATATTCCATACCATATGACATCAGCTCAACTATAAAGGGAGGAGGACAGGGGGATTCTGGGAAGACATTTGTCCTCCGAGCAACCGGTACGCGTTCTGGAGCCCTGCTTCCCGGGACAGGCCTGACACCGCCTGCGGATGGGAAGTAGAGAGTAACGGCTTTGTTGCTTTTGCTTTGCGTGCACGACCTTGCTTTCTCTGCTGTTTATTAAACTGCTTATCATAACCCACGGGTTTTCCTTTTCCATCTTACTCTCTCCCCGCTTGCCTTGCTGACGGAGGTTTGGGGGGTGGGAGGGGAGTGATAGAGGGACTAGGGGTGGGCACCGGGCACCCTGCCAAGGTAAACCCACCACAGTACCTGAGCATGAGCTGGAGTATTACAAAGCATAGAGCACTGATCTTTGTAGGCTGCTATTGCACTCCTCTTCACCTTCCTCACTTCCATTTGTGGGGGATGGACTACAGTGAAGACAGTTGTAACTGCAGCCAGCTGTAGACTTTTGGTTTTATCACTTTATTTGGAGCAGGAAGGCTTTTAGTGAATTAAGCAATTTTAGATAAAGCAATTCTTTGGTTTACAGTATATATTTTAGCAGGTTGAGATAATGAACACAATGAAAGTTACAGATGTGGAAGATACAGAAAACTTCTTCCAGCAGGAGTTTGAATGTTGCCATTTCTCTATTACAAATCTATTTTAATTGTAGTATTGCAACTAATTTCTAATCAATCAGACTCTAAGGCAATATTTCAGAATGGTTTTGTATTGTATAAAATAAAAATAATGTTATATTTTTCTGTTTGCATCTTCTCCTCAGAACCTGAATATTTTGGACCTATCTCATAATTTCTTGAAGTCAGCAAATTTAGGATTGCAGCAACAGTTGAAGAACCTTCGTGAGCTCATGTTGGTTACCAATCAAATCACTGAATTAAAAAAGGAAGACTTCAGTTTTCTTAGCAACACCTCATTGAATAGTCTTGATTTGTCATCAAACCCACTGAAAGAGGTAGGAAGCATTTCAACAGAAGTTCTACATGTATAAGTATAAAATGGAACTATTCTGATTTATCCTCTATGATTGTATTGGACCACTGAGGTCCAAGATAAAACCATTCTATAGTATACAGCATTACTTTTGACCTCTAGTAGTGATACACATAATTATTTTTCTCCCAGTGAAATCAGCAAGAGCTGGTTCCATGTAGATCAGAAGTCTCAAGCAAGAGCTAGATCAAGTAGCTTTGTGAACACTTACCAGGTATTTTCTATGCAGGATTTTTTTGGTATGTGCTGAAGTCGACATACTTTATAAGTGGAGGAAAAATGTGATATTATGCAAGGCTAGTTACACAATTTAGGTCTCACTTTCTAGTTAATTAAAGAGAAAATTCATTTGGCTACTTCATCCCTCCCTCTTTCTGGTCCAAGCTTTTTAATGAGGCTATGCACTGGATCATGGGAAAAACTCTACAGATTTTTTTGGCTTTGCTAGCTTGTAGTCAGGCTGGTTCCCTATCTGGTTCACCATGTGACAGTATATATGGCCATACTGGCACAACAGTACAGTGTGTGGATAAGTAGATGGGACTGCTCCTTTCTTGGGCAGTGCTACTTTATGCTAGTTTAAGCTGCTCTGATTTTACAGTATTGCTGTCTAAAAAGCAGCCTTATGCCTTTGAAACATTCTGAAAAATGAGGTGCTTAATCATTCAGCTGATATCTGAATCAAGATGAGGGGCCAGCACTATGTGGAGGCTTGTGATTTATATTGTGGAAGCAAGTGTGCAGTATTTCATTTCAAGAGCGTGGCTTCTACTCACACAGAGAAACTGAGTTTCTTCTTGCCTGTTTGAAGGCCTAAATTAACTTTTTACTGGGTTTAAATTACTTTTTATCTGCTAGTACACTGGTATCCCTAACAGATTCTAATAAAAGAAAGCTGAAGAATGATATTATCTCAATTTCTAAGATACTTCTAGTGAAAGACTACACAGTTGGATACAAAATTGTAATTAGCTTTCAGCTCACTAAGCAACTTTCTGTCTTCTTCTAAAAGAGTACTACTCAGCATTACTGTAATCATGTTACATATTTTAGAACTATCATCACCAGAAGTACAAAATCCCAGAAGTTTGTCTGAACTTGGCTATGGAAAAATCTTAGTGTAGGAGTTATGCTCTGCTTGAAAATCTCATCTGAAAACCTTTCCAAATTTTGGTTATGAGTCAACTTTCTTACATAATCCATTTGTTTAGGTTAAACATCTTTTTTTATTTTCAGTTTCACATAGGATGTTTACATGCAATTGGAAATCTGTTTGGCCTCATACTGAACAATGTTGAACTTGGTGAAAATAGCACAAAGAAACTTTGTGCAGAATTATCAAACACAGCGATCCAGAACCTCTCACTGAGCCATGTGAAGCTTTCATACATTGGCAAATCAACTTTCCAGGGGCTGCAAGGAACAAATCTTACAGTTTTAAACCTTTCCCAAAATTCTCTGTCTGTGATAGAAGATGACTCATTTCAGTGGCTTTCAAGTTTACAATACTTAAACCTGAAGCATAATAACATTCATGTATCTTCACATTTATTTTATGGATTATCCAGCCTCAAACACCTGAATCTGATAAATTCACTTGCTGGGAAAATTGAAGATTTTTCCTTTCATTGGTTACATCAACTGGAGAACCTTATAATGGATTATAACAATTTTCCAGGAATTACTGCTAATATGTTCACAGGTCTGAACAACCTGAAATACCTGAGTCTCTGTAACTGCAACATAAACTTACAAAGAATAACTAATAAAACATTTTCATCACTTGCTAATTCCAGTTTACAGGTTCTCAACCTTACAAAAACAAGAATATCTACAATGGAAAGTGGGGCATTTTCCTCCTTGGGACAGCTGAAAATTCTTGATCTTGGTCTCAATGAAATTAATCAAGAGCTCACAGGTCATGAGTTTAAAGGTCTCAATAATATACAAAATATTTATCTTTCCTATAATAAGAACTTGACTTTGCGAAGTGAATCATTCATTTTTATCCCAAGCCTTAGAAAACTGATGCTGAGAAAGGTAGGTTGCAGTAATCTGGCACTTTCTCCTTCACCTTTTCGTACTCTACAAAATCTGACTGTCCTGGACATCAGCAATAACAACATAGCAAACATAAAAGAAGACTTGTTTGATGGACTTCACAATCTTGATGTTCTGGATTTGCAGCACAATAATTTAGCCCGGCTTTGGAAACATGCAAATCCAGGTGGCCCTGTTCTTTTTTTGAAAGGTCTTCCCAACTTGCATATTCTTAATTTAAAATCAAATGGGCTTGATGAGATTCCAGTTCAGGCTTTTAAAGGTCTGCTTCAATTAAAACACTTGGATTTAGGATCAAATAATTTGAATTTGCTTCCAGCAACTCTGTTTGATGACCAAGTCTCCCTGACTTCATTGAACCTTCAGAAAAATCTGATAACCTCAGTTGAAGAAAAAGTGTTTGGCCCAGCTTTCAAGAGTTTGCGAATACTCGAGATGGATTCCAATCCATTTGATTGCACCTGTGAAAGCATTGCATGGTTTTCTGATTGGCTTAATGTGACCCAAGCATACATACCTGGATTGCAGTCCCAGTACATTTGCAACACTCCACCTAAGTATCATGGTAGTATGGTGTTGCATTTTGATAGTTCAGCCTGCAAAGACAGTGCTCCATTTAAACTTCTGTTTGTGATCACTACCACTACTGTGATGCTACTCATTTTTAGTGTTCTCATCATCCATTTTGAAGGGTGGAGAATAGCTTTCTACTGGAATATTTCAGTAAATCGAATACTTGGTTTTAAAGAACTTGACAGACAACAGGAAGAGTTTTATTATGATGCCTATGTTATTCATGCAAGAGAGAACAAGGATTGGGTGTCTAAGAATTTCATCTCTCTGGAAAAAAATAACCGCTTTCAAATTAGGTTTTGTTTAGAAGAACGGGACTTTGAAGCAGGCATATCTGAATTTGAAGCCACAATTTACAGTATAAAAATGAGCAGGAAGATTATTTTCGTTGTGACTGAACACCTCTTACAGGATCCCTGGTGCAAAAAGTGAGTAGGACACAAAATTTTATATGTAAGGGGGGAAATTTGTTAACAGATATTTTAATGAGGTAATCTTTTTTTTTCTGTGTAATTTAATAAAAAATACCATTCAAATTCTATTTTAATATATTTACTTAATATCTAGTAGCTGCAGAATAATTCTGAAGTTAATAAAGTTAATGGCTTTACATGTACACTAGTGGAAATTTGAATCAGTCAATGTGTGTTGGGGTTTTTTTTGTTTGTTTGTTTGTTGTTCTTTTTAAAGTCAAGTTGTCACCTGTGCAGATTGCTTTCCTTAAAATATACACATTTGAAAAAGGGTAATAATGGGTGAGATCATTAGCATCCAAAGTTTTCTTTTATTTGCTCCTAAATGAGTCTTTTCATCTTTCTTACATAGAAAGGAGCTTTGCTAAACAAGGCTATATCAAGACAGTGGACTTAGGTTATACTTTTAGAGGATTATTTTTTTCTTTAGTTAGAAATTTAAGGTAAGTAATGACAATTTTTTAATCACAGAATAGGTATTAAGACCCCTATGTGAGTCCAGGCCTTGAGTTTGCAATGTGCTATTACGTGAGCTATTAGAGAACTGTTTGTCATTTTTTCCCTTCACATGAAAGAAAACATGTAATTTTTTTTGTCTTATTTTTGCTTCAGTTTTAAGGTGTATCATGCTCTTCAGCAAGCTATTGAACAAAGTCGGGACTCCATCATATTGATCTTTCTTCACGATATCCAAGATTACAAGTTGTATCATGCACTTCACCTGAGAAGAGGAATGTTCAGATCTCGCTGCATCTTGAACTGGCCAGCCCAGAAGGAACGAATCAGTGCATTTCATCAGCAATTAGTTATGGCACTTAAATCTAATAGTAAAGTGCACTAAATTTTGAAGGTACAAATTTGAATTATGGGGTCATTTTATTGAATGTTTTCTATCATTGGAAAGCTAACAAAAGCCTTCAGAAAGACCCAAAAAAGTTTGTCATGCTGGAAAGATATGTAAGAATAATTATAATTTAAATTTACTTGTCTATATTCATGTTTTTTTCTAATATTTTAATTCACCTGCACTGAAGTGACATGTTAAAACAGGTCATGATTAACCATCATTTCAGTCTGTGTATAAAAAATGTGGTAGAAATTCTGAAAAGCAGTGAGAATGACTGATATTCTGGGGAAATGTCTATCTGATGTAATGAAAAGACACAGACTCTCTACTTTAAAAGGATATCCAAAAGAGAGAATGCAATAATGATAAAATAGCAAAGGTAGAGTGGGCACTATATTTGCTTTTATAACACAAAGGGAGATTCAGTGAAATTAAAATTGCAAAGCTTTGCATGTGAAGCACAGTAAGTAACATGGAAAATGATTTGCGTAGTTGAAACCAAGAAACTTAGCAAAAACCTTTGTTTTAAGAGAAAGCCACAGAAAGAAACTTGACCCTATCAGAAGCCTGTTCAGAACATGCAATGAAAGTCTGCTTATGCTTTCTGGGTGGGGCTAGTACTGGTGACTATCAAAAACATATTTTCAAACTAATGAGAACTCATTTAATCAATGTGATATGATTTTAAAAAAATTGTTTTACTCTTCCCTACTGAAATTCAGAGAGCTGGCAGAAGGACATTTATATTGAGAGTTGTCACCTTAATTCTTTGAATGCTCATAAAACTCTATAAGGGCCTTTAAATAGAACTTGAAATCAATAGGAGAAATGGCCAAGATACAGCTGGTTCACCTGTGCTACCTGAGCAAAGGCATAGGTATTTCTGTAGCATAACCAGAAGATGACTTTGTGGGGGAGATGGTGCTACTGTAATTTCATTACTGAACACTTTGTTACTGGTGAAACAACAACAATAAAAAAATAACCTGGCAAAAGAAATAGTTTTAAACCATATCAGAAATATGTCAGTGATTACAGTAACAAGCAGAGTGGGAAAAAACTTCAAAAGTAGATTAATTTCAATTTTTTTGTTTCCTTTTTCTTTAAGGCTGTATATAGTTTTCCCTTTGATAGCTAAAACTAAAATTGTAAATAAATCAGATTAAAATCTGGAGTCTAACTTCTTATATGTTAATCTAGTTTATTTTTAACTTAACATACTTTACAGAAGCATGGGTTAGTTGCCAATTGCCAGAGCATTGAGGTTCAAGCGTACAGGCTAGTAGCTTGACCTGGAGAAAGCAGAAAACCAGCAAGAATGTTTACAATGTTTGAGACTGGTTGCACTTTCATGGAGTGTTTGAGCATGATTTATTGTAAATTAGACACTAGACAGTCATTTGTATGTTTTTGTTAATATTTAATTGCTGCTCCAAGGACCTTATAAAACTTTGTCAATTTTTAGGTGTGTGATCCTTCAATATTTCAGGAATGTTTTTAAACTGCTTTTTCCCCCTAGCATTTCCCCCATCGATTTCAATTCCACCATTTCTCCAAGTTTTACTGCTTTAGAAAACAGCTTTCAGATAGTTCGATGCTTAACATTGTAAGCAGCTTTTCTCATGATTTTTTATATGCATAGATGAAAAAGTCAGGTTTTAATACATTTGTATGAGGATAAAAAACGTAAATGAGAAAAATAATTAATGAAGTAGACCTTTCAGGCAACGGAAGAGCGAAGGGGGTGTAGACTCTCTTCACTTGCTCAGGCAGTCCTGAGCGAAAACAAAAAAGGCTTTGTTTACAGTTGAAGTGATAGATGATGATTCCCTAATTACAGTAATGGGATTATCCCCATTGTGATGCTTTCATCTCCTCTTTCTGACCTTTTCAGGCGAAGTGACAAATTCTTTCTTTATGCTTAGGCCATGAAAGTTGAGGAGGCAAGTCAGTAAGGATTGGGTGCCAGGTATGCACCATGTCGCTCTTTCTCTTATTTAAAGACTAACCTGTGGAAGGGTTCCTATGTTTCCTAAATCTGCAATGACACAGTAGCAAAATTTCTCACTCCACATCAATTCAAATTGTTTAGAAAATGTTAGCAGTTCATGGATATTAAAAATGACATAAAGATGCAGAGAAAGCATGGAGAAATGTTTAGGTGAAATGTGATACAAGATGTTAGGCTAGATGATTAAATGGTCTTTTCTGGTCCTTAAACTCTGACAAATGTCAGCATGTCTAAATTCCATGGATATTTTTCTTGTTACTACACATACCCCTAAAGTTGTTTTCAAAAAAGTGAAAAAATGTGTTATGGATGCTCACTTTTGTAACATAGCTAAGAATACAAACTAAAAGTACTTGCTGATGAATAAAAATAATTTCAAATGACAAATATGATGATGCATTCTAAACAGTTATTTTATTATCTACATTGAGTCTAAAATTTCACAACAGAAAAAGCCATTATGAAAGTTCATAATGAGAATTAGACTAATTATAAAAAAAGCACAAAAACAATAGATGCGGAGCCAATGGTAATAATCAGTTGTACTTGTCATAAAATTTTCATATAAATTTTTCCTGTTTGTCTGGAAGTTACCTACTTCTACTTTGCTCCTGTACATTTGTTTGACAATATTATTGAGAGTAAATGAATGGACTTACTGTGGCGAAGAGTTGTAAGTGCTTTCAGGATTAACAGTTTATATCTGAGCTGCATAGTTTCTTTGCAGTGGGCAGCATCACACTGTATTATGCTGATTTGCTGAGGAGATGGATACCAAATAAATGAAAATCAGTTCCAAACCTGTGGAGTCAAAGATATTGCCTAGGTCTAAAGAGGAATCATTTGTATTGAAAGAAGAATATCTAAAGGACTTAAGAGAGGCAGAATGCTCAAATCTGTAGATTTGGGGTGAAACCCGACTGTTTCAGTGGCCTCGAATGACAAGGAGTAATGAACAAGTTACAGATAGTGATGTTCATAATAGGTTCTATTCCAGGTCTTCATGCAGGGTTGACTCAGAGCTTTAGCTGACATAAATATACTACCCACCAATGTGCTTTATTATGCTGCTTTCACTGTGGCTCAGTCAAGGCTTTTTGGCATGATGAGGAACAAATGCAGGTTGTGCTGTTGTTAGGTTTATGTGGACCTATGTGGAGGTTTGCAGCTGGACTGCAGGCCTCAATAATATTTTTGACCTTGAGGATTTGAAACCGTGCCCATGAAAATGAGAGATAAACAAGTACAAGGACGAATATGCAACCACAAGATAGGGATGTTGTCCTAACCGTGAGCAGAAGTATGCAAAAGCTCTTAACCAATAGACAGTATGCTAGTAATATGCTTAGCCAATAAATGAAGTACACAATATGTAACCTTAGGGATAAAAAGGACTGTCTGCAAGAAATAATTGGCAATGCTTGGATTACATTAGTCCGTGTACGTGTTGTCCATTATCTCCCGCCGCAGACCTATTCCATAAGATTTGGTCAGCACATACTTATTTCAGTTTGTAAGAAAAAAGGCCAAGAATATCCCAGTTTTGAATCTCAGTCCTCTACTTGGTGTTGTGTGTGTTCCACTCTGCCTGCTCACTGCATTCCTTGATGTTCTAGGAAAACAAGGTGGGCATAAAATTCCCCAGTTTGTACCCTTGGTTGTTTAGCTGCTCAATAGTGCATGTAGTCGTTTGATGTACAAGTCTGGGCTTATACATATAAAACAACAGTGCTGTCCTTCAGCTTCTGCCATTCATTGGATGCTGGCAAGGGCTGCGCCATCTGCCATATTCTTAGCTAACACAATGTTTGCCCTGTCTGTAATAGATTATTTTTGAGGTCCCTTCCAACCCAAACCATTCTATGAATACCAACCATTAGGATCCACAGATTGTTGCTGGCATGATCACACTTCTCTCCATCCAGACTGACAACCCTGTGTTGCAAAGTTAGGGCAGTATTTGCCCCAGCCCCTCCTCGTGTGCCCTCCAGCTGTTTGGGTTATGCCACTGCAGCTGGTATTTGTAGCACAGAAGAGAAAGGTCTTTGACACCCTCTACTGCTCTCCAAGCTGCCTGTGCTTGGTGGTGTCTTTCCTGTTGGGCTGTTCTTCTGCGGCTCCTTTCTTCAGCTGCCTGACATGGTACTGGATTGGGTCTATCTCACCCCCCATTTATGTTAAATCTTTCTCCGCACAAAGGCGTGAAGCGTGTGAGGTGGGGCCCTACCACACTGGCAGATGGAATTGGTTTCCCCCCCTTAATATTAGGTGGGATTTTAATTAAAGGGACAATGCCACGCTTTGTTTCCTTTCCTCAGGGGCTGCAACAGGTTCCCTCCCTGGGACTCCCAGGTGCGCAGGCGGCGCACAGACTCGTTCCCTGCGCGGTGCTCCCCGGCTGGGTTTGTTTCGCCTGGCAACGGCCGCGGGCAGCTCCCGCCGCCAGGGTCGCCCGGCCCGGGCTCGCTGGGGCGGGAAGGGGCTCTGGCCCCGNGGTCAGTGCGCACCCCCGACACCCGGGGGGTCCCCCCCACTCAGCCTTCTCTGCCCGTCCTGGGAGGTGGCGAGCGGCACTCCGTGCTGGGGCTTCCTCCCCCAGGGATATACCCGAGGTAGGAAAGAGAACCTTTGAGAGCAGAAGTCGTGGTTTGGACGGGGGCGAGAAGCAAAGAGCTGGGCTGCGCTGGGGTCCCGCTGGAAGGGCGGGCGGCAGGGGAGCGGGGCTCGGAGAGGGGGAAAGCCGCCCGTTTCCGAGGGGAGCGGCCGAAGCCCGGAGGGAGCGCGGGGTGGGTGCGGGGCTTGAGCAGCGATCGCAGAGGTACCGCAGGCAGGTGTGAGAGCCGTGTCAGGGTCTGCCCCGAAGCTGCAGCTGTGCATCGGACATTTCAGTCGCTGCCTTGTAAAAATCTAAAATGTCAATAACGGGTATGAAACTTGGTTTGGATGCTTCTCTGTTAAATCTTCAAGTTACACCTGGAAAATGTTTAGGTTTTGCTGAAGATAAAAGAAGCCTGTTAAGTATGTGTGCTGTAGGATTCAGCTGATGATATTCTGCTAAAGCAAAGGCGTAGTAAAGCAGCAAGTGGTTTCTTAGTATATGTAAAGCAGAAAAGCTTGCTAAAGTGAGTAATGTCATGTTACTGTGTTGATAGAGTGTTTTGTGCTCTTAAAAAAGGTTACTATATATATAACATGGGCATCTCTAATTGCAGCTTCTGTAGTACTGAACTATGGTAGTCTCTGATATTACTGACAGAAAAATTTTTGTCAAGTGTTCTTAAGAATGAATAATATTTTGAAAAGTTGAATTGTTAAATTTTCGGGACTGAAATCTCTTTACTATGCTGTTAAACTTTCAGATGGATTTTAGAACCTCTACTTATAGTTTGGTTTCCATGTAGCATGATACTTAAATGATAATCCTCTGGCTTCTGAATCAGCCTCTAGCTCTTCCCTGATACAAAAATTGTGCTTATTCCCCAGTGTCCACAGGCTTTAGAGTAGGTATGTTAGAAGGTAGACACCTCTTTAGTTCCTTTGGAATCAGTTTATGGGCCTTATGTCTGTAAATGTGGCTGATCTGTTTTTGAATATGCTAGTGTTTGATTCTGTAAGCTTTACTAGCAACAATGTCTTGAAAGTCACTGCTTGCTCTGTTTTGGAAAAAAAACAACGATCAAGCAACCAAACAAAAACCCACAGGTGTTTTTCTTCTACCTCTGTTTAAATTGATCTACTGATTTCAAGGAGTGTCTTTGGTTCATGTGTTGCAAAGTATAGTAACCATTCGTTCATATTCTAATTTATCTACCTCTTCTATGATTTTGTAAACCTTGAGCACATCATGTCTTAGCCTTCTCGAAGAATCCCAGCCTTTTTAACCTTTCTTCCAAAGGCAGCTCTTTAATCATGTTTGTAGCCCTTCTCTTACCCCTGTATGTGTTTCCTGAGAGGCAGGAGTGGGAACTGTGCGCAGTATTCTGTTATGGACACAGTAAGGTTTTACACAGCAGCTGAGTGATGCTTTCCATTTCTGTCTCTGTATTCTTCCTGGTACGGACCAGTTTTTTGTTGGTGGCTGTGGTTGTCACTGTATATTGTGTCCATGATGACTCCAGGATTGCTTTCTGAGCTGTAGCTGCCAGTCCCAATGTCAGCATCATGTAAAGGTGCTTTATTGGTTTTTCCTGTAGTTATAACCATTGACAGTATGTATTTGTAAATACATACTTTTCTCTAGATACCTAAAATTTATTTTAGCAAATAGTAAATTAATTGAAATATTTTAATTGCCAGATAACTAAGTTATGTGACATTATGAGAATAATACAAGTAGTAACACAAACCTTTCCTGATGTATTGTTTTAATTTCCCCCCTACTTCCATCCAACACATTTGGTTTTGTTTTGGAATAAATTGTAAGTTCTTTTAGGTTTAAGATTTTCCTGCATTTGTGTAGAATAGTAGCTTTTCTAGAACAGGGAAGTGAATCTGTCATGAAGCATATTGACAGAGTTCTGCTTAAAAGGTGTATGATGCTTTTATATAAGCAATAACAGAACCAAATCAGTGTTGTTTGCTTGTAATTTCCCACTAGTTTGTTTCTTTTTTTAGTACCAAAAATAAAGCCAGATATAATGCTGTATATGCTGGCATTCCTGTCAAAATGCTAATGACTTTACTCATTTAAAAAAAAAAAGGGGGGGAATTAAATTCACTCTTAAGACAAACTAATCAGTTTTATCTGCATAAGGAATAAACTCCATTATGTTAGAACTGGTTGTGTGCAGCAAAGTGCTTGTTTTGGCTTGCTGTTGAAATACTTCTAACCGATATCCCCTAATTATCCCCTAACTGTTATACTTTTGTATGCATGGTGGCATTTCAAATATTTTATTCATAGCAGTCATGCTTATTCTGATAAGGTATTGTCTGCCTTCAAAAAAACAAAACCAAACCAGAAAGATGTAGAAGAAGGAATAAGATACATCACTTCAACAAGGAAAGTCTATACCTCCACATTAGCATTTTTTAATTAGGTGGTTCCACTTAAGCTTTTAGAAGAAGCATCCTAATTAAATATTGAAGACTTTAGTATTCCTTGCCTAGAGTTCAGATTTGAATTTGTGAGTTGCAGAATATATTATATTATTGATTGTTGCACATAGGAAGCTTTTGCTTATCAAATGAAGTTCCTCTGTGACTAATTCTATTGCTGTTTAAGATGTTTTAGAAGACATTATCAATGACCAGTGTAGTTTCATTAATAGCAATTTAACCAGGAGTAATTGATTAATAAATGAAAGGATCCATTTTGTGCCTATTTATTTTTTTTTTTAGCTGCTGACCAGTTGATAGCAATCAAACTACTCTGAGTTCCCGAAATAGTGAAAATCTGGCACAGATTTCTTCCTGTCTTTCCCAGGTCCTCTGAATTTTCTAATCTCCATCCCTACCAACAGCTGGTTATAATACTGCATAGGGCTAAACTATAGCAGTACTTTGTAAGATTTTACTGTTTATTTACATAGTGATTTCATATCCTTCTAATCAAATTGAAGGAGCAGTAATGGATAAATCTATTTTTCTTCAAATAGAGAAAAAAAATACACTTTTATTACTCTTTGAAAAAATATATTGTTGTATAAGATCATGAAATTCCTTGGGAGGATCATAAGATGCCTTATGCTACACTTACAATAATATGCTGGTGGTATACCAAGATTTAACAAGATACGTAGATTCCTTTTTTTAAAGAACATTATTATTGCTATCCTAGCATTGTAATAACTAGAGGAGATAACAGCCCTTACCTGATTGAAAGGTAAGTTGGACAAGGTTTATAAGTTTGTTTAGGAGTGGGTAATGTTTTGTAGAAATTTAATTGCCCTGACCCTGGTTTTCAGGACAGTTTTAACATGTGGAAAAGGTGTTTGTGAACTTGGTGTGAGAAGGGTAGCTTTATCTGGGATGTAAAAATGTCACTGTCTTCTGCCAGCTTTTGTTTCTCTGTAGCTCAATCTTGGGCCTTCAAAATGATTGACTTTGATAATGTGTAATGTATAAGTAATTTGATTCTTCCTTCAGAAGAGGATGGAAACTTGGATTCCCTATCTCCTGTTTTAACCACTAAAAGCAATAGATCTCTTTCATGCTGTAATGCATACTAACCTAGATAGAGCATTGCAGTGTTACTTATTTCCATTTCCATTGTTGTACTGATCTAAAAGAGTAAGTGTAGTAATGCAGTGGTTTGTGATGGTCTATTTGTTTTCATTGCAAGTAAGTGTAAAATAGCTTGGAGGTAAATTTTAATTTTACATGGAACTATGGAAGTCAGTAGTCCTCTAGATAGAACTAAAACTAATTTCTAACATTTTATAATATTATATATAACATTAGGTTTTTGGTAAAATATCATGAAGTTTCCAGCAAGTACCTAATCAGAAAATAAATGTCAAAAGAAAGATGATAAAACCAAAGAATCCCAATTTTCCTCAAAGTCTTTTTATTGTTTTCAGATGCAAAGAACTTACTGTTGTGTATATTTAATATTAGTCTGTGTTGCTTATAGGAAACTAAGGTGATATGTTTACAACCAGGATTTTTATTTCTGGTCCAGCAGTCAGTGAGCAGGAACACTAGCATTAGCCACGGAAAGGAGAAGTGGAAGGGCCCTGGGCCCATGTTTTTACACTTAACTGTGATTGTGAATTCCCCTAAAATCTTGTGTTAGGGGGGCTAGAAGTGCACTCAACCTTAAAATGTCTGTAATGTTTGTTTGTGTTTTTTAATTGCTTGTGAATGTAGAGTTCGGTGTGCAATTGTTTGAGGGTTACACTTTTTAGTTTAACTAAGACGCATAGTGACACCAGATCAGTATTCCCCCACCCTATAATTCTGATAAAGTAGAAGATTCTTGGATCCTACAGTAGTTTGTTGGAAGTTCATGGTCTTTTCACTGGTGAAATCACTCCCATCAGCTTGATCAAGTTCTAAAGGAATTCGAGATTTCTTGTCTTCACAAAATACTGAACTTGGGGCTGAATGAATTGGTCTTTTCCAGCTGTTGCCATAATCTTGCTGGAAAATTTTTGACATGGTATGAATGTGTACTTGTGTGTGTGGATACACCCTATTGGGTAATAAGAGGTAGGGATTTTTGTGTCGATTTTACTCTTTCACTTAAAAACACATCTTTGTAATGTACACAAGTTGGCACACAGATTTTTACCAGATAATTTCTTCTGAAGGGGAGGTCTTAAGTAACCAATCCAGGAAGTAACTGATAAAAATCTCCCCCCCCCCCCCCCCCCCTTATCACTGTATTTTTTCCAAAAGCATCCTTCAAATAGTTCTTAAATGCTCTGGAATTGTGCAAGGATTAAGGCGTAAAGCTTTTTAGCATTTTTGCTAAATATATGTAAATATACACATACAGCCTTTATACTTCATTCAGTGAGTTTGGAATTTTGGTAAATCCTTTTATTGTATAGACCGTAAGGGATAGATCCTAAATAGTATACTTTGAACAATGGCATGAGTTATGTTGCAATGAGGCAGTTTAACAATCTCTGAGAATGTCGTTACAGTGTTCTCTGTTTTCTTCCAGGTAGAAATCTTCATAGTGAGGCAAACTGAAACACACCTTTAGTTTTATGGTTAGCAATTAACTGTCCATTGGTAAATGAAACAGAAGCACATATAAAAATGTTTCACAATTTTAGCCAATTAAAAATATGGAATTATGTATGTCAAGGTTGAAAAGTTCTGTCTGAAATAATCAGCACAGCTAAAATAACCTATCTTTCTAAAATGCGTCCCAACTACCTGAGCAGTGCAGAAGTAGAACATTAAATGGTGTATAGCTGCCGAGATGGAGTACAAGCAAGCCACGTGTATGGTTTTAGAGAATACATGTTTGGAGTTCAACATATATTTTAGAATGTCTGGTTTGTAACCAAGGAAGACATATTCCAATAAAAATAATTAATGTGACTAATTGCCCAAAGTCTTGCAGATTGATTATTTTAATATTTTTAATGATATGACCATGTTCCAGCTCTTTACAAAGAGCATATTTAGAACTCTTCTACACCAAAATGTAAATCCTTATGGATTGTTTATTACATGTTACCATGCTACATGACTTAATATACAAGAACTAAAACCTGCTACTAAGAAACTAAACCTTTTGTCTTGCTTTCTATTTTACAATGTATTTCTACTGGCTTTCGTGTTCTCTCCGTTATTTTCCTCTCCTTTTTTGCGTTATTTCTTCTCTTCCCCCTGTTTGTTGCCTTTCACACCACTTTCTGAATGAGCTTGTACATACACATGCTTTCCTCTCCTGGCTAGGTGTGTCAAACTCCTAATAGTCTTCAAAATATGCCCTCTCTTGGCCATGTAGATTCTTCTGTATAGATTAATTACTGTCTTTGCGCTATCTAAAAAAACATCTTATCTCAACAGTTACCAGAGGTTTTAATGGATTATTTAACCCTTGAATTTAATTTCGGTTTCTTTATTATCTTTGTATAACCTGAAGTAAAAGTGTACATCATAGTGTACATAATTTTTTTTCTTCCTATGTTAAAAATAAATGCCTTTGTCTAACTCTGGAGCCTGATGCTGCTGTGCATGTTTGTTGAGTTCTCAAACTAAGGTTTCCCTACACTTGCATTGCATCATTCTCTACTGTAGAGCTGTTGCCATACAACATTTCAGAGACTTTTTTTTTTTTTTTAAATTTAGTGTTCAGAGATGAAGAAGCTCTGAGCCTGTTCTAAATGATTTATTGTATGTCAAATTTTCTTCAGAGATTAATGAACAGAATGAAAAAAAAGTTCTGATTTCTTTGTTATGCTGATGAAGAAATTTGTTATAAAAAGATATTAACTGAATTTCTAAATGTATGTTAGTAACAAGAATATACAGGGAAAGTTTTGTGGACCACTTTCAAGTGTTTTGTTAGGGTGCTGCTCCCCCCTTGTCTGTTCTGATACTTGATCCTGCAGCAGTAAATGCCTCCTGTCAGATCCAAAGAAATAAACCACCTTCTCTGACACACTAATTAGCATTCTTTACTATTGCAGTTTAACAGTATTTTTCTTAATGCTAGTTTATAATTTATATTAAAAAGTCAGATGTACTTTTAGAAATAGAAGAGGTACTTAACATGCATATCATGCTCTCAGAAATTGTTTATATTTCCTAGAACCAAGCATTGTTTGCATTTTCACAATGAACCAAGAGTAGAAATATATTTTTTTAAAAAATATAATACTCATCAAGCTCGTGCCACTTTAAAGGTTTTATAATTTTGAAATGCAATCAAAATTTGCAGAAGGATAAAGTAACTATATACAAATAAGCCGATCTTTAACAGAGTTAAAGTTTACTGTTACTCTGTCATATAAAGATAGGAGCACAACTCAACACATCTCATGGTTGCAAAAGCCTTCGACAAGTGTATGTAGTACACATCCACCTAAGATGCTGTGTTGTATGTACAAGTATTGTTATTGTACTAAAATTTATGGTCTGTTTTTTCCTTATACCATCTCTTTAGAAGTAGCCCTGAAGATGCAGGAGGATACTATGTGTGCTGCTCTGTGTGTTGTCAGTGGTTTTTAAACAAATTAAGTTCACTTCTTTCTTATTTTTCTTCACTCCAAATGCAATAACAAGTGAAGACTTTAACCCTATGGAGAAGCAGGTCATGGGTAAAAGAGGTGATATTTTGAGTGCAGCCAACAAATGTTGTGTGCAGAAGGCTGACACAGAGGACTAAGAAGCTGCAGATGGTGATGCAAGCAAGCCCTGAGGAATCTCTGTTCTCTGGGATTCAGGCTCTGAGAGAACCTGCTGATACTACCTGGGAGCAAAGAGGAATGGTAGTTTTGAGCTGCAGTGGGCCCTTGTCTTAACGTACTGCTGGCCAAGACCTTTTTAGTTTTTTGGCCTAGCCATTACACTATTGTTCTGCAAGATTGAGATGTAAGATCAAATCATAGTTTTCCTGAGGCTATATGCCTACTTAGACCATAGTCATTGCAGTGTTACAATGAGATAATGAGGATGTATATTGATCAGCTACATTGCACTGATGAGTGTTGATATTCCTTTGGCAAAGTCTTTCAAGCTGTGTGCAGTTCTGGTTTCATGTCTCAAAGGCAGCTGGGTTGTGTTGGGAGTGCATAACTACATGCCCTCAAAAGAGAGGTTACGAAGTCAGACTCACCATTTCTGAAAGAAGACGACTCAGGATGTGATTGCTACAGATGTAATGCCTACAGAACTGAGATGGACAACCTGTTGCTCGTGAGATACTGAAATACTAGAATTAGAGGGCATGCATGGAAAACTAGTAGATTAGTCTGAACTATTTAAGGAAAAATAGACACTTCTCTTTTTTTTTTTTTTTTAACAGAGCAGGCAGTAACTTCTAGAATTTGTTACAACAGGAGGTTGTAGAGGCAAATAGTATCAGCAGGTATGGGAAGATGTTCAAGAAAATACTGGATGAGAAGTCCTAAGTGGATGTGAAAGGACTGGGCAAGGATGTACTTTCTTAACATCTGTTAACCCATGATAGTGGATACTGCTAGAGAAGGAGGAAATATACTATAGATAATGACTAGGTTTATATGCTTCCCCTAAGTAGTATGTCCTGTTGCTGCTGTCAAAAAATATTGGAGTAAAGGGGCTATCACTTTGATCCATTAGGACATTTCTTACTTCCTTGCATTACTTAGGTAACAGTAGTTAGAATTCACCAAAATAAAAGGCTTTATGTGTGTGTGTGAGTACACAGAGGTGGTGGAAGGGGCTCCCAAGTTTAAAACTGATGCAACAAGACCAAAATCTGTAAAACATGAGGTAAACCTTTGTAAAACATGAGATGGCTCACATCTTTTTAGAGGTGAGAGATGAGGTGAGTTGCACACAAGCAGCTGAAGGATGCCACACTGCAGGGCTTCTGGAGCTTATTCTGGGGAGGAAGAAGCCTTCTGGTGATGGCTTCCAGAGTCTGTTTATTTACTTTTCAACTTTTCTTCGTGACTTTGGAGGACACTTTTCAATCTGGCATTTCTGATTTTCATCTGCTTTAATTACATTTCAGATTAGATGTGAAAATAATCTGCTACTAATGATATGATACATGCTATCTCTCTTCAGAATTCTGACCTCTCATACTACCTTCAAGCTCTCTGTCTTAAAACCCCATGCAACGTAATGACTTGGGCATCTTATGTCGAGTCTTCTCTTTAATATAGGCATTCCCCTTAAAAATTCATCTCAAAGTGTTTTCCTTCCATATTAATTATTTCTTTTGCCTTCATGTTCTTCTAAGCCTGGAACTTCTCTCTTAAATTGCTGTTATGCCTTCATATCAAGCCCTTCATGTGTGATGGGATATGCTTTTCCTGACATGTAATAGGAAAGGAAACCTGAAGCTCGAATACTTGTTTTTAAATTTAAGATTTTTGTCCATATAGACTCAGGTTTTCTTCTTGTTTAGTCTGCTTTTCCTTGTATTTGATGCTCTCCACTTGTTCTTAATGTAGATGAAAGGGCTCTTTTACCTCTGTCCAGCATTCTGAGGTTAATGGTATCAACTATAGCACAATTTGACCTTTAAATGCAACTGTGAAACTTCTATGTTTAGCTGGCTTATCATATGTATCCCTTCTTGATCTAAGCAACTAGACAAATTTTCTGTTGCTTCAGGAAAGGGGGGAAAAAAATCAATCGTTTCTTGCAATGAGTACATAAGTGTAAGATGAACCAAATTTGAGACAGTTTTACTGCCCATGAGGCTCTACCACCATGCCCAGTTCCAATAAACAAACACAAAACAAAGACCTTAAAATTTAACTGGACACATGATGCTTCAGGCTTTCTCTCTTCCTATTTTGTATTCTTATTTTGCTCTATTTTAGTCAAGATCCTTTTTTCAAATCATTCAAACTCCCAAGTAGCCCTATACTTTCCTTTATTTTGACATAGTTTATTTGAGACTATTATATTCTCTCCTGTAAGGAAATGTAATGACTTGGAGCAGTCTGAAATAAACTGCACGCCCAACCGTTTGACTGAGGTTAACTCAGCCTAGTATAGGATTATTTTTGCCTGTTGACTCTGCTGTGAATGTTGCTTTTAAAAGAAAATGTGTGAATTACATGGAGTAGAACCAGTCTAAACACGCTATATTGTGTTATATGCCTATTTATTGGTAAACTGTTATTAAAAACAGCTTTCGGGGTTTTGGGAAAAGATCAGAGTTTCATTCTTCTATTTGCTTTCATTAATGCTGTGGATGAGCTTTTTCACTTTTTCAGCTAGAAAGGCTGAAATGGCCATGTTTGTGCTGATGCCTTTCCCTTCTGATATCTTCTGTTGAGCTGAAGTAACAGTCAGTGCTGGCTTCAAAATTTTGTGCTTCTGGAGTAACACAACTGAAGTTCTGCCGCAGTGGAAATGCTTTTAAATGCTTTGAAGTGTACTTTGTAAGGTGTATTGAAAGGGGAGGAAGCTGAGGTGACTAGAACAGTCAGCTGGGGCACAGAGAATTACTGTGGGTGTCAATTTTCCTTATGGTAGCAATTTTGTATGGTAATTAGTTATGTAACGTCCATAATTGTTACCCTTGACACAAGGATTAAAAAAATGAGTGATAACTTTGCATCTGCATTTTTGGTTGCCATCTTCTGCTGTTTGTGTATGTGAACAAGAAAAGGCTGCAAATACGCATCACCCCTGGACTAATAGCTTAAATCTCTGCTGCAAAGCTTGCTTGCCTGGACTTTATGTAGGGATACATGGTCTCAGCCCTTTGTTAGGCAGCATGTTGTTTTTCTTCTAATTTGTTCTAGCAGATTAGAAAATAGAAAAAAAAAAACCCAACCAACCCAAACCTCTTAAAGTGTATTTATGTACATGTGAGTAGGTCTTTAGGACAGAAGTGACCAAAAGCTAGATGATAGCTACATCCCTTTAGAGCCTGCAGAGCACTACAGCATGCAGTTCCCTTAGCTCCAAACAGGGCACTTTGAAATAAGATATAGAAAATCTTCAGAAGGTTTCAGATAAATAATATACTTCATGTTCTAAATATTCATGGAAGCACAGTTGTAGTTCTTGGAGATTTGCAGCAATTTAGAATTAAAATTCTGTTTTCTTAACCTGGACATAACTTGCTATTCTGCATCTTCAGTCATTTGTTGGATATGTGTAGCTTTACAAAGAACTGTGCTTTTCTCTGTGTGTGTTTGAGATTTTGGACAGACCTGCTTCTATAGAAGAATTATTGCTACGGACAAGGAGAGTTATGACACACGTGAAAGGAAACTCTTTCTTAATGCTTTACTGGATCGGAAGAATATGGAACTCTTTTTTTTTTTTCTTTTTAAAGCTGTGTAGGGTGAGAATTCCTTAAATATCAGAGGAAAAGTGCATAGTCCTTTTCCATACACCTTTCTTGGGGAGTAGTATTATGAAACTTTAAATACCACTTGAATGCTACTCCTTGTTTTCTTATAACAAGAGATTTCACATGCCATACTTTTTCAGTGTTAATTTTCAACATTTTTAATGTTCTTTTCTTCTTTCCTCATAAGAATACTTTTATTTTCTTCTTGCTTATGAGCAGATATTCTTCCTCCTCTGAGAGGCTTTCAGCAAAAGATGTAGGCACCATAATTTGTATACTGGAACTAGAGATGAATGGGCTGGTGTACATCTGCAGCTGATGCTCTGCCCTGTCACACGTGCTCTGGGAAATTAGTGAGACCCTAAACTAAGCCTTTTTTTTGCTGCGTGTTCAGAAGTGAGAGGTGGAGGAGATGCGCACCCCTCCCGTTCAGGCTGAGGTCTCATCTTGCGGGCTCTCTTTTGGGTCGGGCGCCCGAGGGGGGACCCAGCCCTTGTCCGCCGCGGGGGGACGGACCGGCCGCTGAGCATCCCTGGCGCTGCCCGCCCGCGGGGTGAGGCCGGAGTGAGCGAGGTGAGGCGCTGCGGGGCGGGCACCGCCGGGCCCCCGCCTCCTTCTCCTCCTCCTCCTCCTCCTCGCCGCCCTGCAGCGGCCGGGGCGGTGCGAGGGGCCGCCCGGGGCGCCCCCCGCGCCCCTCCATGCGCAGGGTGCGGGGCAGCGGCCGGGGGGGCGGCTGTGGCAGCGGCCCAGGGCTCCTCGTCGTGGGGTGAGTGCGGGTGGCGGGGCCAGGGGCTGCGCCCTGGTTCCTGCCTGGTTGCAGGGTCCGGGGCCGGCTTGTTAATCCCCTGCCCCAGGACTGCTGGAGCCCTGACGCGGGTGTAGGCGGGCAGCGTTATTATTTCGTGCTGTCAGCGTTTAATGCCTGCGATTGCAGAGACTGCGGTTGGGGCTGGGAGCAGCAGGGAGCTGGCTGCTTCTGTCCCTGCTGTTCGCTTGCCGGCGCTGGGGGACCGTGCAGTGGATGTGCTGGGAGGGGTTTTTCCTTTCGTTTTATTCCACTGCAATCGTTTCCTGGCTCGTGTTCTAATGGCGTGTGGTGAAAGGAGACAGGAGGAGTAGTTCCACTGCATGAGATTGAATGATGTGGTAGAAATACTTCGTTGCTCTGTCTCACGTCATGTATTATGCCGTTAAGTATAGTGCATATGCGCTGTTTCACAATGAAGGCCTGTGAAATTTTGTTGGTGATATTTCTGGTTTTTCACGTTGATAGGTTCTGGTTAACTTAAAAGGCACCATCACACCTGTCAGAAAGTCTTGTAGGTACAGGAAATCAATCATTGTAGGCAGTTCAGATTGCCAAAAGTCTGTCAAGTAAAAGAAGCAGCTGGAGTCCAAGAGGAAAGGGTCCAAGAGGAAATGGTTCTTGCACAGACAAATCACTGCAACAGGAAACAGGGCAGCAGTAAATGCTTTCCTCCTCCAAAGGTGTGTAATAACGATCTGTTCTGGGCAGTTCAAGCTAGTTGACCAGGGAAAGGGGTGAGTGAAGTGAGAAGTCTTGGTGATGATGTTAAGCTCTGGAAAAATACTAAGGATAAGGGTCAGATGTTAAAATAGGGCAATAGCATGGCGAATAAAATGACAGAGGTAACCAGTTTTCCATGTAGAAGATGGGCTGTGAGCTCACCATTATTGCCTAGGAAATAGATCTTGGTGTTAAGACAATGAAGTTTTCACTGGACTGGATCATGCCACTTTTCATAGGGCCTCTTGGTGCTGACAGTGTTGATGCTTTGTGGCCTGAAAATTTATTGAGATTATGCCCATGTTTCCTGATGTACTAATATCTTAGTTCACTTAGAACAGCCAAGTTGAGAGTTCATTGTTTAGTAAAGGCCATTGTTTGCTTGATACTGCATCTGTAACTTCTTGTTATTCAGAGAGATGTTTGAGAAAATGGGCTCTATGTTAATGATTGAACAGAAACACATAGTTAAGTAGCTGTGTGGACAATTACTGGTTTGTGCCTTTACTCTGTTCCTGCAACAGTGAGGTGCTGCTGCATTTGTGTGTGCTTCATGCAGATTTTAAAATGCAAAACTGAAGGAGAATGCCTGTGAAGTAAAATAAGTCTCAAATTGCACATATATTTTTCTGAAAAATATTTATATGAATAAGGTAAATAAAAACTATTTTAAAATAAGTTAGTTTGTTTCAAGCAAATGTTTGTGTTGATGGATAGAATAGAGAAATTTAAGAGATTTGTTGTCATCTATCTTCTTTTTTCTCTCCAGTGGAAGTGTGAGTTAACCTTATTTAATACTATGCAATGAAGTGTTTCTGTATTTACAGGAGGGGACTGTCCAGAGCTTCCACAAATCAATGTCTTTCTGGAAAAAGTGGAGAGTCTCTTCCAGCAATTTTTGAGAGAAATGTGCAGGAAGCTATCAACAATTATACTTGGTATGTATTCACTTCTGAAATAGTACTTCATTAATGGACTCTTGGATTAAATAGTTACTTAAAGACTGGTATTCATTTTCACTAGTCACACTTCAATTGTTCTCATGGATGACCATTAAGTAAGGAATTTAGGGATTATTTAAATTTGCAGCAAAACAGCACTTTAATCAGTCCGCTGTGTTCAGGCTTCTATATGTATCAATTTATCTCTACAGGACTAAAAAAATGTCTATTATCTCCCCTTTCTAATAGTAGTATGTAATTCACATACTATTTTTGTATTGTGTTTGTCACTTAGAATATATTGCTATGTTTTCTGCTCCTGACAGCTGAGTAATTCCTCTCTATGTATAGAAATGTGCATATTACACATAACACGGGATGTAAATTGATCTAAACCATTGATGACAAGGTTTGAACTTTACTTATGGTTTGTGCTACATGTTTGTGTATTTTTAAGGCATAGTGAAGAGCACCAATTAGCCCTGGAAGTCAGACTTCACAGTTACACGCAAATAATGCTCACCAGGTTTGCACGTCAGTTAACTCTCAAGAAGTTTTGTTCCAATTGGGACTGGTTGGGATTTGCCTGGCCTGTATATCTGACTGCTTTTGCTTTCACTGCATCCCAGGGTGGGTGGTAGCTGGCAAAGACCAGCTGGAGCTTTCTGAAAGCTGGAATCCCAGAGCTCAAGATTTAAAGTGCAGCAGGTCTAACAGCATCAAAGACATTGTGGGCAGATAAAAAGTTCAGTGTTGTTTGAAATATTTGTAGAGATGTTATGCTCAGTTTTACATAATTGTCTTGTGATAGCTTCTAATAGATTTAAAGAAAGCTTATGTTATTCTTAGACTATAGTTTTGATGGGCCCATTAGCTGAACTGGAGAAAACAAAATAATTGTTAGAAGTGGAAATGCTTGATACATGTGTGGATATGTTCTAGAGCACCCTTGCAGTTGCAATGATAGACATACATATAAAAGCATAACACTAAAGGAATTGCCTTTAAGGCAGTAAATGGTACAAATAGGGGCATGTATTCATTGCGCTCTACTTAAAAACATACATTTGCAACTCCTCACATTGACTTTAACAGCATGTCCTGAAAATCTTGCATCCAACAAGAATATGTTTCATAGAATGGATTGGGTTGGAAGGGACCTCAGCTCCAACCCCCCTGCCATGGCAGGGACACCTCTCACTAGACCAGGTTGCTCAAGGCCCTGTCCAACCTGGCCCTGAATGCTTGCAGGGATGGAGCATCCACAACCCCCCTAGGCAACCTGTTGCAGTGTCTCACTACCCTCAGTGACGAATTTCCTTCTAATTTCCAATATAAATGTACCCTCTTCCAGTTAAAATCCATTACCTCTTGTCCTGTCACTACAGGCCTTTGTGATAAGTCCCTCCCCAGCCTTCTTGTAGGTCACCTTCAGATACTGAAGGCTGCAGAAATGTCTCCCCAAAGCCTTCTCTTCTCCAGGCTGAATAAGCCCAATTCTCTTAGTCTGTCTTCGTAGGAAAGGTGTTCCAGTCCTCTGAACATCTTTGTAGCTCTCCTCTGGACCCTCTCTAACAGACCCATGCCTTTCTTGTGTTGAGGGCTCTAGAGCTGGATGCAGTACTCCAGGTAGGGTCTCACGAGAGAGGAGTGGAGGGGCAGAATCACCTCCCTCAGCCTGCTGGCCACAGTTCTTTTGATGCAACCCAGGATATGGTTGGCTTTCTGGGCTGGACTGGAGCATTGCTGGCTCATGTTGAGCTTTTCATCAGCCAGCACCCCCAAGTCTTTGTCATCAGGGCTGTTCTCAATCCACTCATTGCCCAGCCTGTATTTATGCTTGGGATTGCCCCAACCCAGGTGCAGGACCTTGCACTTGGCCTTGTTGAACTTCATGAGGGTTGGCATGGTCCCACCTCTCAAGCCTGTCAAGGTCCCTCTGGATGGCATCCTTTCTCTCCGATGTGTTGACCACACCACACGGCTTGGTGTCATCCGCAAACTTGCTGAGGGTGCAGTATCACTGTCCATTTACATGATCAGTTGTGCTATTTTAAAAATGTTTATACAGAAAACCATTGTGCTATTCATTTTAATTTGTCTTCACAGTGCAGCGCTTTCGTCACTTTCATCTAGCGGTTGTACAACACCAACAGAGTTGAATAATTCTTGGTCTGGAATAAACAGCTATACTACTGGCTTGTCTACTGAAAGAAGCTCAGTTTACTCCTGGAGGGATGATGTATGTCATAGAAACTTTTACAGTACACTTTATCTGAAAATTGTAGAATAATTTTTACAGGAACTGAACATACAGCACGTGTCCTGTAGGAGAAGTTGACCACTTTAATTCATTATAGTCCAGTGAGTAGGTATATTATTTAAAAAATAGTTCCAGTTTGTGAGGTAGTATCAGTCCAGTTGATGTGTAACAAAGAAAAGTGGAATAAAAATATGAAATAATGAAATCTGGTGAAAATAAACCTGTTTTACCAAAGAAAGTAGGCTTGGGTTTCTGAGTCGGAGAGAACAATGTTTGTTTTTTTTCAAATACCACATAATGAAGGCAGGGTCTAAATGGAACTATTCTCAATGCTTTGAGTCAAAGTACATTCATGAGCATGCATGTAAATATCCCAGTCTGAGTAAATGTTTAGCTCTTACCTAAGCTCAGTTGTGTTATGTAGGTGGTGCAGAGAGGTTAAGCCTGCCAGGGAGGCTGACCTCTGAGGTATGCCTGGTGCAGCTAGGCAGCAGTGAATAAATCCCAAAGCATTGTGATCACTGCCACTTTTATTTTAAAAAGCCGTCCATGGCTTCTAGTGGTAGTTCTGCTGTATCTTTTGCATAATATCCTAACCTTTAGGGTACTGACCCTATCTGTTGCTGACAGTCCTCCTGGAGGAAGCCTGATTCTGGATCATACAATAACCTGGATGAGAGGTGGGTGGGTTCCTTTTCAGTGTGATCCCTTCTGTAGCCTGAAGTGGTTGGGACACTTAGCTGGAAATGAACAGGCGAAGTGTCTAATATAAGTGGCCAAATACCATTAGTCCAGTGTCCCAGCCGAGGAACCCTCAGTCAAGTGCTTATTTTCAAGTCACAGAATCACAGA
>VYZX01009667.1:92438-109660 GCA_013401335.1 Brachypteracias leptosomus | reverse complement strand
GTCCATTGATCTCTCGCCACAAGTTTTAGCAGGACTACTGCCTCTGCAACTCTAAAGAGAACAAATATGTTGCAATGTTGGCAGATGTTTGTGCTTTTCTATACTTCCTAAACTACAATGTTTGTGCAAGATCCTAGCTGAGGAACTTATTTGCTGTGTTGGATCAGTTCAGCTTCCATACTGACACAATATTAGTATTAATTTTGTTATCATTATTGTTCTTAGGACCCTCAAGCCTGGATCAGTCACTCACTACACATAGTAGAGTATATTGTCCATCCATAACACACTGAAGACACACCGGCATGTAAAGGAGATTATGGGGCAATGTCAATCAAATGCACTTGTCTTCCACACACTAGCAGACTAATCACTATTAGTTGCTTTTAGGGGTGGGTATTTAGGCACTACAGTGAAGAGGTGAGCACAAAGGGGACATGGAAGAGAAAAGCCTAAAGTTATTTATGTTTATGGGGAGCTCCATGTAGGCTTGAGAGGTAGCATTTTTGAACAAATAAGTAGATTGGCAATTTGTGGAATAATTAAAGCTTGAACCTCATCCCTGGGTAATAAATGAAAAATTATTCATAGAATGAGAATAGCTGTCGATGTCTTAAAAAATGAATTTTTTGCTTATTGTGAGGGGAACTGTCAAAAATGCAAAGAGCTGCATGAGCTAATTGAACTGGTGGGTTTTCAAGACAGTCTTGGCAGTAGTGTATAAATAGATATGACTGGGACAAAAATGCATTTGTCAGGGCCAAGGTGTTACAGTAAGTGAGCTGTAAAATAACTGTGACCTTAATGAGAATTTTAACAGCATGAGTGGATGAAAAAGGCCAAGTTTTGGAGATGGCTTTGCAGACATAGCAGAGTCTAAATTAAACCTGGCATCCAGGTTATGGGTGTCTGAGATGGGCATGATAAAGAGAGTCCTTTGAGAATCTGCAGAAGAGACAGGTAAGAGACAGCTTGAAGGTGAGACCAAGGCTCTACTTTAGCTATACTGAAGTTGAGATGGTGACCAGGTACTCCCAAGGGCATGCCAGTAAGGCACACCTTGATCTTACCCGGTGAAGGTAATGTTTTCAGTAATGGAAGAGAGGTCTGGAATGAAGCATTGTCTGAGATCCTTCAGGTAAATATGTTTGGAGTTTGTAGGTGAGATGAAACCAGGAAGGAATCAGGAAGAGAGGAACAAGAACTATTGGAAATGTAGAAAACGTGACCTATGAGGAACTGAGGAAGGAATTAGGACTTTTTAAATTTTTTTAAAAAGAAGAAACTATAATTACTGTCTACATAAATATTACAGGTAGCTGGAAAATGGAGAAAACTAACTGCTCTCCACTGCAATCAGGAAAAGAAGAGGTTGTTTTATGCTTTTACAAGGGCTATTTAGGTACAGAAGCACAAAAAACCTTTTCAATAATGTAGGTAGCAATCCATGAAGGCTGTGATGCCCCCTGCAATGAATTTTTTAGGAATGGTTACACATCTGTCAAGAAGTCATTCAAGGTCAGGCTTGTTGGAGCTCTGAGCAACCTGACCTAGGTAGAGATGTCCCTACTTGTGTAGGGAAGTTGGACCAGATGACCTCTGGAGGTCCCTTTCAGCCTAAACCACTCCATGATTCTATGAAAAGCAGGGACTAAGACTAAGTACAACTGACTTTGCTGAGGGCTGGGAAGATGATTCTAATAATTTCTTACAGTCTCTTTCAAGTTTACACAAAATTGAAGGTCCATGAAAAATCTGAAAATGGAGACCCAATACATATTCTTCATCCTTTAAAATATTCACACATATCCAGTACTATATGTGTTGATTTCACTGACATTTAACACTTTTTCCTGTCTAATATGACTTGAAAAGCTAGACCATTCTTATGAATTTCTGTATTCATTAACCTGTAGGCTAGTAAATATTGTTTTTGCCATTGTTAGCAGAAGACCTGAGACCTGGTGGGCAGCTGGCGGTGTGGGATCTCAGGTTATGTCTGACCTTGCCTCAGTGGGAGCTGGTTTTAGTCACAGAATCACGGAGTCACAGAATGTTAGGGGTTGGAAGGGACCTCGAAAGATCCTGCTAAAGCAGGATCGCCTAGATCAGATCACACAGGAACTCATCCAGGCGGGTTTTGAGTGTCTCTAGAGAAGGAGATTCCACAACCTCTCTGGGCAGCCTGTCCCAGTGCTCTGTCACACTCATTGTGGAAAAGTTTTTCCTTATGTTTGCCCGAAACCTTCTATGCTCCAGACACATCGCCCCTTGTCCTAACATTGGATGTCACTAAGAAGAACCTGAATCTGTCCTCCCGACACTTGCCCTTTACATATTTATAGGCATTAATGAGGTCACACCTCAGTCTTCTTTTCTCCAGGCTAAAGAGACCCAGCTCTCTCAGCAATTGCCTGGTGGCCACATCCTTGTGGCCTCCCTGCTTTGCCTTCTCTGTGGGAGCATCCAGGAGAGAAGGTTGGCACCCCTAAGTAGTCACTGTGGGACAAACAGCCCCTCCAGGAACTGAGGAGGGCAGTGTGTGGCTCCCAGGGAGCCTTAGCCAGGTAAGCAGGGAGGAGGAGGAAGGCTTTGGTAGGAAAACATACAAAAATAGCCCCAAGGGCACCCCAGGAAAGGTGTTCATATTCACCAGCATTGACCTAACCCTCATGAAAAACTTGGGATGCTGACAACTGGCTGTGAAGCCCTTTCTTGACTGAGAAAGCCTGGTGCCATCAGCCAGAGGAGCTAAAGGGAAACGAGAAGGTTAATCATGACACCAGAGAAAAGGGATATATTTTAGTAAGCTTTCTTGAATAACAATGTTTTATAGATATTATTATTAATGAGATTTTTCTGTATATTTTTTACTGTAAATATTATGATTATTTTAGAAAGAATACTAATAAATTTTAGTTGTATTTTTACTAGATGATTAAGATACCAGTTCAGCTCACCAGAAATACTTAGCTGCATGTATGCAGTGTGTTGCCTCTTCCAGTAAGTGTAATCTTTTCATATAAAAGTTTGATGCCTTCCTCTTAAACACAACTGCTTAATTTATTCAGTATCTTATTGTGTTAAAAATTACAGGGTACTTGATGGATAGGATACGAAGTCTTAGTGCCATATGTCAAAGACAGGATGTAGAAATTCTTTGAATATTGAAGAACTGTGACCTGGATATGCTGGGATATTTTCTGTGGTAGTGGCATTTATGTCTAAAACAGTGGTGTTAATAGCCTTTTAAATTAACAGTGATGTGTAAATTGGTGGAACCTTTACAGTATGAAGAATAACCTTGGTCAGCCAAAACTCTTTTACAGAGGCCATACTGAATTAAACTGACATAATAACTTGCCTTAGAAACCCAGCCCTGTCCAGTAGCTACTTGTTAAACATTGTCTTTGAGTACAGTATTCCCTCTCTTCTGCCTCCCAAGTAGCTACTTGTTCAGCCCTTTTCTTAGGTCTCTAAATAAAGGGCAAGGAAATGCAGGCAGCTATGAACCCACTGTATGTACTGGAAGCGATGACACAGGCACATCTTCATACTGAACATTAACTGAATCCCTGAAAATAGGAATTATCAGAAGAGAATCAGGTGCCTTGAAAGGATATTAATCCTAGGTTTTGTTTGGTTTTAACAATATTCTGTTTTCTTCTAATTTTTACAAGTATTTTTCTCTTTTTGTTTGTAAAGGTCTCTTCCATTTTTTTTCAATGTATTCAAAACCCAGAGAGACATTACATGAAGAATTTAAGCTTTTCCACAAAAAAAAGTTATTTCTTCATCCACTTTTTTTTTTTTTTCTTTTCATCATAACCTGTTAGCTCTCCTCATCTATCTCAGATAGTACTGAGGGAGTCTTTGGAAATGGTATCTTTATATAAATTAACTTCTATTATTTGCTTGTTTAAAATGAAGAACAAAAAAAAAAAAAAGAAATTGCTGGCCATCCTGTTATCTAGGAGATTCGTGTGTCTGAAATTTTAATCTGTTTAGCACATCTTGACCAAAAGCATTAAATACTCTGTTCCTTACATGGTTTTAGTTGCAGCCAGTTATAGCTGTAACTACAAGCCGAAACGAGTTGTGCTGATGAAAGTTGTGAGCTTGTCTGGCCCTATGCATTCGTACTTAATGGTTTTTATGGGTATAGTTCTGTCATTGTATTTGCAGTTCCTAAGTAACCATGGCAGACCTCTAGAAATAACCAGACTCACTATCTGACCATCATTTAAAACACTTGAATGTCAGCTGTAATTTTGGCTTGTATTTTTTTGGTCACAACGTCGAGCTCAAAAAGTTCTTGTCAGTATTCATCATTTGAATGTTAAATGTATGGCTCCAAATGATCATTGTGAACTGCATTGGTAATAATGTCTTAGGCTCTGATGCTGTTCAACAAGGAAATAATCAAGCTGTAGAAAATTGTTTGGAAATCAAAACCCTCTGTGTAATGGTGGTAATACTGACAATTTTTTTTTTTAACTCCATTAAAGATCAGAGTGGAATGTTCTCTACATTTGTAGGTATAGCATTTGTTTTTGCATTTTGCTCAAGTGCTTGTAATACTAGTTTTAGCACTTCTGGTTAATACAATCTGATGAAAATTCATCTGTTATTTTTCATGTACTACTGAAATGATCAGGCCTGGGCTGTGGGTCCTGAGTTGCAGTTGACCTATGGATGAGTCCCAACGCAGCAGTGTGTTTTGTTCCCCAAGTGGTTTCAGGCCCCAGAGGCAGAACCTGGCCCACCTGTGTGAGGCCCTGCCTTCCCCTAGGTGATTGTGGTTGGGGTGGTGGATGAGTCTAGAGCCATATCAACCAGGAATTGACCAGTTTGTGAGAAGTAACAAGGAACTGATCAGTTTGAAAAGAGTTCCTGTGGAAGAGCGTTCCTGTTGGGGGCAGCTTGCTGAGCTGTCTCACTGGTGTGTTCCCCCTTGGCTGATTTGAGACAGAGAAGAGCAAAGATGAAGAATAAAAGATGAAGGTGTGCTGAGGGGATGTTGCTGAGTTTGGTGTTGGCCTGAGAAAGAAGAGAGCTAGCAGCACAACTACAAGAGACACTTGAGCACATGCTGATGATACTGAGGTATTTCGGGTAGCAAAAATGAAGAGCAACTACAAATTCTGCAGAAAGACCTCAGAACATAGAGTGTGTGGATGAGGAGAGATAAAATTCCACATATGTAAGTGTAATGGGATGCACATCAGTAAACACCCCTAACTTTACATGAGCAGTGATGGATTCTGAGCTCACTGTTGTCATTCAGGAGCAAGATACTGGAGTTGCCATACCAACTTTTGTGAAAACATCAGCTCAGCTCTCAGTGGTGATCAAAAATAGAACTGAATGTTAGGAATTAGTAGCAAAAGATAGAGAACAACCCAGAGAACCTCCTATTGATTCTATGTGAGGTTTAATGCTAAGTAAATCCATAGCATGCCTAAGCCTAAAATGCTGTTTGCAGTTCTGATTCCTCCCATCTCAAAAAATATAGTAGAAGAGGTAAGGATACAAAAAAGTGGTGGCAAGGTGACCAGCCCTATGAAATCACTTCTTCATATGAACTATATAAATCAAGCAAGGCCCCTTCACCTGAAAAAAACTGAAAAGACAGAAAATTGAGATTCAAATGATCCTATGAGGTCTGAAGAAGGTAAATAGGGAATGACTAGTCATTGTCTCATGACACAACGGCAAGGGAAACTAGGTGAGAAGGTGTTCAAAACAAAAGGAAGTGTGCCTTTCCAAAACATACCTCACCTGTGGCAGTTCTTACCCTACGATGCTGTGGATGCATGAAGTCAGTAATGAAATAAATTATGGAAACATAGTTCTATGAAGGACTGTGTGAATAGACTAAGATCCTGTATTGCTGGAAGTCTCCAAGATGTAAATCATGGATGGCCAGCTGTAGGTTTGCCTTGCTAAATTCTTTCTTAAGGTTTTATGTGGGTAACCATCAGAGGCAGGACACTCAGGATAGATGGACCATTGCCCTAATTCCAGCTCTTACACTAAGGAACCTGAGTGCTCTGAGTGGAGGGACTATCTGAATATTGTTTGGGAAAGGATGGGTGGATTTCAGGCAGAGTATTGAGAAAATATTTTATTATTTTGTTGATGCCATGAAGGTGACATATTTTTGCCTTTTCCCTTTTCCTTACCCTTTGCTTTTTTTGTACCTTACTGCTTTTCCTCATGTACTTTCTTTTAATCTCTGCTTCTCTTTAATTTCTTTTTCCTTCATACCAAGCAATCTTCCAGCCCTAAGCACAAAATAGAAGTAAGCACCCACATTAGTGAATATTCTGTGAAGCATTTCCAGCTTTCCTTCTTTGTTCTTGGCTTTCTACTGTGGAGCTAACCTGAGCTTAGCCTAGAGTCTATGATCTTCAGACAGGATCAGGAGATGCCGTAGGGGGAGATCAGTAGGGAGTTAGGATTCTTGTTTAATGTTGTCCTCTGTTATTACTATCTGCGGAAGAACTTGCAGTCTGTTGTAAGCTTGTTCACTCAGTGTTTAGGGATCAGCTTAAAAAGTGGTTCCAGAGCAATGGCACTGTTCAAGCTCCTGGTCCAGCATCAGTGGCTGACGCTCTGGTGGGGTCCCAGGGGAGCCAGCTTTGTTTGCGCTGGATCTGTTATGCTTCCACTATGCCTTCAGTGTTATGCTAGCAATAACAAACACTTGGAGGGATTAAAAATTTTCTGTTCTGATCCATACACTGGTGTAAGACTCTTGAATTTTTCCCAGGATGGAGCTTTTCTAATAAGTTCACCTTGAATTGCACTAACACAAACAAGTGGGGCATTGGTGGATTTTTGGAAGTGGTGTACTGCTCCCTCTTACCTGGGTGGAATTGAAATTGGTTTATGGCAAGCTCTGTTGAAAATCCAGTATTTAATTCTTATGCTCTCATTATTTTTAGAAAGTGTTTTAAGTGATGCATACATACATAGCACAACATTTCCTCTCTTCTCTATTCTGAAGTAATTAAAAGGACTTCAGTAAAAGACAGGGAATGTTTTTGAAATGAAACTTTAGATGTTAATTTGGACTGGACTCCTCTGCGTTGTCATTGGAATAGTCATTCATTGGCAAGTTAAAACATTCCTTTTTAGCTCCTGATGACCCAAACTAGTTTGAGCCCACACATCATCAGTCTTCCTTCATTTACTCTTCCTTCCTTGGGACCATTACTATTGATTTTATAACAAATAGGGTCTGGTATCGTCAAACCCAGCTATACACATGCTGAGTGATTGCTGTGACATAACAAATCACATTTTGCATAAGCTTTAGTCCAACGTGTCTTCATTTATAATCCTACAAGAACAAAAAAACAGTAAGTAGGACTTGTTCATTTATTCAGCACCTTAATTTCAGTTATAGGTGTGAAGGGTCAAGACAGGGCTGGCCCCTAAACAAATGACTGATGCTCGATAATAACCCCCTTCCCTTCCTGAAGGGAAAGGGAATAAGGAAGAGAGACTTATGGGTTGGAAAAGAAAACTAAAAATAGCTTTAATTAATATAACAATAAAATGAAGCATATACAAATATATACAAAATCAATACCCAACCCCCCTGGTGGCGATTACATCACCATCACCACTGATGCTGTGGAGCAAGCACTGAGGAAGTCCCAGACTGGGCTCAGTGGCAGATAGGAACTGGATTCAGGAATGCACAGATTGGAATCAAGGGCAGAATGGACAGAGTCCTCCTTGGGTGCTGGCCATTGAAGAAGAGAGCTTGACCCTCATGATCCCTCAGCTTTATACTGAATATGACATATATAGGCTGGAATACCTCACTGGTCAGTTTAGGGTCACCTGTCCTGGCAGCTCCTCCCCACAGATGTGGCCTTTCACTGTATGTACCCCCCGATATGGTACACAAGATTTAGCAGTGACTTTGGTCTCCATAGGAGCAAATATAGGCAAGAGCCTTTCTTCACACATCAATCCTTGGTAGTAACTATAGACATCAAACATTTTCAGTTCTAGAAGCAGACACTGCTTGAAAAAATATGCCATTAACTCCAGAAAGTGCAATTGGTTAGAAGAGACTGAGCTGAAATGTACAATCACTGAACAGAACTAGTTCTGTTATTAATCAAACCAGGACACAGGGAAGGGACTTGTAAGAAAAAGGAGAAAATAAAAACCATGAAAAGATATATGTTTGTCAGCTAATTAATTTCTGAGAAACCAAATGTATCCTTAAGGATATTTTAATTGGATACAGTTAGACACTCCATTCATAGGTTCTGGCAGTGTTATGGGATTCTTGGATCTCTATATGTGACCATAATATCTGAACAACTATGGCTTTTCCCCCATCAGATTTGAAGAGTTTATCTGTAGCACCCTCTCCAGAAAATCACAGTATGTAACTTTCTATCAAACAGAAGGACTGTTATCATTTTTTTATGTATAACAATAACAGTCATTGGTAGATCCAAGCCAAACCAGAGTTCTGTTGTGCTAACCACAGAGTAAATGCACAGAGACAAACTCTTCTATGGTTTCCAAAGGTGTGATATTTATGGATGACAATGCAGTGTCAGCAGTGACCAGTATTGTTGTGCTCTTAAATAGATACAAAAAAATGTACTCTTGATGTTGCATATTATCAAACATAGGTTATATGTTAGTTATCTGTATTCTTGGATGAGTGACCTGAATTTGAGAACTGAACAGAAAGCTATCATTTAAAATGAAAAGACATAATTGTTGTTCTTTCATGTTCTCAACTAACAAATCCAAAGAGTATTTTGCCACCATCTAAGTCTTTCCTTGATGATTTCTTCAGTTGAATTTGTAATATAGAACATGTATTTGAATTTTGTTCTGTGTATTTCTTTGTAAAGAGTTCCAAGTAGGATGTAATTGATTCAGTCTTAAAGGGTACTTTTTCACAGTGTCACTTTGAAGAGTTGCAGTGTACTGCAAGATGTCACTAAATAGAGAAGGAACTTCGAGCTTTATCTCTTTACAGTATCTATTACTTTTTCCCCAATTGCAAATTCCATTAGTGTGCAAGATAATGTAGGCACTTCATTTCCTTAAGAAGCTTTTGGTTATATCAACCTAGAGATGATATAACCCATTCTTGCTCCCAGTAAACTCTGAAAGAAATCTTTGCCAAGGATTTGCTGTTGACCAAAACTTCAAAATGTTTACAGATGCTCTTACTGCTTCTAGTGAAGAAGAAAGATCCCATTGAGTCAGCCAAGTAGGAGGGTCTTCCTGACAATCTGCTGTAAGAATGCCCAGACATTCCCAATGGAAGCTTTATGCCCGCTGACCCATCAACCATTAAACATTGAGTAGAAGAGTTTAGAAGTTATGTTAATCTTGTCATTTTCTCAGCAGTTGCAAAATAAAATTATGTAAACAGCAGTCTTCTGTTGGTTCACATTGCTTTTGGCCACAGCAGCAGAATTAAAGCATTTATGACCATAAAGAACTTTTGCCTCAAACAATAGAACATCTCGCCAGTTCCCTCTCTAAAAGAAAAAAAACCTAGCAATACGAATACTTTTGAAAATCCATTGTTACTACATCTAGACCAAACATGAGTTCCTATACTGAACTTGCTGAACCAGTAAAAAGGCAGCAAAATTGACTCTATGATATGTCTTTTGGACCTGCACCGTGCTTAGTTCCTCCAAGTGAGATGACTTACTGAGACCATTTTAACAAGAAGAGTATCTAAATGTGCCTATCCTATACAAATATCTAGGCCTTGTTCCCCTCCTTTTACAGTAGTGCTTCACAAATCAGAAGGAAAACCACATGAACTAAATAAACATTCAAAGAGCAAATATGATTATAGAACATATTTATTGGCTGGCTTTTCATTACACTTTGTATATACATGCAAATATTTGCTTTGTTGCTTTGATTTGAGAAAACTTATATATCTAATTTAAAAAAAAAATTCCAACAAAGAAGTTGCTTCATGAAAATACGACAAGATTTAAAAAAGCTTCAGTTTTTATCCTGGTTGCCTAAAATGATGATTAAGCTATCAGTCAATCTCTAAATAGTCTTTGAAATTGCTGAACAGTCCCATTTGGACCACAGAGCACATTTTTGTTGTGGCCAGCCCCCTAGAGGCAGCATGTATGGTAGCTAGTGGTCAGCAGCAGTCCACTGGTCAATCAGCCACCACCCAGTATTAAGCTCTAGCCTGGTCATCACACTTGTCCCCTGCTCAGGTGACTGGCCAGGCTGCAGGCTTTGGCTGGGAGGACAGGAGGCCAGAAGACATGGGGAAAGCAGCAAGACACGAGGGATGGAGAAGCACAGTTCACACCTTTCCCAGCATATGGAAAGCAGGAGGACTTGAGGGTTTCACCATTCGGACATAAGACACAGCCTAGGGAAAGCAGGCTTCAGTAGATATTTTCACAGACCTGCCTGTTTCCATGTGCAGCTGATATGAAATTTCATTTGGTTCTGCCTCATGGAGAAATCTGTATGTAAAACTCTCCCAGAACCTCATGCTAATGAATATGTTTGGTTTTTTTTTGCTAGATGATTTATCATGCTATAACCAGAAGCTGCCAATCATCTACAATGTTGAGTGACTGCTTGTTTCCCTCTTATGGGTACACACTTTGGAATGAACATGTCTCTTCCTTTGTGCTAGTTATCCACTTTTTAGTAAGAAGTGCTCAAAATTAACATCTTTGGAAGATTTTTCTTCAGAAAAGTCCTTAGCTTTAGAATTAGTTGCTATCTTGTGGTCCAAGTTGCCATGTCTTTGGGGCATAAATATATAGCCTATTTTTGTGAAAAGTCAAGAATGTTGGCAGGCATGGAGGCTCTGGGCTGCAGTTGGAGGAATGTTATTTTTTTCTCCTTTCTTCTTCAGATAATTCAAGGTTTTTTTCTACTTGTGACTGAATCCTATTATTAACACTCTCCTGGTAGTAGAAGGAACTGATTATTGGAATAAAAAAGATAGCATTAGCCATGTAGCTCATATGCATTTCTTCCTTTACTCACTCATCTTTTAAATTAGAATCTCTGTCCATAGCTGCCAAACCCGATTGAAATCTCACATTTTAATGCAAATTGTTTAATTAACAGTTTTGTCATGCTACAACTACTTCTAAAATAATGATAGCCTTTAAAGTCTTTGTAAACACGGCTGATGAAAGAACCAACAGTAACAGCCTTATTTTGTTTATCTAGCACCACCAATGCACACACCAACCCTGCTGCAAGCCCTCAGCTTCTCTGAATTGAGAATGCCCATTAGAGACAAGAGGTACTTCAAGGCGTGTGGACATTACAGTCTTGTTCTCCTTTTGGTATCTTCTGGTCACATTTAAAACATGATGGTGGACCTAGAAGGTTAACATTGGTTTTGGTTTCCTTCCTCTAATCTGATCTCTGAAAATGTGATTTAGGGCTCCTAATGCTAGATCAGTGTCACAGAAATGTTGCCCAAGTATGAGGACTACACAGCTGGTTAAGATTTCTTCTGAAAAATGTGATGGTCTCATTCTGTGAAGACAGGAGTTATGCCAAGTATCGTCCCTATTCACATGGCTCCAGGAGGGCCAGCACAAAAGCCTTAAGTCCAGATAAACTCTATATCCTGTGCTCTAGACCATTTGCCAGTGATAAGGTCATATATGCATATACTCTTTATCCAAATCCCAGTTGTACTGCAGGGTGATGTAGTAACACAGGAATCCAATATTAATGAGTATGGACCTGCAGACAGAGAGAAGCAACTAATGGATTACTAATTTATACCCTGGCTTACTTTAAATACGTGTCTTGGGGCTAACAACTGAAAAATTAAAACTTAAATTAGTCTGCAGAAAAAAGTTGTGTAAGGCAGCAGAATATATTATCATTCAAAGTAGAGGAAAAAACATACTAATATTGTTATTATGTATTCATTTAAACATCTCTAAATCTAGATTCAAATGTAATAGGACTTATGTCTCAGGATTGCAAGTTTTCATAATTTCAGTCCAAATTTTGATCTATTTAAGAGACCAGGGTTATTAATATTTCCTCTTATTTCTACTCCTCAAATTTTTCAACTGGGTTTCTCCAAGGTGTTCTTTGTTCTCACTTCTACCTTCCTCTTCCTTTTGAAAGTATCAGTTTTGGGAAGTGGCTGAAAGACAGAAAAACATACACATAAAAATTGTTTGATTGTAGGTATTCATTGTAAAATATTTCTTTTTTTCATGGAGGAGATATGAAGGTGAATCAGGAAATGGATGGCTTTTTCAGATCACATGAATCAGTACCCCAGAATTCATCATTTTCACCAAATACCTGACTACTTTTAGAGACCTGAAGTTAGATTAGATTGCCCTTATTTAAGGCTCATATAACAACTTCTTTAACTACCTTATCTGTCAGAGACTTTAATGAAAAGAAAGAGGCAATTACTATAAATCAGCTCACACATTTATAAATGCAAGTGCACGTTTATTTGTTATGTAATTGTGTCAAAATATAACCTTAAGCATCCATAAAATTAAACCATTTTGTTTATAAAGAGCCTAAATCATACAAATATAATGAGATATAAGGCTTTATTCTCTCTTTTTATCACAAATGGTAAATAAAACTCATCACACAAACATCTAACTTTTAAAAGCAAAGTAATTTAGAATCTCATCTCCCTGTTGCTAATTCATAGATATTACAGGTACTAGTCAGTGTAGCCTTTAAATACAGCACATAACATGAGACAATAGTTTGACAGAAAATAGGAGAGAGTTTGTAAGTCTCTTATTTATTTTCCTCTGATTTAAAGCAAGTATTGCAATGGTGTCTTTTGCTAAGACAATTACAATTTTGCTCAGTTTGAACTTGTTTTGTGTCCTCTACTGGGATATGTGCTACTGGGCTACAGCCTTGTATGTCCTACTTTGTAGCAGTGTACTTCCCTACTGGAACCACCCAAGGATGACATTCAAATATGACAGACTCAAGATGATCCAGCCTTGGAAGATGACTTTGGCCAATGCAGGCAGGAATGCTGAGGACTCACACAACTCAAATGCAGCAGAACAAATGCTTTCCTAAGTCTCAGTGGAAAAGAAGAAATAAACAGCGATGTTGACCTGATGAACAGGTCTCTCAGTATGATCACATAAGCAAGGTGGATTCAAGACACCAGACTGCACAAACTCTGTGTTCTTTAGCATTGGTTCAGGAAAGGGAGCTTGTTTGCGTGCACCATGTTTGTGAGTGGCCTGTTCTGGAAAGTTTCTGATCATCAGGAGGGTTTCTCCTGAGTAATAGATGATGTGGTTGAAAAAACAAAAGCAGGCAATTAACTTGGAGATTTCAAAGTTTTCTTCTGCATACTTCTCATGGATTAAACAAAAATAAGCAATGTTTTAAATGGAGTGAAAAAAACCCCAAAATGCAATGAAAATAAAGCCTTTGAACTCTGCCATTGTGAAGCAAGTGAGGTCTTTTAATAGAATCGTAGAATAGTTTGGGTTGGAAGAGACCGTTGAAGGTCATCTAGTCCAACCACTTCCTGTAATTAACACGGACATCTTCAACTAGATCAAGTTGCTCAGAATCCCATCCAACCTGGCCTTGAATGTTTCCAGGGATGGGGCATCTACCACCTCTCCGGGCAACCTGTGCCAGTGTTTCACCTTTTCTTCCTTATATCTAGTCTAAATTTATCCCCCTTTAGTTTAAAACCATCACTCCTTGTCCTATCACAAAAGACCCTATAAAAAGTTTTTCACCATCTTTCTTATAAGCTTGCTTTAAGTACTGAGAGGCTCCAACAAGGTTTCCCCAGAGCTCTCTCTTCCCCAGACTGAACAATCCAAACTCTCTCAGCCTTTCTTCACAGGAGAGGGGTTCCAGCCCTTTGATCATTTTTCTGGACCAGGTCCAACAGGTTCATGTCCTTCCTGTGCTGAGGACTCCAGAGCGGGATGCAGTACTCTAGGTGGAGCCTCACCAGAGTGGAGCAGAGGGGCAGAATCACCTCCCTCAACCTGCTGGACATGCTTCTTTTGATGCAGCCCAGGACATGGTTGGGGCTTTTTGGGTTGTGAGCACACACAGCTGGCTCATGCTAAGCTTTTCATCCACAGGTACCCCCAAGTCCTTCTCTGCAGGGCTGCTCTCAATCCCTTTTCCCTATGATGGAAGCATAGCTCAAGGATCAGTTTCACTGGGCTAACTCCTCCCTCCTTTTTCTTTTCTTTTTTCTTTTAACCTCACTTAAACTTCGGACTTACAGTATCTGACTTTGTTTTTCTAAATGATGAAAGACAGACATAGTATTCAAGGTCTATTGATGGGTAATGTGAATACAGGCCTTCCCTTACACCGTGGCTTTTCCACCTAAACAGATGGAAATCCACCCCCTTCCCTGCTTTCTAACACTCCTTATATCCTGTCACCACAGGGAGGAGCTGAAATCTGGCTTCTCTCCAAACTGGCCCAAAGTCTGAAGGTGCTGTGCAGCCTTTCCTCTTCCAACTGCAGGACCTTGCTGCTTTCCCATGCTGCCATCCCTTAACATGCTAGGCTCCAGTTTATTTCAAGGAGGAATTGAGAATTAGTTACAGTGAGAAATACAATGACAGGAAAATACACGGCAAAAGAAGAGGTGATCCATACCGGAAGGAAGGCTGGATAGAATTGAGAGTTGGTCCTTACAGGGTTTTCTTTTCCTTCCTTAAATCAGACAACAGAGCTTCACCTGCTTCTTTCTCACCTACTCTCAGCATAATACTTCTAGATTATGTTGGGATATCCTTATTTATTTTTGTGATAGAAGCTTAGTTCAAAATTGAGACATCACTGTGCAAGGGACCTGTAACAGACTCAAAAACCTCTCAGCTACTACTTGCAAGAGGATGTCTGGGGATTGCTTTGCCTAAAATTGCTTGTCTCACTCAACTAATCTGATTTAACTCTGCACTTAGACATAGCACAGAGTAACAAGTAACATTAAATAATGTTACATTTTATAGCTTTATTTCAAACATGGTTAATTTCACAGCCATTTTCATACATCTTTGCCCATGAGCTTCTCAAAATAAAATAAAATGAAGTAGAATTAATCATTGACATCAAGACTGTTCTTGGTAGTTAGCTGTAAAACATATGACTTAAAACCTCTGGGGATTATATAGAGAAAATATGATTCAAATGGAATATTTCTTACGATGTAATGTACATCATTTATTCAGTATAATATAAATGTTGTAGGGTTTGTTCGGTTAGTTGGTTGTTTTGTTTGTTTTGGTTTTTTTTTACATATATGTCCATCATTTCATAGTCCAACCACAGAGGAATTGTTAGGGGCTAAAATGTACATCATTCCAGGTGCTAAAGTTTTGATGTTTTTTTTTACTGGCAATTATTTTGCATACATAGTGCTTGCTTACTTTATAGGTAAAGTATGGATATTTGGGGTGTTTTTCCTCAGCAGCTGGAAAAACAAGTATATCTCCTCTTTAAAAAGTCTAAAGTTATTGTAATAGGTGGAGGCCATACAAAGCATGGGACTTGCTGATGAGCACAGATACATTTCAAAAACAGTCCAAACAAGCTAACGGAGTATATATGCGAATCATCCTGTATCTGCAGTTACTTTGATGGCAATTTTTAGGTGTAAAATCGATTCTTTTATTTTCAATGAAAGTATTTTCTAGGGCTGAGGAAATTTCACAGGAAAGTGATCTTGCATAACTATACATTACACTGGTGTCTTACAAAACTGTATTGATATAAATAAAGAAACATCCTTGCCTGTCAGGGTTATATGACTGTAATGAAAAAAAAAAAAAAAAAGTTTTTTAGTATTTGCTTTCATGATTTTTTGTTTTGTTTTGTTTGTTTGTTTTTAATACCAAGAAGCAATCAGAAAGAATGTTCCGAATTCCAGAGATTCATTTGGAATGATAATTTCAAACTTTCATTAACTTTCCTCCTTGAACAAGTTCCTTTTATAATGTAGCTAAAGTAACATTCTCCCTTGAGCTGTCTGTTTCAGGCAATTTGAATTTGCAACATTTGGGCTTGCAGTTAAGCTTGAATTCTCATTGTTTTAATTAAGTATATTTTTATAGGATTACTCTAGCATGGATCAATTCCATGTTTTTGTTTGTTTTAATAAACTCTTAATGCTTTTAGTTTTTAATGAAAGTCTTGCTGCGAACAACACAAGTCAGTTTCTGCAGCACTTTGTAGTGGAAAAGTGCAAATGCTGACATAAAAGAATAAAAAAACAACTTTGATGGAATTCATTAAAATAGATGCACGAACAAAAATGCCTCCTGCTTTAACACAGATGGATTGGCTAAACACAAAAGCATGCGCCGAACATAAGGTGAGCGCGGCAATGCAAATGTACGTACCTGGGGAAGATGCCCGCGATGCCAGCCCCGGTGCCACGTCTCACGGCCCCGCTCACGCCACGGGACTCACCCTGGGCCTAAAATGAACTTTCGGGGCTGACACGTCGATCCNCGTGTGCGGGGAAGCGGGGAGCCGGCGGCGCGCAGCCTCGGCGCAGGCGGGCGCTCTCGGGGCGCTCCCGTGCCCCTCCCGCCCCGGGGCAAGCCCTGGCCCCCGGTTTTCCTTCGCCTTCTCTACCTGCTGCGCCCTGGCCCCGGAGCCCCGCTCGGCGGGGAGGCGCGGAGCCCTGGGCACCGGCCGGCAGCGCAGCGACTTCCCACCCCGCGGGAGCCCCTGCTGACCCCAGCATCCGCGGAGCTGCTCCTCGCCCGCCGCCTCTCCCTCCTTCCTCCTCTCTTTCCCTCCCTGCCTCCCGCTGTCGCAGCTCTCCAGGATTTGTTGTGCTTAGTTGTACCGGCGCTGGGTGCGCCCCTGCTCAGATCTGATCGCGAGAAGCCTCAGGTCATGTTTTTTTGTACTGCGGTAAGTGAAGGAAAAAAAAAATTAATAAAAAATCCCCAAACCAAACCCCAGGCACAGGTATCTCAACCAGTTGCAACTTCTCGGCTGGCCCGGAGGGGGGAGCGCGGGGGAGCGAAGGGAGCCATGCGAGATCCCCCCCCAGCCCGGGGCAGCGTCGGGTGCGGGCTGCGCGGCGCCCCGCGCATCGTCGGGAACTGGCGGTCGCCGCAGCCCCCCGGCCGCCACCCCCCAGTCGCTGCCACCGCCGCTCCGCCCCCGCGGCGGGCGCTGGGTCCGGCGGGTGG